>VXAL01011324.1:1603414-1685040 GCA_013399475.1 Chauna torquata | reverse complement strand
ATTTACGCACAAACCAGCACTGCCACTTGGCATTTCCTTGTTTACAGCAAGGTGAGTCCTATTTACAGTGCTGGGGAATTTGTCAGGAGCTGCATTCTGCTCGTCATCTGTTTCTTCCCCATTTCAGAAAGCAATTAGCAGGCGGAGCATGTGAATAACAAACTGTGCTGGAAGGGGCTGTTCACCCAACTGTGCCGAATGAAATGGCTGCCTGTCAGTTGCTTCAAGCAACTGACAGCTCAGACACCAGGGTACAACCCAGGTCCTGTAAACAGAGATACCCTGAAATGGCAAGTCAGCAGATGAGAGAAGAAAGAGATCCACATGAAATAGCAAGCGGACATTAGGGAGTTTGAGAGGACTGCCTTGGGGCAAATAGTGGCAATTAGGAGCATATAGTGTATAGCTTGGTTCTTCCTCGTTCCATGTAAGCTGATGAGTTGGACAAGCAATAGGGGAAAAAACTTCTTTTGTACTGACTTCTGCTTCTTCAGATGCAGCCTGAGCAGACATGGTATATGAGACTATGGCATTTTAGTTAGGGGAGAGGTAAAAGATGCAGGACAACGGAGCGGTGTTTCATAGACATTTAAAAAAGAAATCATCTACAAATGTCACTTAATATTTTACTTCACTTGCATGGGAAGTTTCTGTGCCCTTGGAGTTATTGTACTGAGTTCGGATGCTGGATTCAATCAGAGAAGTGTGAAGCAGAGGGACTTTAGTCTGCTCTAAGTGCAAATGTCTGTGCGAACTTACACATGGAATTGCTACTGACTTTTCCATTATTCATATATTAGATGCCTTGCTCCAAGTACGGACTTGCTATCTCAAAACCAGCCTCTCCTCTGTACATGTTGCCTGGTGGAGGGATGAGATTACCCCTCTTATTCTAGAGTTGGAGCATGGTAAGGCTTTTGAGCATCGGGACTGAAATATGCAGGTGTTATTTGTCTAGATCTGTCTCCGAAGAGCAGGTTAGAGCAGTGCCTGGTAACCTGGAGCCTTGGGTTTTGTTACTAACCCGTTCTGGGAACTTGAGCACATTGCACATCTAAAGCTTACACTTCTCGCATTGCTTCATGGAGGTAGGTCTGGGCAAGGAAATCAATTTTTTGCAAAACACTCAGTGTTTGGTCGGGTCCGATTCTAGCCCAGAAAATGGTGTCTCCCCAGAGTGAGGTACCAGACGGGCAGGGAGATGAGAGAAGCAGCATCCTCTGTGCCAGGCCTCTGGATGCTTTGAAAACTTTTCTTTACCTCCCTAGTTTTCTGTGGAGTCTCTCAAATGAGTAGGTCTCATAAAAAGCAGACCCACTTCATAAAGGTCTGCATCCAGCCAGCTTACTATAAAATAATAATCACACCATTTAGAATATGAAACCTGTCGGTATCGCCCCAGGGTAGACATGCCCTTGAAAGCGAAAGTTAAGAGTGTTTGTTCCGAGCAGGAACACGGCAGGCAGGATGGAGCTGAATGCAGGCTCAGCTCCTCAGCCTGATGGTTTCTGACGGCAGTGGCTGCTCCCTCCATCAGCCGGTACCTGCGGGAATCCCTCATGCTCCCCACCTGAGGCCCTGGTGTCAGAGTGAGTGACGCTTTGGGCAGCACTGTGAGCAACACGGTCCCAAGCTGGCTTGTGTGTGCAGCCTTATGGGTGAGTCCAGAACTTGGTCCCAGGAAGGACAGGGACTGAAGAGCTGCCTTACCAGGAGTGGCTGTGGGCAGAATCCCCCTCCTGTTAATCCAATGTGTTTGTGGCAGTTGTCTCCCTAGTGGGAATGGCACCGTACATCATACAGATTAGAAACAATTGTCTTTGCAGGCTTGCTTCCCAGTGGAGCACCGCACTTCTTCCTTTCATTGCAAGGGAAAAATGTTTTTCCTGTCCTGTCTATTTGTTTCTCAGCTGCTGGTGAAGAATGTTCATATGCATCAGAACTAATTAGGGCAATTTTTAGTTTACCTGAGCTGACGTGACATTAATATGCCCCATAGAACTCCTTTGGTCCTTGCAAGCTAGTTTCTTCCAGTTTGTACACTGGATTTGGGGAATTCATTGCTTTATTGATCAATATTTACGGCAAGGTCTAGAAGCCCTTTGTTTTAGAGAGAAATGTCAACTTTGAAGGTGGGATAGTAAGTCCTGGGAGAACTAAGGATCCTTGAGTTCATCCTGTAGCAACTAGTTACCATAAGAAGGATACAGAAGTGGGCCCTTGTATCAAGATCTGTTTTTACCGTCAATTTATCTCAGCTGAACATTTTCCTTCATTAGCCCATGACAAGAAACTGACTTAATTACCACCACAACAAAAATGCTGTGTCTTACCAGGCTGTTAATTACATCAAATCCTGGCTTCTGTCACTTCTAAGGAAAACATGAAATCTCAAAGTCAGTATTTTAAGGGAGAGAGGCGTTAGGAGGAGGAAAAGATTCTATGTCTGAGGTTCCCTCCTTATTTAATGTTCTTGTGATGTGGTGCTTTTGCTATTGATGCAGCTGGCAACATGGGAGTGACATTAATCAGAGTATAGGAAGCCTGGACACCACCATAGCGTTTGTAGACTTTGCCAAAATCTTTCCCCTATTTCCTTTCTGTTCGTTTTATGGAGTATCAATAGCAGTGGAGAGGAAGCGCTCTTCAGAGTATGTTGTTAAATAAATGGCCAAAGAATGATTCTTTGTTCCTGGGCTTGGAAGGTCTGCTGTTTTGTTATGTGATTGGGATTGTTGGTGGGATCAAAAAGTAAGGATTGTCAGTGTCCCAGAATGCTTGCAGTCTGAAAGAGAACTGGTGAGGAAAGCAGAGCAGGGCATGCTTTGGAGTCAGAGACTGTGCATCATGCGGAGGGTTTTATGAATCTCCCTTCAAGGAGGAAATGAATTATGAGGACATCAGCCCCTTATGTTTGTGATGGGACTGGTTCAGATCTTTCCGTGGATTACGTTGCGTACTTCATTGTGGAGGCTTTACAAAGAAGTCAGAGCTGCTGAACTGTTGCAAGCAACAAAAGACAGCATGATGTCTTGGTGCTACAGCTTGCAGTCATTACCAGTCAAGCCTCTGAGCCTGCTGTTTTCATTCGTTGTCTTATGCTGGCATTGAACACCTGCATTTGCCTGGAACAGAGATGGGAGCAGAAACTGGGTCAGCATCAAACACAGCGTTAAACAAGGTATCTGCAGACCCAAGTTTATTTTGTTCTACGGACACTTCAGGCCAGTTTGAAAATGTCCGCTGTGCAAGCAGAGGCCTGTGGCCCAAGGAAGAATCCAGACCCCGTTCCTGTCTCTGCCATCACGCCTGTGTGAGAGAGGCATTGCAGCAGCCGTGCAAAAGGGCTTTGAGATTCAGGAACAAAGTGGTTATTTAGAAGTGAGATGTTTGTTGTTTTTATAGCAGTGCATTCCTTTGAAATGATGGGCTCAGCTCCTTGGCACAGGATGCTACTGGATGTGAATGCTACACACAGCCCGCACATCCCAAAACACTGTGGACATAAACGCCCTACGTGCTGGAGACAGCCCAGCTCATAAAGCTGTTCCTGCAGGTGGAGTGCACGTTTGCGTGCCTGCACTCAAGTCCAAATGCTGGGCCTTTTCCTGGCTGTACAGATGTAGTCAGCGTATGCTGTGAATAAGATTGCTCTGTCTGCAAGCTCCCGCAAGCAGTCTAGGTTTCAATCAGGGCTTGAGCTGTTTTCTTCCTGGAAAGGGTTGAGCAGCCCCTCACCTGGAGTCTGGTCTGTTCACAGGCAGAGCATGACTTTAGCTTGCTTTTGGCTAGTCTGCTTTAGGTTTGCCTCTCTCTTTCTAGATGGGAACGAGTAGCTGGGAGATGAGGGAGGAGAGGGGGAAGGAGAGTGAATAATGAGTAAATGTTAGATTTCTGTTTATGAAAAGGCTTTTTGATGGTAGTCATTTAAACAGCATTCAATAAAATACATTCCCTCAGAAAGGCCAGTTCAATTCTGTACCATACATGGATTTGCAGTGTCCGAGACAGATGAGATTTCTCCTGTGCTTTCACAAGAAACAATTCATTTACAGGGTGAAGCTGTCAGACCTGTATGAACACTGCCAAACCTGGCAGGTCTGCAGAATAAGCTTTTGTTTGGTTTATCTTTCTTGCTTCGTCCTTCAGCCAAAGTGTCCTGCTTGAGCCACAAGCTTTGTTCCAAGAAGTATTAGAAGGTCAAGGGACGAGCCCTGTTCTCGCCTGCCTGCTCGTCCTGACTGATGCTGCATGTGTTTGGCAGTGTGCTGTGTGGGATGGCTTGGAGCAGAAATGACTACTGCAAAGGTGTTGCTACTTGAACCTCTATGGAGAATCAAAGGCTGGTTTCTCTCTGTAGCTGGGAATTAGTCTGGGGAGTGACTTGCTCTGCTGTCCAAATAGCTAATGCTGCTTGCAGGATTATCCCAGCCACTGCAGCTTGGATTCCCCGCTCACATTGTTCCAGTTACTCAAGTGAGTGACGCTTGGCCTTATTTAAAATTTGTAATTGTAGTTGCTTTTTCTTTGCTGCTTGCTAAGTTAATGAGGTGATCGAAGAGACAGGCAGGAGGATTCACTAGAGGTCTTTCATGGCATTGCCAGGATGCCAGAGACAGAGCTCAACCTGGTCTAGTTTGTCACATTATTTTTTACCAGGAGAGATCAAACACCATGAGTTCTGCATCTACTGTTTGCAGGAGATTGATGTTTCTGTTCCACTGGAGCCTATGGTTCAGAAATAATGACCTGGTGAGAGGCACACCAAAACAGTGCATGGAAAGGTCATGATAACGATTACAGGAGAGTAATAAAAGCAATTAAGTATGCACGGCAACTTATTCCTTTGAAAGGGTGGAGAAACCCCATTTGGAGAGGGGCAGAGGTCATGCAGTAGGGGCATGATGAGCATATTTGATGTGGCAGGTGATGGATTCCCTGACTTGAACAGGGTGAGCTCTGCGTTCCTGGGCTGAATCTAGCGGGCTGGGAACATTCCTAACACCAGAGGCTTTATCTGCCGCGCTGCAGGCATGTTCCTTCATCTCTGCCAAAGGGTTTGTAGCCTGCATCCTCTACTACGCAAAGGCAACGTTTTGCTGCCAAGGGGATGGTGTGACTGAGATTTAAGGTCTGTGTGTGTGCAAAACCCTGCCGTGTTTGAAATGGAAGTAGAAACACATTCATACTCAATCTGTTTTTTTTGTATGATTCACAAGGGGACTTCTGGGCCTTGAAAAGAAAATGCATATCCAGTGCCAATAGATAAAGTTGCAGTGCTTACTGTTGCATTAACAGTATTTTAATTGCAGGATTGATGTCAAAGCATTGAATGAATGTGTATTCATATCCCATCAGTTTTATCAATGACAATGTTGTTGCTGTTTAAATGGGTGAGGAAGCAGGTTCAGAGTCAAGTGACTTGCACAGGATCGTTTAGAGACAGCGGCTGAGCTGGAAATAGGACCTGGTGCCTTGGCTCTCAACCATCTGCTAATCACAGCACCGGAGGTGAAATGAAAGCCTTCTCCAATCTTCTACTGCTAGTGCCCAGGGCTGGCAGGCACGTCCCCTCCCTTTTGGAGCAGCTAGAGCAGAGACACGGATGGAGGGCTGTCAGTGCTGTCTGGGGCTGCAGAAACTCTTCGTGCTGCTCTTCTAGGATGCTGTGGGGATGTGGCTGCTCTTGCTGAGTTGAAGGGACTGCAGTAACACTCCCTGCTATTAAGCACAAGCTACTTTTGTGTAGTTCTCTGATTCCATCGGAAAGCAGTACGAGTCACTCTCTTATTGTTGGTGGTGGTGGGTTTTTTGTTTAACAGCAATTTCGCCTTTGTTGCCAAAGCTGCGAGTAGGGCTGGGCTGAGTGAGGAAGTGTAATTAAAGTTTGCTCAGACAAAGGCGTTTGGTGACGAGATGCAGTGTTGCTGAATCCACAAGGGGCACAATTAACTGATAAGAGTAAACTAATTGTTATTCATATTAAATTAGGGCACAGGTGATTTGGAAAATCTATAGACACTCCCATATGCTTTGCAATTTTGCATTGCAGATTACAGTTTTATAAGGCCCTTCTGGGATTCGGATTATAGAGGCAAAGTGTGGAGCTGTATCTAAACTGAACCTACTCTTTCCTGATTAACTACATGATAAAAACATAAATGTGCACATCAGAGAATTTATCACTGTGTTTGCATATTAATTTTTCTTTTCCAGAAATGAACACAACAGTTTTTTGTAGATCCAAGTGATTCTGCTTAGTGGCAGCTGAGTGAGCCCAGACCAGGTGACATGATTCCAGCGTTGTCACGTAATTGTTTTGAGATGGAGGTTAATAGCAGGGAATGGGCCTATGGCAGGGACATGACTGCCACAGGAGTGGTATGAGATGCTGAGATATTTGCTGCTTTTTCTTTTGTGCTGTGCGGTTGTGGTCTATGAGTATTTGTAGGTAAGAGGCAGCAGGGCCACGCTCATTCTGGCAGGATGAGGACGGACTGCAAATAGTTGTAGGTTGTCTGCACGCTGCATGGGAATGGCAGGCTGCTTGAGCTTTTGGAGCAATTCTGTAGCAGGCTCTCTTGGTTTAAAACAGCTCTGAAATGAATATTTATAAACAGGACACGAAAAAAGAATC
This sequence comes from Chauna torquata, assembly GCA_013399475.1. NCBI lineage: Eukaryota > Metazoa > Chordata > Aves > Anseriformes > Anhimidae > Chauna > Chauna torquata. The sequence goes on along the minus strand of VXAL01011324.1, from coordinate 1,678,403 downwards.
GAAATTGCTTGTGTGATCTTGGGATGTGTGAGATACTATGATTATTTATGTGCTTCTGTGTCTCGCTTTATCAGTTCATTGTGTTGCAATCCCAGAGTGTCGCAAGCTGCTCCTGAAGGAAGTTTTCTCTTAATAAGATCCTAACCTGCCTGGTAAATCAGTGGTAGAAAATGTGGGGACAACAGAGCAGGAAATGGGGCAGAAATGCATGTTTCAACAGCACAGTTAAAGTATTAAGGTACAGAGAAATGCAGGCAGTTTGCTTGGACTTGGTTTGAAGTCTCCTGAGCCCTAAAAACAAGAAGGGCCTGTGACATACGGCATCTGAAAGTCCTCGCTTGGGGTTGTCTCACAACGCACCAAGAGACCCAGCAATAATTCCAGCGATGAGCTCATTTTCTTGCTTTCTCTTCTCTCTTCTGGTCTCAAGCTGTGGTATCCAAAGCAAAGACAAGAGTTTCTGACCAGTGTGATTGGTGCGTGGAGGGCTGGGTGGAGGTTTTGGAAGCAGAGCTTAATTACAGAGCAATGTGGAGAGAGCTGGATCGCTGTGTTTGTTTGCTGAGAGGGTGCTTCCCAATGAATTAAAATCCCTCAGAGGACAGTTTGGATGTATGTGATTTAGCACCGTCTGGGATGCACTAGTCTCTGAACAATCTCTGCCTTGGATTCTGGCCAAGATAACGATCAGAGAAAGGCTGTAGCTGGACAAGGAGTCCAGGGGTTATTGAATCACTCCTGCCAACTCCCAGCAATGTGCTAAACCATTTCCTCTTTGATGTTCCCCAGAGTTAGGTTTACCTATGATGGGTCTTTAGCCTGTGAAGAGTTTCTTCCGAGCTGTAAGGAAGCACCAGTGCCCAAGGGGAGCTCCGTGCAGTGTGTGGCTCTCCTTTCCGGGGCTCTGAACTGATGCAGCCTCTGTCTCTTTCTCAGCAGTGCAGAGAAGAGGGGTCATGCATTACACCGAGGTTTGCTTACTAAAGGAAATCCCAATGGTAAAATGCCAGGCCAGGGCTTAACTTGTTTGATGATTTGAAGGGGAGAGCACCACCTGCTGATACATCAGTACGACTTTCTCTTTGTCTCCCCAGCACTTGCTCTGACCTGCTCCTAACTGTGTTTTTCATGTATCTGTAAAGCATCCTGAGGACATGCTGAATCAACACGTCAGGATGTGCAAATGCCCTCCATGCATGTACAGAGACTTGATAGGGTGAAGCAGCTCCTGACAAGTGGTGCTGCCAGGGAAGAGAGCATCTCCCTGTCTTAGCATAAAGGCAGAGATGGGTCACAGGGTGTCCTGAGGCCCTTTTATGCACAGGGAGTGATTTTTCCAACAGCCCTTTCGGCGGTTCATTGTATCGGGTGGGTCGGTGCTGCTGCCCATCTTCCAAAGCCTGCTACAGGTGTCTGACTCCTGTGTCTGTCTGAGGGCACCGCTCGGCTGGGACTGCTGGGTGATCAGTCTGTGCCTCTCTGCTGCCCGCTCGAAGGCGAGTCGCAGAAGTCGAGCTGGATGATGAGGAAGCATCTCCGATAGCTTGCATAGGTATCACAGCGCTGGGCTGCTGTGCTCGTGCGTGCGCGGCTGAACCGTACCCTGCTATTTGCTGAGCGTTTGCCCTCGCGCTCTTCCCTTTGCCCTGCGCTGCCTCGGCTAATGAGGTTATTGTGTAGCCGGAGAGAGGCATCCGCTCGGGTTTGCGCCTGGCTGCAGCGCAGTTCCAAGCAGAGATGCTCCTGACAGTGCCAGATGGCGAGCCGCAAGCATGGGGACGAGGGGAAAGGGAGCTGCAGCTCTGCCCCCTCCCAGGAAAACAGCCCGGCCCAGCAGGAGTGTGTCTGCCCCAGCTCCGCAGCCGGGAGGCTTTGGGGTCTGTAGCGGGAGACAGGGCACCGTGAGGGAGGTGGGCCTCTGGATGGCTTGGGCAGGCAGAGCACGTCAGGCTGTGAGCTCTGAGTTTGGGTTTTGTTGTGCCTCCAATCCTGTGGTAATAAACCTTACATAAACCTAGCCAGAAGCACAGCATTAATATTTAAAAAATGACATCTAAAGTGTTGAATATATGCTGCGTTCTCCAGAAGAATATCTGTATGTGTGTATGTGCATGCGTGCGCACACTTGGGGCTTTGTTTTGCTTTTATAGTGGATTGTTGTGTGTATGTATTTTACTGGGGCTATTTTGTGCTATAATAAGAAGGGGGAGGGAGTGGGAAAATACTGCTCTGTTTATATATGCTGCTGTCAACAGCAGTGCTGCATGTTTAGATTCGCATCCTCTGTGAAGGACTCTGGATTCCAGGCAAGCAACACCCTTCCCCGTTTACCCTGAGGTCCTCTGGGAGGATTGCCTGAGCCTCTCCTCGCAGCCCTCGCCTGTGGCAGGCTTGCCCTCTCCTGGAATTTGGCTCTGGTGAATGTGGTACACTCCATACCCAGCATGCAAACAAGTCGATATGCTAAAGTTCAAAGGGACAACCTTGCAAAATGTCAGAGCAGCCTCTCTGCACCATTGTTCTGCTGCTCTGATCACAAAAAGGAGCTCTGAGTGCGTCAGGCTGTAATGTGCAGTCTGGGGGGCAGGGAGGGACGCAGCAATGTCTCTCTGTATGTGTCTGTGTCCCTCCTGAGCTTCTTTGACACTTTTCCCAGTGCCTTTCACCTTTGTGAGTCTTCAGAGACACTGATGCAGGGCCAAACCTGAAATGTTACTGCTCACCCATAATTTTTATAAATCTCAGATGTAACACATCTCCTTTCTGTCCTCCTTTAGTTTTTACGTGTTTAGGTTTTGTGGCAGGAGCATTTTTATGTCTCTTCTCCCTTGTTTTCCCCTCTCTCACCTGGCTCTGAAATAGTCAACGACGATGCCCTTTCTTTTCTCTTGATATAGGCCTCCAGGGACAGTTCCTTCCTATCCATTTCCTGCGTGTCTTTACAGCAGGTAGCCTGGGACATGCTGGAAAAACGCTGGGTCTGAATCCGCCCTTTTGATATAAGTGGACATTATGCATTTTTAATAGACATAGAGCTCAGTGAAACCCTTAGTACTAGCTGAATTGGCACAAAATTCCCAGGCAAATAGTCCTTGGAGCTGATCTCTCCCTAGGTACCTTGCAGAAAATGAGCCCAAGGACAGCAAAAGGCGGAGTTCTCTTTGATTTCAAGAACTGGCTCGTTTTGCAGAGGAAGTAGCTGAGCAGAAGCCAGCCCGGCTGTGGCCCTCCATGCAATCTCTTTAGCAAGAGCTCTCCGTGGTGAAGGATTCTGGATTGGCAGTCCCAGAGTAGTTCCTTCTTCATCCAGAGAGCAGGTGCAGTGTGAGGGGAGAGGCTGTTGCAACACACCTTCCTTTTAAGCATCTTCCTCCATGGACAGCACTTCAGCATGGCCTGGAGCCCGCATCGCCCTGGTTTTCTGGTGCAGGCCTTGCTGGTCTCAGCAAGCTCGCTTACACCCGAGGCAGTGGCCTGGGGCCACGCATGGGGTCCTCCAGCTTGCCTCACTTCAGGGGGGAAGCGTATGGGTGCTGCTGGCCCTGGCCTTGTGATGCCGTTGGATTTGTCAGTGTGCCTTGATGCTTGCTGATTTGTGGGTGTTGATGTGGGTGATTATTTCACTTGGAAACTACACAGCAGACATTGCTCCCTGGTACCCCTTGAATCGCACAAGCTACAACTGTGGTCTGAGTGCTGCGGATTCAAAATGAAAAGCCTGGTGAAAATGGTCGGAACCACTGGTGAAAATCACTGAGATTGCTTCACAATATGGAACTCAGCTCTCTGAGTACTGACGCTTTTTGCAGTAACTAGAAGGGTTTTTTTCTTTGTCATTCCTTTTGTGGTAAAGCGTAAGTAAATCTCTCTATACCTACATGTTACCATGGCACTGTAACCTTACCAGATCTGGAAGGGAGGGAGTAGCAAGGGAGTAGCTGCAGCTGTGGATCTGTACATGTCCACTATGGGATGTGTGGCTGGGAAGCGATGGTGGTGCGTGGAGAGGGGTGATCTGGTTGGAAGCAGGTGAGAAGGCAGCAGTGGCAGGACAGGTACAAGGTAACCTACCCCTAGCCTCAGGGCTGATTTTTGACTCGTGATAAACTGTCTAGCTGCGAGTGTGGCATTCTGAGACATATGTACTGTGGTGTTCAGCCATCTCAGAGAAATCTGCTGCTGAGCATGAGTCAGCCCTGCCTGGGTTAACTATTAAAGGGCAGTATCAAGAGATAAGATCTTTACTCTGCTCCCCAGCCCCTTTAAGCCCTGCCTCCTCCAAGTGGCCCCTATGGAGGAAGAGATTAATCCCTAAGGTCCCGCTGCATTGAGATCACAGAAGTGTCCTGTCTTCCCACTGGGCTTGGTGCAATTGTCCCCAGATTAGGGGCAGCCCTAGTAAAGTCCAGAGCCTCCTTCCCACGGGGAAAGTGCATTCCTGCTGTCCTTGCCCAGCGCTGGCGCCCGTAGTCAGCTGCCAGGGTGGATGTGGAGCCGCTGTGCTGCTTGGGTAGGGATGGCTGAGTGGGGCCATGGAAAGGCGTGGTGCTAGATAGAAGGGGAGTTACATGAGATCTAACGAATGTTACCCTCTGGTTGCAGAACCCAAGTGGACTCAGCTGGGGAACCATCAGTCCAGGCATGTACTGCAAGGCATGGAGGGTGCTGCATAAAGGGGAACAGAGATCAGCCTGCCTTTCTGAGGGGCTGGGGGTGGCACTTGCTTTGCATCTTGCAGAAGGTCACCACTTTCTCTCAGGGAGGTGCTGAGCCTCCTCACCAGCAAGACCATCCCTCACACCCAACCCTTCCTAACCTCACACCTTCCTTTTGCCTGCTGAGCTGGGCGAGCATCTCCCCTTGCCTGTGGCTGCAAACTCAGTGGGTGATGCCATGGAGTGAGGAGAGCAGGAACCAATTCCTTAAGGGGCCATCTCAGAGCCTTCCCTGGCTTTTCCTCCCATCGCAGGGAGAAGTGCCCCTGCCTAAGTGGAATAAATTGGTACAGACCATTAGCAGCGAAGGTCCTCCTCTGCTGGGGGGGGAGGGAAGGGGCTGTCGGCACTGCTCTGGATACAAAGCAGTCAGCCACGCTCTGGCTCCTTCCTCCCGCACCCTGTTGGCCTCCTCCTCCTCCTCCGTGTTTGCACGCTCCCTCCCTCCCTCCCTCCCGCTCGCCCTCCCTCCCTCTTTCACTCTCTTTCTTTCCTTTACCGCCACGCTGCAGAAAGGCAGACCTGGGGAACTGGAGGTCCACAGAGGCAGTGGAGGAGAAAGGAGCTCTCCCCTGCTATTTCTTTGAGAGTGAAACGGGGAGGCAGAGATGCAATGAAGGAGTGTCTTGGTTGCTGCCTGGATTAAGAAAAAATACATAAAAAAAAATCTGGACCCAACAAACGAGGAAAAAGGGAGGAGAGAAGGAGGAGGAGGTTGCTGGGGGGAGCCCACTTTGGTGGGTGAACAGCTGCTTTGAATCGTGCTTCTGTTCCCAGGGATTAAAGCATGAATGGGAGCAGCTTCCCAGCCACGATGGAGAGAGAAGGCAGTTCAAGCTGTGGGAATAAGGTAACTCTTGCCTCTTGCAGACATTGCATGGCTGAGCTGAGCAGGACAGAGATCCTTTATGCACAAGGCTGGGTATGTGTATGTGTGTATGCAGCGGGCAGGGAGTGGGAGGAAGCAGGAAAGACTCAAAGCGATTTTTCTACCCCTCCCAGTGTATGTAAAGGATGCAGAATGTGTCTCGGGGGCTGCAGTGCTGGAGATCACTTTGTCCCCCTTTCTCAGGCTGGGTGCCTTAGGATGCCAAGCTGCTTTGCCTGGGGAACGCTGGCAGGGTTATGGGGAGATATGCCCATGCCTCACCTCCCGGAGCACTGTGCTCCCAGCCTTGCCCTCCCAGATCTGCACCTGGTCTGGGGCTCCCCTGATGGGCTTGCGTGTGGCTCTCCAGGCAGCTGCATGAGGACTGCATGGCCCCGTGCCTTCCCAGCCCACCGGTGCATCCGTGCAGAATGACGGGAGGGAGGTGAGAGGTGACCGGGAGAGTTGCTTTTCTCTTCCTTTGGTCATCCTCTGCCTTTTCTTTGCAACAGAAAGAGAAGGGATTTAGGAGGAGGGGGAACTGAAATCCCTTTCATTCATGCCAGCAGTAGCAACAACCAACTTTGAGGCTGCTTAAAGGGAAAAGCTTTCCGAGCGCTATCTTTTGGAGGAAGAGGAGATGGCTGAGTGATGCTTTGCCAGCTGAGGAGTGATCTCTGTGTCATGTTATGCTGTGGGAGTGGGTGGGGATGAAAAATAGTGATTATGGGGGAGAAAGTCCATAGTGATCAATGAAGCTGTCCACACATGACGCTTTTCTTTTCCCTGCTGGGCCTCTCTCTCACACAATTCCTGAGTCTGTGACCCTGAAAGTCCTAATTTCTGTCAGCCAGACCAGAAGGCACAACTTCAAATAGTACTGGGAGATAGCTCAGCCCAGGTGTTGTTTGGGAAAGCACTGAGGAGGTCCTGATGTTTACAGCTGTGGAGCCCATATCCACTTAATCCCAGCAAGTCCAGGTCTTGGGTGGGAACCCCTCACTATCTTTGGCAGGGTCTTGCTGCCTCAATAACCCTTTGCTGTGTGCAGTCCCTCACAGCAGATACCCTGCAGGTATCTGCTCCCCCCCTTGCCTTTGGGGACTTCTTGATGGGTCTTCAGCTTGGCATGGGGTTAGGAGGCATTTGCTTCGGTTACTTCGCTAGCGATGTGTCACAGAAGTCCCTGCTTATGTGCACACAGTGCAGAAAGTCATGAGCCCCGATGTGCCATCAACCGACGTAAGAGCTTATATGCATATCTAAGGAGCTTATGGCCCAATGTTTGTTATGGACTCAAAGAGACTATGCAGTCTGTTGCATAGGTCTGTATGTACTTGTCTGAAGTGTAGGTGTCCCTGAACATTACAGTGAGGTGCCACCAACTAGTGTAAATGAGTGAGGCTGAGTGTGTTCATGCGTGCACATAAATATGGAAGAAGGGCTGTGTAAATGTCCAGTGGAGCTTCAGGCCATCCTTTTGTTTTGTGAGTAGTCTTTGCTTATGTGAGGAAATTTTCCTAAGTCACGGAGATGCATCTTGCTTGCCTTGTTTGTGTGATTAGTCCTTCTCTGTACACACACCTCCAATGGGAATGAATTGACAAGGATTTGGCTTGAAGATTACAAAGGTTGGGATTGCTTGGGTAACCTGGCAGGATTGGGATGGAAAAGGTGTGAGAAAATGGAGGCACTAGGGAACAAAAGGTAAAATAACTTCTTTATGTATGTAAACTCTTCTCTGTGTCAACTTCAAAGCACTGAGGAAGATGGAAGATGTTCTGATGAAGAGAATGAGTAATTAGGCTGTGAAAAAGGATATTTCTCCCAGAAGGGTTAATTCTGTGATGTGGGCAAGAGCCTTGGAAATGGCCAAAGCCAACAGGACAGTGGATGCTCCTAGAAGGGAAAGGTAGCTGAGCAATAATTTTGTTTTCCTGGTTGAATATGTATGGGTGTATGAAAGAGAGAGGAAAAAAATTAAATCAGTGACGTTGGCTGTGAGTACTTTCCCATTTCATGCTGCTGAGTTATAAATCCCTCCCTGCCTCCCCCCATAGGCGTTCCTACTGAAACACTGTCAGCTGCTCCGGCGAAGCACTGTGAACTTGGAGTCGTTAGCAACGCAGTAACTGCTTTAATGAGAGCTGGCTCCTTCTGAGCAGGGCTGACCCGACGAAGGTGCAAAAGACGGGATGCAAACCTCATGTCATTTCTGTTCTCTAAGACAGTGAGAGCACATCCAAAAAAAAGGTCTCCTTCCACATGCATGTGTTGGCACAGAGAAGAGCGGGAGAACTTTCACATGTGTTAATTGGCATCCCAAAGTTTTCTGACCCATCAAGGTGGCTCAAAGTGGAGAGTGAATGGTGTCCTGCAAAGGGGGAATAGTGCCCCAAGGACTGTCACCCTGTGTGTGTCACAGGCCTGACGCAGTGCCACTGGGGTCTGCAATTCTGTTCTCCTGTGGCTTTGTCCTCATCAAGGCAGTGTCTCAGAGCCCCAGCCAGCTGCAGAAATGCCTGGATTTTCTCTTTCCTCCCTTGACCTACAGTGTTGCTCTGTGTCTGTCTGGTTTTTGCTCAGCAGTTGTACACCCTCTGAGGCGAGAAGAGCCGGGAGTGCCTCTGGTGTGCAGGGCCTTGTCGGATTAGCACACTCACAAACACTGCTTATTTCTGACAAATAATGGCTGTAACGGGGAGGTCTGGCCTAAGCTGACCAAGAAGTCTTCAGTAACGAAGTGTGAGCACGAACTCCCCTTGTGCAAAGCTGGCTGCTCAATGTCAAAATAATGCTTTCTGAAAGGAAGGCAGTGCGTCTGCCCTTTTAATCTTTTCCAGCACCCTCATGTTGAAACAGCAGAAGACTTGGGAAATGAAAAGAACTGTCTTTTAAGGGACATTAGGGCAAATGTTGCAATTCTTTTTTTAATGTTTCTTGGAGAGTTGCCTTTAGCAGTGCCTTTGCTCTCTCTTGCCCTTGTTTCACTTCTGTCAGCTCAAGAAAGTTGTGCAAAGGCAGTTTTTCCCTTCTTCAAAAAAAATCCAGTGGGCAGATTTGAATCCATAGGACGAGAGGATAGATATGGTCCTGGCCTTTTTTGCATCACTGTGCATTTTGTCTTGCAGGGATGAGCAGTGTGAGAGGCTGACTGGGTTCCAGGGCTGCCTTTCATATGGGCTTACCAGCAAGATCTCTGAATTCTGGGGACGCAGCAGGCCTTGGTCAGCATCTTTCTCTGTGGGTGTTGCCCTCTGTGGTTTTCTTGCCCTCCACTTTTTTTACAGCTCTCTATTGCAAAGTGCCATGCAGTAGCCTTGAAAAGTTAGGCAGACTACAGCTGTAGTTTGTGGTCAGGCATATGGCTGGAGGTGCATTTGGTGTGGCTTCAATCCACCGTAAGGCAAAGCATGTTCTGGAAGCAATGTCGCTGGAAAGGCTCTCTGCAGTGTCTTTTTCATGGGTCCTTGTTCTCTGTTGTCTCTTCTGTTCTACATGTGGAGATCCTGAATCAGGTAGCTCCCAGTGATTTGCTTCTTTGGTGGGAAAAGAAGGGACCTTTGCCAAGTGCAAGGCCTGAAGAGTGAGGATAGATTCTCCTTTTTTCTCCTGCCAACCCCAACTGTTTGTGTTTGGGTTGGCAAGTTGACGTCAGGGCTGGATTCACCTTCATGAAGCTAATAAGGGCTTCGCTGAGTGGAGATCACAGGGTTTGACCCATAATTAATCTTGATATCCTGATCTAGACACGTGGACCACCCGTAAGTGCTCTAAGTAACACAGCATATTACTCACTATTGAATATATCCTCCTACATTTTCTAACGGGAACTCCATGCCTCCAGGGAACTGAGGCACTGAGAGCTTGAGGAATTAACAATTCAGTGCACTGGGGAGCAGATCTCAGCCTCTTGCAATGCTAGTGGCTTTGTCCCACAAATGTAGACATGTTAGTCGTCATCCTGTACTTCACCGTCTCTGTCTGTAGATATCTTAGTTGTACAAGTGGCGCTTGCCAAGGCATGTTGTTCACAGGCTCTTAAAATGACTCCTGTGCAGCACAGATACCTTACGGGTACCTGCACTGTGCCTGGAGCACACTCACGCATGCAGCTTTGCAGACCTGTGTTTTCCATCCTGGCCTTTGTGTAGGAGTGTATGTTCTTCCCCTCGTACAGCTGCGTGCAGAGGCACACATTCTGTGTGTTTCTGTCTCAGAAGGGCCCTGTCCTGCCTGAGTACCACAAAGCCTTTCAGCAATTTTCCAGCTGCAGTGGTACCTCAGAAATCCCTCCAGCTATGCTACCCAGATGATCCATAGGGAACACAGTGTGATATTCTTGGCAGTGACAGCAGAATAAATAGGAAATGCTTAAGATCCCCTTCCTGCCTGGATCTGAGCTATTTTCCTCAAGACAGGACAAGAGCTGAGCTTCCGTGCAAGGCTTCCTGCACTGCTTATGCTGTTCTTTAAGAGCAGGTGATTTATCAGCACCCAAAGGGCATGTTAATACATTGGTCACTGCTGGCCTAGCTCCAGCCCGTACACTGACCTGAAGTGCTGTTTATTGTTAGCTCCTGAGTAGTGGTTGGATGCTCCAGGGTCCTTGGTGCTGTGTGCATCCAGTCTGCACTGAAGCATAGCATGCAAGTAAACAGGACAGACAGAAGAAATGCTTGGTTTTGATGGAAGGGTAGCTAAATGCTGACAAGGGAAAGGTGACTGGCCTGTCATCACACAGCAAGTCTGCTGGCAGAGATATGGGAGTCCAGAGAAGAAATTCTGCCATTTAGAGTGGGACAGTCTTCACAAATGCATAAAAGCCCCCAGCTCTGAAACCTCTGGGGAGGAGATTTACAGCTTCGCATCATGATTGAGAATTCTCTCTGTTCAGCTCTGGGCTGTTGCAAAGACGTGCATGCACTGCAGAGCCCACTGAAGACAGATCTCTGTTGATCCCTGAGTTCCTTCCACAATGTCTGCTGGAGTCTGGTTATCCTCTCTGAAATAACAACAGCTGGTGCACAGCTCATGCAGTATGGAAAGTAGAGTTCAGACTCTCTCCTTCCATTCCTGCCTTGTGCACTCTAGACCGGTGGGCTGGGTTGTCAGAAAAATTTGCTCTTCTGCACTGTCTGCCATCTGGGAACCCTGTCAAAGCCCAGTGGATAAGGAATTCAAAGCTATGCCACAGAGAACAAAATCTACCTCCCCGCAAGAAAGGTGGGAATCCCTTTGCTTAAGGGTACTGAAGATGCAGATGTCTGCTTTTGTACGTTCGGCTGTATAGTAAAGAGAAATGGGCATTCCAGGATGCAGCTATTCTCATCTCATCTGAAGGCATGCACCTAAAATAGGCCAAATGAATTCTCCCCATTGATTGTAAAAGGAATCTGGGCAGCTAGCCCTCCTTTGGGGATCTACATCTATAGCACAGCAGAAAGCAGGGGTAGATGTGTCCCACCCTGGGCCCCTGCAGCTGGGCACTGCAGGGCCAGCGCTGACCTCATCTGACCTTTTGGCAGTGGGAATTCATCTGGAGCTAGATGTCCACGATTGCAGCGCAAAGATCTCCACGCAGCCAGCTCTGAGCTCTCACTCCTCCAGCCTCGTGAACGTTGTGGAGGTGGGACAGAACCCCAGTTTCTCCATTGCTGCAGCTTGCTGTGGTTATGGGGGCCGGTGCTCACGGAGAATGAAACACGCTTCACTTTGTGACAGGAGACAGGGGCATGTGATTTGTCTCAGCTGCTTTGCTGGATGCCGTTCTTAAATGCCCTAGCACAGTCTCTTCCTCAGATTCGGCACCTGAAAGACAAAAGAAGGCTAATCCAGAAGAAATACCTTGACTCTGCCTGTTCTCCCTCACCTTCCATTCAGCTGGAAAGAGACCAAAAGCAAAAGGATGGATGCTGAGGCTCTGCTCTGGATTTCACGAATGGATGAATGTAGAGAGGCAAGTGGGGATTTTGAGGGGATTTGGAAGCCTGCTCCAGGATTTGTCTGGCACGCAAAGCATTTATAATACTTCCAGCATTATGATAACATAATGCCAGCATGATTCAGGGCCCACTCCAGCTCTCAGTGAATAAAAAGCCTAACTCCTATCACCATCGGTAGAAGGATCCCACTTTTGATAAGTTGTAGTTTTGAATAGCCCATACTCTTGTCTCGCCCTGGTGCTACAAAGCAAGGGCTAAGATGCTTTTGTGTGCTGCTGTGAATGAGTGGGTCTGGTTGCAGATGCGTGTGGGAGAGGGTGCTGAACAAGCTGCACGAGTGATGCTGCCCTGGAGCAGTGCACCGTGGCCTCCTGCAGAGAAACACAAAGTGACAATGGAGTGGGTGACTGGGTTACCTTCCCCTGGGCTGGTCTATAAATACCACCTTGGTGCTGAGGCATTCTGGCTAAACTCCTTACATTTCTTGCTTTGTTTTTCCATCTGTTTAACAGCTTCCAAAGCTAAAGAAGAAGTGCATACCGACGCTTTTCTCTTAACACAGGTGGCCCTGTGAGGGCCAGGACTATACTCGCCAGAGGCTGCATGGGAAAGTCCTTGGGGGAGTCCAACTTCCCAGGAAATGAGAGAGCAAAAGCCAGCAAGTGCTGGGGAATGACATTGCTTTGACCACACAGGACAAGACTAGGTGATCTATGACTATTTCATCTGAACGAAATAGTCTGTGCCATTTTTTGGCACAGTCAATTGCCATAGACTGTGGCACGGAGAGTAAATCTGGCGCTGTGCTGAGACACCGTTGGCCCTGCAGTGCTTCTGGCTCTTGCTCTGTATTCCCCCCATCCCCGTGGGGAACTGTATCTGCAAGCCCAAGAGAAAGGTTGGAGTTTGTGGAGTGTACAGGAGGTGAGCGATACTGTGCCGTAGCCATTAACGAGGTACATTAACCAGATGATGAGGGAGCGGCCTGACAGGGTTGTTAACTCCTGTCCCTCACCGTAACAAAGCTGTAAAACCCTCTGGAGGGATCAAAGCAGGAGAGCAGTACTGCACTCATCCCTGTTGAATCCACGCTGAGAAAAGAGCAGCTTTGCAGGAGGAATTTTGCTAGAGACTGGGTGTGGTGCCTGGAACCTATTTTGGCTCATGAATAAGCTGATATTTCTTCTGAATAATAGATGCACATGATGGTTGCTGAGAGGCAGATATAGGAGTGGGCTGGGTCTCAGAAGGAGGGAGCGAGATATACGGGGTAAGCTGCAGTCCTGTTTTGAACTGGCAGCTTGCAGGATGCTGGAAGCCTGGCAGTGCTGTGCAGGGATGAGGCTGGGACAGTAAATCTGCATGACTCAGGCAGAGAGGGTACTTGTTCGGTTGTTTCATGTCTCATACAGTCAATATAGACCACTGCCCATATGAGGTTCTGGGGCTGAGGAAGGCAAATATTTGTAATGAATAATAAATAAATAAATACATACATTGCAATTTTTAATTCACCTGCCTCCATGAGGGGCTTGGTGTGAATGTGTGAATGCAAGGAGAATGATGCTGCGATTAAATCCTAGCACAGTTTATGGTGGGGTCAGCAACCCGTGACGTGTGTCTGCCAGGGCAAGCAGGCAGATCTGGGACAGCACAAAAGAAGGCTGGGCCCTGGGAGCTGTGGGGTTTTTTGGGAGGCAATTGCTGTGCTCAAATTATCAGGATGCTTTGAGATGCTACTTCACGTAGTAGTACTGAGAGGCAGCCCTTTACTTCCTTGAGAGACAGCTTTCACCTGACTTTCTAGTGGCACATTTTGCTTCTAATTTGGGAGAGAGAAGCATAATCTGGCACAAGCCTGCCATCCTTGAAAGGCTGCCAGCCAGTTTATGGCACTCTCTGTCTGTATGCTCCCCACAGCATCGGTGAGATACAAGAATTGTCCACCCTTCCCATCCTCAGCTCTTGCAGTAGCTGCAGGGATGCAACGCCCCAGGAGAGCCTGACTTTGACTGTGTGATGTGGGTTTGTAGGGACATTCGAAGGTTTATTCAGATGGGCTGTGATCCACCTGGATGAACGGCAGCTGGTTATGGAGACTAGAGCTACAGAAGTCACTACTAACGAATAATTCTCCCAGCGTCTTTCTTATAATAGTGGCATATCCACAAGGCTTGACTCTAACACAGTGAGTGTGCCGCTCCTGGAATGCCCTTCTGCTAGGCTTCAGAAGTACTTGTTTCTGTTCATTAGTTAGAGGAACATCATTTCTGGCATGATTTTTACTAGAAAAGAGTTGCAAGTGCTAAAATTTGGAGCCCTGAAAAGATACAGAGGAATCTGAGTGGTGAGGGTGGGTGTCGCGAGCCAGGACAACTCTACCTGCTTGGGAAAGTGAGATGTCTGTGCAGTGGTAGGCTGTTTGGGCAGTGGGAAGGATGCTGGTAGATTTGTACGTGCTAGCTTGGTCTGAGCAGTGAGATTCAGGCGTGGCAGGAGGTTGTTTGAGTTTGTGAAGCAATTTGACAAGAATTCAACTCATTCTTCGATGGCTGAGTTTGAAGTCATGTCTGCCTTACCAGAGAGTTAGTTACTGTAAGTTATTAGTTACTTTAGCTCTGAAATTCTCTCAGTGCAAGCAGCCAGTGTTCAGCCAAGAGTATTGAGAAGGGGGCCTGGCAGGCGTAACTGTGAAGTACTCCAGGATGAATCCTTGGCAGCAAGGTGGAGCTGTCTGGATCCTGGAGGTGTAGATACTGTCTCTGCCTTGAGCCTGGCAGACCAGCCTCAGGAAGAAGCAAAAACAGCAATAAAAGGTGCCTTTCTATAAATAAAGCCCAAAGGACTGTAGGAGGGGGAGCTGCCAGTTAATGCTCTTTGTGGAAGAGTAACTGGCCATGGCGTTGTGAGGATACTGGAGTTATTGTCACTGTAATCATGTGAAGAGGTGCTGCGGTCAGGAAAATATTGCACACCATAAACCTGCTGCTGCTGAGTACTCGTGGGGTTTTGTGCTGGCAAGATGTGTGTGTGGATGGGGTGAGCAGGGGGACCTAAGCTGTCTCCCAACTACTGGCCTGTCCCCTGGCTTTCGGACATCTGACAGCTGTGAAGCTCCTGTTCGCAAAGGATTTGTTACAATCCTCTGAAGCTCTCACCCCACGCATACACCTCCTTTCTTCCTCCAATTTATCTTTTAATAATGCTGCCAACATTATTTCACATCTGTGTCTCGTGCGCTCTGTGCTCTGCCTGGCAGTCCTTTTTGTCTCACCCAGGCATCTCGTACCATGACGCTCTAATGGGAAGAGACTCTGGCTGCTGAAGTTAATAACTTATGCGACAGCCTGAGTCATTCTTGTTACAGAGCAATTGTGAACGATGCAGCAATCTGGGGCTGAGACCTTGGTCTGTGGGGAAAGGGGCTGTGGAGCAGGCTGGTGATCACATTCAGGCTGGGACCAGCACAGGCACTCCCTTGCTGCTAAGGAGCACTTTCCACTTGTAAATGTTAGGATGCTTCCCAAAGCAGTATTGCATTGACTGGATATGGGAAGATGGAGAGTGAAGCAGTCCAGGGAAACATGTTCAAAAGGGAACCTGTGGAGGAGATGGGATGAAAGGAGGTCTTCACTCCGCACTGAGAAAACCAACACCTTCAGAGTGACTGAAAGAGGAAATTCTTCTCTTTGCACAGCATGACAGTGACTTGGAGGAGTAAGTGTACCAAGATGTCCCCACAAACATGCCGCACGCCCATTTTCACAGCCTGGATTCTGTCCCCCTCCCTCGAGCTGCAACAAGAATTTAGGGCCACGTGCATCACTGAGCCCTTCTGGATCCAGGCAGAGCTGATTTCTCCCTCTCTGTCTCAACCACCATTACCGCTCTGGCTCATTTTCAACTGAGTCAAAGAGTTTAGTAAATTTGTCTTATTTTTAAAGATTAGTCATCTATAGCAATGACATTTGCAAGACTGACAGTTCCAATCAAATGACAAGAACTGCTCTTGTTCTTAAAGATATGTTTAATTTTTAAAAGAGTAAAATCAACCTGACTAATTAAGTGTTATGTGTTGAGATGCAGCGTAGGAAAGTGCGGATGTGGTCCGGGTCACTTGAAGAAGCTACCAGGCTGCCATGGCTTGGGTTGGACAGGCCTGAAAGGAGCACAGTGGTGGGTCTGTGCTGCATCTCTGTTGATACGCTAACTCTGTTCCGTCCTTGGGCAAGGGATGGCCTACCCCTCTGTCCCTGTCATGCGAGGTTGGTGACAGTCATAATAATAACGATGTAATCTGCCTGGTTGATTTGAGATGCACCATAATTACTGCATGATTACAATATTCTTAGTGCAGCCATTACAAAACCCTCCAGTTTCTCAGGGCTCCCCAAGGGCTTGTCTCGCTCCTCACCTTGCAAGTACAACCCTGCGAGGAAGTCTGTCCATCCATGTCTGCATCTCTCTTTGTGTCAGATCACACGTCCCTGCTTTTAGCCACTCGCAGATTAGAGCTCCCTGATGCTGAGACAGACACTCTCTGGACCACGGGGAATATTTCCCTGTGTCCCAGCTAATCTGGGGGCGAGTTGGTGCTTGGCTGAGCAAGTCAAGCTTTTACAAGTGATGAAGATGCTCTTGGATGTGGCAGGGGCTGGTGAGTAGTACTGGGGAGCTGGGCAGCAGGCAGAGGCACTCGTAGGGGTCTGTCTTCCCATGGGGACTGCTTGTTCACTGCTTCTTTGACTTGGGCTGAGAAACTGTTGGCTTAACTCTGTCTCCAGCCTTTGTTTGGCTTCTTCATTTCTCATTCATATGGAGAAGATCTGGGCTGGGTTTGGCCCTTGAGTGATTCTAAAATTAGGAGAAATGACCTTCCCCAGGCATGCACACCAGGCTGTCAGATTGGTGTGAGTTCGCCTTGCCAACGCCTCAGGCATCAGTGTTTGTGCCATTTCCGTATTTAGCTGACGAGCTACTTGAGCCTTGTAATTCCTGTCCAGAAGTAGGCAGCTATTTTCCTCTCACCTCTAGAGCAAGCCGAGGTGCAGGTGAGCCAAAATAACTAAGCCACAGGGGAAACCAGAGTCAGAACCAGGCTTAGATTGGAAGCTGGACAAACCGATAGATTTAGCCTTTGCCTTTCGCACTAAGAGTCAAACTGAGAGCCAAATCGCGCCTCCTTGGGCAATGTTGGAATGGCTGTGGGTTTATTGGATTGGCACATGGGTTTTTCTGCTGGTAGAGGAAAATAAATCCTTTCCTTCCAAATGCATCTCAAATAGCAGACGGGCCATGTTATTCTAACACGTCAAAGCATGCAGGTTCCCAGGCAGGCAGAAGCTTCAGTGTTCACTCTGGAGAAAGAATATGAGGGAAGAGTGCATCACGGGAAGCCCTGCGTGCTTGCTTTCGGCAGGCGCAGTAGGGTTAGGAGACCCTGCCATGTCTCAGTGGTGACCAGAAATCGAAGGGAGGTAATTTTAAAATGATCATCCTGTTTCCAAGGAGAAGGTTATGTAGGTTTGTGGCTGTACTAATGGACTGCAGATCTGCAAGCAGCGATTGATTGTATTGCAAGCTGCTGAATTATAGTTGGGCATTTGCTTTATCATCCCAGGTGCCCCCCCTTTCCCGTTCCCCACTGTAGCCTGAAAGAATCGATGTTAATCCCTCAGTCCCATTAGTGACTTTCGCAGAGGTCACAGGCTGGCGGTCTCTCTGTGCCATCTAAAGAAGCCATCTAATGGGGGTGGCTGCTGGGGATTTTCTCTGCAGGTCGGCTACGATTTTTGACTGACTGCTAACCAGGGAGCTGAGCGAGCTCTGAGCTCATTGCTGCATCTTTGCTGGATCTGTCCCTCAAGGCCACAGGAGAGAAAAGCTGCAGGAAATGCTTCTGTGACTCGAAGAATGGCCCTGTCCCTCCAAGCTCTGCTGTTAGGATATAAATATATTTCTGCAGCATTGGGGTAGGCTTTGATGCTGGAGGGTTTGTCGCTCAGGCAGCAGCTGACGAGGACCCTTGAACAGGCTACTTGAGTCGGGTGCAGCTGCTAACCTGGAAACCCAGCCCTCTGTTGCAGGCTCATCTGCAATGAGAAGGTAGAGTGCAATAAGGCAGGAATTTATATGCGAATTTGTAACACAGAAGCTCTTCGGCTTGAATTACCTGCATTGCTGCGCTTGGTGCCTCTGAAATACAAAGCAACTAATTCCAGACTTCCGTGGCTGCCTCGTGAGCAGCACAGGTTGGAGGTGGCTCTGTGGGGTGGGAGCACGGAGGAGATGGCACGTGTGAATTGATGGCATGCAGAGAGGGCTCTGCCTCCCCGAAGCAATGACAGCGCCGTCGTGCCGCCCGTGGCAAGGGACAGCGCTTCTTGCTGCCTGTCCCGAGCGCCTCTCGGCCTGGCCGTGCGCACACTGCTGAACAACTCTCACAACAGTTTCTGCAAAGCACTTTTTACTTCAGTGGTGTCTTCAGGGACTTGTGCTTACAACAGCTGGTGTTTTCAAAAGTAATGAAGAATTTGGATGCCTGCAAATTTTTTTCCCCAGCTTTCATAAAAAACACCTTTAAGATACTTGATGTTTGCTACTGAAAAAAAGAAAAGCGATGCTTTTGGAAACTAAACCCCTTTTTAATGTGTTTCATGGTGCACTGTGGTGGCTTGCCGCAGTGGGAGAGGGCCAGGTTGCTCACTAGCTCCGTGAGGCTTCATTTTTTCCCCTTTTTTGTGTACTAGAATCAAGTTATTAATAACTCTTTTATAATAGAACAGGATTATTTTTTTTTCAGAGGAGGTTGGGGGGAAGAGCTCACTAATTAAAAGAAAGCGCTGGCGGCTAGGAAGCCAGGTCTCAGGTGCAGACTCGGTGAGCTCCCTTCCAGCTGATGCTGAAGGTGCCAGCCACAGTGCCTGAGGAGGGCGCTGGGCCCCGCCGTGTCCACCCACCTCATGTCCCCAACGAGTCAAGTGGCAGCAGTGTGTGGGAGGTGAGCAATGCTGTCTCCAGGGCTGGAATTGGGAACATATTGCAGAGCCAGCTGGGAGATAAAATTAGGGCTTGTGGCTTGCTGGGCATAGCTCTTCATATTTGATGGTCATATTTGCGAACTTTCCCAGTTGCCAGTGTGATGAGAGGCAGCTCCCAGTGTATCTCACCAGCCCTGGGCTCTCAGATGCACAGGCAGAATTCCACACTCTGACTTTCAGCAGTAAATAAAAGTCTGGGACTTCTCTCAGCCATTAGCAACAAAAGATGTGAACAGGGTGCTCGTGAGGTAATCCGTACTACGGTATTAGCAAGTGCTGCAGTCTTTGTTCTGACAGCCATGCCGGTTATTTCTTCACCCAGCTATGTTATGCATGTTTAACTGGTTAGGCTTCCTTGGGCACAGGGAGAAAGGCAAGCTCACAGGGAGCCTGGTGCTAGCTTGACGTATGTGGCTCAATGAGTCAGTCTTGCAGATCCTGTGAAATCAGCTGGTCTGCTGGTCAGAAAGGTGAGACTTGGTTGTTACAGCCTGTCACCTCTGCTGCATGCGTTACACGAAGCATGTGTCTTTGGACAAAGCCTATGTAAAGCCTATTATAGAGCTACGGAATTTAGACCAATGCTGTTGAAAATGGGTCATCCTTTGTTAATGTCACTTTTAAAAATCTATGGAAGTCAGCGGTGCACAAACTATTCAGTGTAATGCAGACCATGGAGATGGAAGTAGAGTCTGGAAATACATCTGCTTCTGACAATGTTGACGTGGTCTTAGCTGAGCGAAGGGGATGTTTCAAGGTATTGCTGTGTCACCAGTTCAAGAAGACTTCATGGAGAAGGCCGTAAGAGAGCTGATTGTTGGAGTTCTTTTCTCAGCACACATTCAGCATTCACCCACAAGCAACCTTAGAAAAAGCTGAACAACTTTGCATGGGTGTCGTCAGCATTTCCCCTAAGATAACAACTCCCAGTTGTCTTGCTATTTTGGAAGTGGGCTGAAAGTCAAACAGCTTTTCATCTTGATAGAAAGAGAGATGCTTTTTAAAAACCATGTGTGAAGTGCATCCATTTATCAAGAAGTATTGGGTGCTGTAAAAGCTTTCTCATCCAAGACTTGAGTCAACCCACAGCTTTCCTAGCTTGAGAGAGAGTCTGGAACAAGCACTGCTAGTCCTGACTGATATACCAGCGCATCCTCTGAGGGCAGCCATGGCAGCACAGTCTCTACAACAGAAGGAATTTCCTGCATGGCCAGACCAGGACTGGTGAGACTCTCCCAGGCGCTAAGGATCCTCATCAGCCCTACCACTTTCTGTTGCCAAGCGCATGACATATTTTTTGATTGTGCCATGCTTATCACAAGAAGACTGCAAAGCCCGTGTTCAACCTTCTTCAAAAGCACTGCAATAAAATGATACCTTCCCCTTTCAAGGCATTCCCCTATGTATCCTTGGAGCAACAAGGAAAGGAAGCACAGCAACTGTAGCTAAGGATCTTTGAGAAATCCTGGAAAGCACTTGGACACTGCGGGGTTGATTGTGGTGTAAGAACCTGTACAGAAAAGCATACACGTTTAGGATGATGCATTAAATCTTTTAAGGATTTAACAGAAGATCCATTTTGCTGTAGGCAGCAGCAGAATCTTGGGACTAGGCAGAGTTGCCAGCATATGAGCAGTGCCGTCACATCTCCTGTCCTGTTTCTAGCTCTGGCCATCTCTACCGGCATCTGCAAAGGCAGAGCAGCATGGGGGGGAAGATTAATCCGGAGAAGAGAAAGTTTCTGATGCTTGTTAAAATTTGGCTTAAGCTCTGAGACTCAAGGGTTTATATGTTTTCCAAACTGGTGGGTGGTTCATTCTAATTCTGGATATGCAGTTTATTCACATACACAAATAATCCTTTTTCGAATCCTGTTAAGTTCTTGTTCTTCTTCGTATCCTGTGGCAATAAGTTACAGAAACTAATTGTGCCTGTGTTGAGCTCCCTTGATCCACTTTGCTCATGCTTGCTCTGAATTGTAAGTGTTGTTCTGAGAAGCTCAGTTAATTTTCTTATTTAGTTATTTATTTATTTGTGAGATAAGCTGTGTTCTTGATCCCATTTGTTGCAACAGGGATCAGGGGCTCAGGACTGGAAAGGGAGAGCAGGTAAATTTTTGTCTCAACTGCTGCAAGTTTGGGGAAATGCTGCAGTCTCTGTGCCTCAGCTTCTCTAACAGCTTGGAAAACACAAGTGGTAGCCCCTGCATGTGCAGCCAAAGCAAGCGTGGGGCTGGGGTTTCTGGGTGAAGATGGCCAAAAGTATCAAGTGGAAAAACAGCCTCCTAAAACCAAGCTTCCTTTCTAGGCTTTTCCAGGATATCTGAATTTTCAATTTTTTTCAGAGAGAGGGAGGAAAGTAGGAAGGGAGGAAGGAAGGCAGGAAGGACATATTATTTCTGTATTTTTGGCCATAGGACTTATTTAATTTTTTAAAAGGAGGAAACATTCTGGATGAAGGGATAAATAACCCCAGGGGAGGAAAAGAATCACATTTTTTCTTTTCTCTTTTCTCTTTTTTTTTTTGCCTTGAGGTGAGTTAATACTGAACAAAAGTAGTCCTTTTTGAAAGCTATGGCAACAGGGCTTGTTATTCCTCCGGCCTGCCAGTGACTCCCTGGGCAATTTTAACCTATTTTCCTTCAATTGGTGTGAAGGCTCCCAAAGATCCCTCTCCCTGCCTGACCCGACTGACGGTGCTATCCCGATGCTCCCTGGCTGAGCTCCCCCGGCACTGCAGGCAGGCCCGGTTCCTGCACAGAGTGCCCTGTAACACCTCCCTGCCCTGCCCTGGGGCCCACCGGCTCCTCCCGCAGCCCTCGTGCTGTTCTGGTGCGGGTTTCCAACATGACACTGCTGACATCTATCTGGGGCATTGATTTGGGGTTCTCTGATGAAGCTTGCAAGCATTTTGCTGAATGGGGACCAATGTAATGGTGCGCATGTGTGTGCTCCCTTTGCTCACAGCTCTGAATTTTAGGGAGACGGTGCAACGCCTCACCATCCATCGCAGAGCCAGTCTGCGTTGGCTCAGTGCTGCTGGCACCTGCTAGAGTAACAGATAAGCGTTTGGGTTCCCGTGGATGAACCCGGTTCTCCTCTCGCTGGCAGAGTGGCAGTGGTGATGTGAAACATTTCTGACTCATTTTCGCTCCCTTTCTTGGTTTGCAGTTGGCCCTCTGCGTTGTGCAGATCAGCTCTAGTGCAGGCTGGTGCGTTCCCCAGGGTGTCCTGCAGCCTTGTGGGAGAGCTGCGCTGCCAAGCCCTGTCCTGTCCGGTGAGCTGGGAAAATCTGAGGTGGAAGTTAACACCCCTGATTAAATCCTCGAAGAATAAGCAATTCTGTGTGCTCGTTACTCAGTTCTGGCGATGTTCTGCTTAATAACTAAACAGTAATTAGCTTCACAGTTTTGCTACTATACTTATAATAGTCCCCATTAAAGTTATGGGGTTTTTAGGCAGTTATGGCTTACAGAGTAATTAACGAGCAAGAGGTTTTTATTACTACCTTTATTTTTAGCCAGTGCTTTACAAGCCTTTTCTGCCAAATACCAAAGTCGCAGACAGGAGGCTTGTCGTGCCTGTCCCCTGCCCACGGTGTGGAGCGGAGCTGGGCTGGGTGGTGTCCCCGGAGCCACCCTGTCCCCAGCATGGCCTGGCCCAGCCAGGGGGAGCCCAGCGGCGGAGCTCGTTTCCCCTGTGCCTGTAGTGCTGTGTGGCTGCAAGGCAGAGAGGGCCGTAATTGCTCCGTGCCTCAGCTTCCTCCTCAGAAAAATGGACATGGCAGTGCTGCACTCACACACCCACAGCTGTTTTTCACGCCAGACAGCGGCTCAGGCACATTAACCTGGATGTAATGTCAGAAGGGTGCATTTGGTTGCAGGAGTCGTGGTCTGGCTGCTCCAGGAATGGAAGTGGCCGAGCAGAGGGTCTGACCCTGGCTGCTGCCACTCCTGCACCATTTTCCACCAGAGATCAGAACCAGTTGCTATTGCAAAGGTGAAAGAAAGCCTGCGTTTGGGTTTAGGGGATGCTTTGCCCAGGGGGAGAAGCTAGTAGTGAGAATATATGTTGTATCCTGCAGTAGGAGTGTTTATTTTCCTCTTAAAGCTTTTGTTGTGGGATTTGGCAGTGTTTGTTTGATATTTCCTGGCTGCTTTTATAATACAAGTAAATGTTTGGTATGTTTGTTTGGGGGTTTTTGAGTTTTGTTTTTTTTTATGTCTAGAAAATATTTTTACTTCAGTGACTGATGTATATATACAAGCTCAGTGAAAACAATTCTTCAGTTTAACACATTCGAAATCACTTCTGTTCAATGTGGGAAAACCAAGGAGTAATGACACTGGGGCTGATCAGCCCCAGAGGAAGGAGGAAGGTACAGCTGACTATAAACCAGATTGCAGATCAAATTGGTGTTTCCTACGGTAAGTGTCAGAGCTGATGCCAATTAACTTGATTTAAAAAAAGAACCTTCAGTGTTTAATAATCCAACACGTTACTAACGCATGGCTCCAGGATTTATTAGAGCTTTTTTATTAGATGAGTGCCCTTTTAATATCGTCATGCCTTGACACCATTGCCCTCTGCCGGAGGACGTGAAATCTCTTCCACTGTGTGGCATAGCCCTTGTGCTTCCAGCATGTCAAATATGTTTTTGGCAAGGAAAGCTTTCCAAACTGTGCAAAATACCTTTGTTTGAGAAGTATTTTAACATTGAAATTGCTTTCATTTGAGCTGGTGATTTCTGTATTTTGCTTTAATTTTCAAACCTGAGAAAAAAAAATATATACTTTCTGTAGTGGAAAATAGCGTGTGTTCTTTTTAATAAATGCATGTCTAAATTTGTTCCCCCTCCTTCTTTTCTTGTTGGAGGTGGCGATAGCAAAGGCCTAAAATGGACAAACTGAGAAAAGCCAGTTTTTGATTTGAACGTTTCAGTGGGAAGAAGAGAGTGGTATTATGATGGGGCATGAGTAGAGTGAATGCCTTGAAGAGGGGCATGATCTTCCCCAGACTAATTTTATCTGGCCTCACTTGTGCCATAAACAGCAACAAAAATCATCATTCAGCTTTGGTAGCAAGGGATTTTTTGGATGCAGGGCGAGCCCTCTGTTTTGGGCTGTGAAGCTGTGACTTTTCTCACCAGCAGTGTGAAATCATAGGTGACAATGTATTTCCTAGCTGATGTTGTTCATAGCAGAAAATGGATTTCACCTTTTGCAGCCTTAGCACGTGATGGCAGGAGGGGAGCATGGCTTTGTTACACTGAGAACCAGCATCGCCCTGCACTGAGGCCCTCGGTTGCATGAGCTGTTAAGAGCAGCAGCCCCAGGTGAATTCTTCTGGTGTCCTTCAGTCAGGCTTCTCAGGGTCATCAATAAAATCCAATTGCTTCATGAATGAGCAGTGAGCAAACGGCTTTGCTGCAGAGCAGAGTACGTGGTGTGCCTGGATGCCGATAGGCAGCTCGGGGTGCAGAAGTGTGGGTCAGCAGCTGTGGGTCAGGCCACGGTCTGTGGCTCCACGTCCACCCCTAGGTGGCTGTTGCCATCAGCGATTCCGATCCAGACTGGGGCTGTGTCCCTTTGGGTACGTGGAGCGCGCTGTATAGAGTCGGGAACATTAATCACAGTCGCTGCACACGGGGTATCTGATTCACATCTGCAGCCCACGATTGCCGATGGCGTAAAAGGAACTCGGCATTTCAGCCGGCCCCAGGAGGACGCGGGGAGGACGCGTTCCCATGGCAGAGCGCCGTCCCCACAAGCTCTCTGCCGCCAGCCCAAGCAGAGCTGCAAAGCAAAGCCGACAGCTCTCTCTGCTGGGGCACGAGTGGGCTGTGCTGGCCCTTGGCAGCTGGAGCACCAAAGTGACAGATGATTGACCAGGGAGCTGCTAAATGCTCTGTAGCAAATTAAAAGGAATTGATGCTGCGGAGACCAATGCACAAATTATTGGAGCCTGCTTATTTTCCCGTGTTGAAGGGATGGAAATCAGAGTAGCACCCCAGCCCAAAGGTACTCATTCTTCATTGTACAAAACCCAGAGTCAGGCTGTCCTACGGGAGGATGCTGACGATTCAAGTCTGGATTAACAGGAGGCAGGGAAAAGGTGAAAGCACTGGATTCAGAGGAAGCTACCCTTGACAAGGGGGGCATTTGATGCATGCCAGCCCCTTGTGGCAGCTTGCCAGATGCTACAAATTGACTCTGAGTGGCTCTTTTGGCATGTCATTTCCTGCCACCTCCTTTCCAGTGGCACAATCCCTTACTTGGTGCATTTGCAGCAGAGGCACTTTACTAGGCAAGGCGTTCAGTCTTTTCACAGCTGCCCCTTAGCGCTCTGCCCTACCGGGATGCTCAAAGGAAGTGGTCTGGCTTTAGCAGAGGATTCAGAGGATGCCAGCGCTCAGTGCCCTCTGCTCAGGCACTAACAGCAACTGCAGGGACAGCAAGGATGAGGCCAGATGCTCTTTCCTGAGGGCACAGTGTGCTTTGGCAGCGCGAGGCCAGCAGGATCTCTATTGCTTTAAAAGCTGGACAGGGATGGAGCAGAAGGCAGGTGTTTGCTGGAATAGTTCCTTCTTTTCCTCCCTGGTTTATTTTGTGTGGATGAGGCTGCTTTCTCCGGGTCTGAAAAAATAAGGACAAATCCACATTGCCAGGAGATACTTCCTTGAAAGACTGCAGGGTGTCCGGCTGCACAGCGCGTTTCCTTGAGCTATGAAAAGCTTTTTACTGCTGGTTCCCTGAACTGGACTGCAGGAAACTCCATTCTTAGTAAAAGGGATATGTTTGGTGGTTGGTTTAGGCTTTTGTTGTTGTTTCCTCTGTAGACCCTTCTAGAATACTAGCTCTCTTCTATCACATTCGCCAGCTGCACCTTGCCCTGATCCACCTCAGCCTCCTACCATACTGCTGGATCCTTGCGTTTCCTAAATGCAATTTTCCATCAGTGCATCTACAGATTGTGTCCTGTGACGAGGGTCTCTTGGGTGAGGCGTTGCCTCTGTGTGTAGTGCTGGAGGAGGTAGGTGCATGTGAGGACGGGTCCCCAGCTCCATAGGTGCTGGCAACGTGGCCCCCGGCACAGGTTTTTCTGGGGGTGGTGGTAGGTCTGTCCCTGGTGGGAGACCTCTGGGTGGGGAACTGGCTGACTGCTGGAGTTGGCTGGGAATTTTCTGTTGCGTGGGGTTTTTGTATAGGGTAAAATAAAGGATTCCCTGAAACATTTGTTGAGGATTTACATGTGCCGTTGAAGGACAAAGGCCAATCTCTGTTTTCCCTACCCCTTGTTTTCCCTGGCAAATGAGTACCTCTGTGACTAAAGTGCTTATTTGGAAGAGCCAGATTCTGTCCAGGGACTTGAATATCGCTTGCTTGCACTTCAAAGGGACAGCCCGTCAGTTCTTGGAGCCATTTCACTACAAGTCTTCCACTGGGCTCAGTGCCAGAGACTGACTTCACAGCCCAGTGGTCAAGGCATGGCCAACAAAAATTCAGAACAATCCGAATTGGGCTAATCAGGGATTTGAACCTGGATCTCTCCATGACTTCCTAATGCAACCAAGAAAAAGCAAGCTCCAAGGGTCTCGGGGAAAACATCTGCGAAGTAGCATCTGTATACGTTGTATCCATAAACCTGGGCTTGAGGAGCTCCCCTCTGATTTAAGGAGGGGATCTGATGGTTTCCAGGGCACTGCAGAGAAAGTGAACAGCCAGCCAGCCATTGACAGTGAGGGTGGGAGATCAGTCCTTTTCCCAGCACGGAGACCTCCCCGCCTTTGCTGCGGTGTTCTCTGGGCTCTCCCTTGTCTGCAATGCAGCCCTTGAAGCAGCAGGCTAATGCATTCCCCCACAAGGGAACTGTGGTACTAAACTGCTACCCATGTTTGCAAACTGTCCACCGTGCGTGTCCCTGCTAAGTGATGCACTTTGCTTGCCAAGATACTTGGATAAAATACAGTCTGCTTAAATCTTGTATGTGCTTGTACTGAATCAAACTAAGCTATTCTGGCAGTTTAATATACTCAAGTTGCAGCACCTCCAAGATGGAAGAAATGAACCTGAACAGGCCGTTGGAAGCCTGAGTTAAAACGAGCTGCATCAAAGATGCCACTGGGATGGTCTGAGCTGAGGGGATTACAAAGGCAGGCAAAATGCAGGGTCACTGGCTTCGCTGGAGCCGTATCCCCAAGAGCGCAGGCACAGTCTCCCCTCTGGCTGCTGAGAGCTCTGCCCGGTGGAGGTAGAGGGTTTGGTGGGTCCAAGCACTTGCTGATGTGTCAGGCAAGTAATGCAGTAGGTGTGGTGTCTGCTTCCTCTGAGGGGCTTGGGCTTAGTGCGTGGTGCTGTGAGCCCTGGCTAGCTTGTGGATGAAGGGTCCTTTTCTGCTGGGGGATGGTTCAGACACTGGCACTGAGCAACTGCTGCTTGGCTGAAGCAAGGTCCTTGCTTGGCAAGTGGATGCAAAGGAAAGCAAGGCCCTGGACACTCAGGAGACATCTCTCCTGGAGGGGTGGGACACGTTTCTGTTCGTCACTGCCCCAGTTTGATTTGCTGTTCTCATGAGGATTTGAGAGCTTTATGGAACAACTCCCTAGTACTTTTCCCTGACTGCTCACCTTTGCTTTTTGTTGCAGGTTTCCTGCCAAATGTGTCCCTGAGGTTCCTGCTGGAAGCCCCAGCAGTGTCCTGTAGAAGTGCTCCCCTGCTCCTGGTCCCAGCAGCTGAGGCCCCTCCAAACCTGCTTCTGCAATGGGTGGGTTGTAAGCACTGGTAAGACCTATGAGTCGTGTCACCTTTGCTGCTCTCTCCTTCTCGCGTTCTCTTTCTCTGTCCTTGTTCCTTCTTGCCCATTTATTTCTGTTCTCCATGTGCTCTGCTGTTCTGTCTCTGGGGTTTTCACTGTCAGGTAATGAGGAGCTGTGGGTCCAGTCAGTCTTGGAGATGCCGAAGAGACGAGACATCCTGGCTATCGTGCTGATAGTTCTGCCCTGGACACTACTAATCACCGTCTGGCACCAGAGCACCATTGCTCCACTGCTTGCAGTGCACAAGGGTGAGAGAAATCAAACCAGCCCATGCCAAGTCTGTGCATCCCTCCCTCGTCCTCATCTCCTCTCTCATTTCATTTCTCCATGGCAGCCATGTTCATCTCAGCTCCCAGTCCATGCTCATGCAGAAGCCTCCCCACTTCTGCTGTAGGAACAGCCCAGTGCTTTCTGGGGTTCTTTGGAGACATCAACCTCCAAGCCATGGGGCATGCCCCCTGCACTTGGAAAGCTCTTCATGGCCTAAATCCAGATTCACTGGAACAGAGCACGGAAGGAAGATATTTTTCTTTGTTCCCTGATGATCTCAGGGAGGGAGGGAGAGGTAAGAGGGAGATCCTTTCCTGCTGGCATTTGCAGCATGCTGCACAGAAGTTAGTCCAGCAGGGAAACTGCAAAAAAGAGAGCAGAGGAAGCAAAGCTGCTACTTGAGACAGTTGCTCTAGGAAACATGAGGCAAAAAGCATTTTTTGTATCCCCAGGAAAGCAGCAAACTGGTCCTCTTGGGCTTGAAGGGGATGGCATGTAGCAAGAGCCAGCATCTCACCTGATTGTTTGGTGAAGTTAAAATGCGATGAGAGAGCCAGATCCCACCTTACCCGTCGCACAAAGCATTAAATAGAGCTCTTGCTCAAATCAGATGGATGCAGAAAGTTCTGAGGTGTCCTCTCTGTCCAGAAGGGGCCTACTTTTTGTCCCATTCATGTCACAGCAGCAATATCCAAGGGCTATGCGAGCTCTTGGGGGCTGGAAGAAGCCACACTGCCTTCTGTGGTCTTTGTTCTCAGTTCTGCCCTTCTTTTGGGCACCCTTCTTCTGGGGAAGAAGACCATCTCATTTTCTGTCTCTAGGCCCTTTCTCTGGGAGATTCTCTCCCCTTTTCATTTTAATGTTCACACCCATCCTCCGCAGTTGCTTATCCTTTAGCTGAGTGGTTTGATGTGCAGCTTGAATTGTCAGAAGTTCAGAGGCAGTCCTGAGCAGTTTTACCTTTCCCTCTGGAGGACTTTTGGCTGATAGCCACCCACAAGGCTTTGGGCAGTTCTTAAGGGAAAGATGACTGATCCTCTCTGAAAGGTGGATGGTGTTTCAGAGGATGAGGGATCTGTATTGGGTTCCAAAATAGGGCTTGAAAGATGACTAAAAATATGCTGTCTGTGTAGTGGTTTGATTCAATGCCCTAAAAATTAGGAGCTGTTTTTTGCTCCAGAATGGCTGTGGACATTGAAGTTACAGCACAGACACTGCTCTGCTTTGACCTGGTCCTGAACTTGCTGATGACCTTTGTAAGACGCTTCCTCTGCCTGTGCTTCTGCGAGCCCCCAGTGGAAAATGAGTGGTGATAGAGACCAACCTAAAGCTCTTAGGAGCAATTGTTCTGTACTCGTAATGCATTTCTGAGATTCTTTGGCAGCAGGTGCTGAAAATGCGATGTGCATCTATACGCTAGCTGCGTATACACAGTGTGTCACACAGTGACAGTGGATATATGTGCCAGGATTTACAGCTGAGGGTTTGACTTGGAGGGGTTTGCAAACTCTCTCATATGTCTCCTTTAAGCTCCTTCCTGGCTAATTACATTTGTGTCTGTGTCCAATGCATTTTGCAGTTTTCTTTTTGAATTGATTCCAGTGTTCTGTGCTTTCAGAGAGCTGTGCTACGTAATGCAGATGTGCTTTACCTTATATAGGACCTGATCCCAACATGTGCAGGACACTTTGTTCTTGTCCCCCCCTACCCCTCCAGACACACACCCTCCCTCCTTCAGTGCCATGGAGTACGAAGCCTTCTTTCAGTTCAGGGCTGGTATCAAAGTCTATGCTGCTGGAAGAGCAACATGCTATGAAAAAACACCTAGGTAGCACCCTGTTGGGTCAGTTCTAATGTCTGTCTGTTCCTGTTCTTTCTCATCTGAAGCTCCTGGCAGTAGCTGGTTTTGCAATCTGTAAGTATTAGGTGCCCACTAGACAGCAGCTGGCTCATATCTGAATGGCGATGCCCCTTTATCTCTGCCAGTTCCTGACTGTAGACTGTGGTATTCCTGCTGGGCTACAGTGGTATGAAAGTGTGAAAGCTGCTCCCTGGAAAAGTGACAAATGCATGAATATTTTTTACTTTGAGCCAACTGTGACCAAGTCTTGCTTTGCAAGGGTTTTAGATGTTTGGGTCAATTTATTCTATATATATGATGTTCGCTGGTGTAGTGCTGTTTCATTGTTCATATCCGCAGTACTGAATGGGCTGTTATGTTCAGAAATTGGTAGGGTCTTGTTGAGGAGAAGTTAGTCAGGAGAAAGTCTCTGGAGGGAAAAGCCTACAATTACAAACTTTAATTTCTACTCTCCATTTCTGAATGTAAAGAGTGTGTCTTGCCCTTGTTTCTCCATGCCACATCCCAGGCCCGTCAGGAAAGCGGTGGGGTACTGCAGTATCCTGGCCAGATGCTGCTGCTGGGGGAGCTTTCCTGACTTGGTATTTTCCACAACTTCAGTTCAGTTTAGTTCAGCACTTCCCAGTGCTCTAGTGCAGAGCCGTGAGTCCTGTCCCGCTGAGCATGGTGCCCAGAGTGCTGGAGCTCTTTGGGAATGACAAATTGTCAGTCTATGTTGCTATTTATTATCTAGATCTAATTGCTGTACAAGTCTGTCTCTTCTGGGTACTTTTTGAAGCTGCTTATTCTGAGCACTCCGCTGCACCGTTGTTCTGGACTCTCAGGCCTTGATTGGTACTGGTTTTCTAACAGCAGGAATTTCTTTTCTCATGGGTGTTTGTGCCTGATTCCTTTATTTATTTGTGTCCTTATTTATTAAAGCCTCCATTTGAGCTTGTTTCCTTTCCTCTCAAGCTGTGAGGGTGACCTCCTGCTATTAGCAAGCAGCCTACTGGCTCAGACTGGGAGAGGGTGGGTGTTGGAGGACTGAGTCCATGCGGCTTTTTCTTCTCTCTCATACCCTTGCTCAGATGATGGTGGTGACTCCCGGCGTGATCTCGCTGCAGGCTTGGACTCCAAGGAATACTGCTTGTCAGACCGGGACATTGTGGAGGTGGTGAGGACAGAATATGTTTATACCCGCCCACCCCCATGGTCAGACACCCTTCCCACCATCCACGTCATTACACCCACCTACAGCCGGCCCGTACAGAAGGCAGAGCTGACACGCCTGGCCAACACCCTCCTGCACGTGCCAAACCTGCACTGGATCCTGGTGGAGGACTCACAGCGGCGCACGCCTCTCATCACCCGGCTGCTGCGGGACACGGGGCTTAACTACACCCACCTCAATGTGGAGACACCTCGCAACTACAAGCTGCGGGGAGACATGAGGGATCCCCGCATCCCCCGGGGGACCATGCAGAGGAACCTTGCCCTGAGATGGCTGAGGGAGACCTTTAACAAAAATAACAGCCAGCCTGGGATTGTTTACTTTGCTGATGATGACAACACCTACAGTCTGGAGCTCTTTGAGGAGGTAAGACCCTGCTGGGGGAGCCCCAGCCAGCTGAACACAGCAGATTTGCGTGTGGGGTGTAAAAGCATGTAATGAGCTGAGGAGATACTGCATACGTCTTCTCCTGAGCTCTGGATCAGTCCTGTCTGTGTAGTGGTCCCACTGCAGCTGCCCTGAAGTTTCCTCTGGGGCTTGGTGACACCACTGCAAAGTGTGCATTTCCCAGTGTCAAAAGTGATGCAAAGTAAAGGGAAGCCCAGTTTATCCTGTGGCATGTGATCCAGAGGCATACTAGTGCACATCTGTGCTCCAGGCATTTGAAGTCATTTCCAGCATTTGAAGGGATCTTGTTACCCTTGCTCATGCACTCCTAGCTTCTGCCAGTTGGCGCTCTTAGCTGTGCTGCTTCCCTCAGAGTGAAGGAACAAAGCTTTTTCCTTGGTGTCAGAAACCCAAGCTAAAACACTTCCACTAAAGGAAGTTTATGGTGAGGAGGAGTGGTCATCTCAAAGCAGGATCTGGCTGGTACGATCCTAGCAAGAGAAATGTGCAGATAGTTTTTACTATAAAGGAAGCTGATGAAGAGCAGCCTTCCCCTGTGGGGAGCCTTGTTACGGCTGGAACATCATCTTCATGCCTGTGCAAATGCACGTGCCTAGCAGGAGAAACCTTGGCCATCCTCCCCCCACGTCCCACCCTGGAGGAGATTTCAGGCTAGTTCCCAATCTGATGTTATCTACCTTTCTTCTCTGCCACCCCAATGTGTTGCACTTGGCTGTCTGTTAATCCCTGTTTGTTCTTGTTTGAGGAGTCCCTGGGGTTTCTTCTCCTTGCTTGCTGTTTGCATTTGTTTGCTCTCATCCCAGAGTGTTCCATGGCTAAACTCTACAGCTGTCAAGAGCCCGTCAAGAGCTGAGGTAGTGGTACCCTTTCAGAGTTACGCCTGAATGTTGTCAGCACAGTCATAGCACTCACAAGACATCTTGTTCAGAGATGCTCTCTGCAGTTGCCATACACATGCGTTTGTCAGCGCTTGCTTCACCTCCCAGAAAAGTGGAGCCTTCATGCTGCCTGGAGAGGGCTGCCTCTTTACCAGGAGATGTGTGCAGCGCTCCCCTCCGGAGCTATTCCTCCTGCAGCATCCAGGGAGGGATGGTCTCTCAGGCTGTTTTAAGTAGGAGATGGGGCTGAGCTCTCAGCCTTAAAGTCTGTGGCTCAGGGAACTGTGATTGCAGGCTGAATTTCTGCACGTCCTGAGAATCTTGTCAGACTTGAGCAGGGGAAGGTTTCCATGTGCTTTCCCACCTTTGCTGTTTGTTCCACTCTTGCAGGGGCTCTAAATGAACTCCTGTTCCTTTCCCTGTCTGCAGGTATGCAACGGTCTTACAGTGTCACATACACTGTACCTCAACTGGTTTCCAGCTCAGAAATGGCCCATGTTCTGCTGAGGCTGAGCTCTTGCGGCAAGGGGCAAGAAGGATTGCCTCCTTCCTCAGTGGTTGCCAATTTTCATACCAGGGATCTCCTCTTTATTCTCTCCACACACACCCCTTTCTCTTCCCTGATGGCTTTCACTTGCGCTTGGATAGCCACAGGAATATACACGGTTTTAAAGCTGAAAGCAAATTCAGACTGAATGTCTTTCTTCCACATTCTCCTTTGAGGCTGGCTCTGGCAGCATCCTCAGACAGACACTGTGCTTTAATAAAGCAGAAAGGGTTCCTTCATTCACCCATGTGCTTCACCCGAGTGCTTTCCTCGTAGAGGCTTCTCCTCTCTGATATGTAGCTGCAGTTAAGGTCACATGGAGCCAATGAAATGTGCTGTGAAATGCAGAAGACACGCATTATTGTTCCCTATGGACAGGGACTGCCGTTAGCATGTGTATAATGCAGAAGGGCAAGTGCCAGAGCTCTTCTGGTCTCGTTTGCAGTAATTAGGAGTGATGAGATTAGCTCTGGGAGATCCCTGATCTGAGAGACTGGGCTGAAAGCAGAACATGAGGCTGAGCCTGGCAGCAGAGCAGGACAGGGCGCTGGGGGTGGAAAGGCAGACTGGTGTTCGGATCATCTACACTGGCAAGCGCAGGCATCCAAAGTGTCCCCTGATGGCTCCTATCTATTTCTTTTGACTCCACAGGGAATAGAGGCATCTAATGTTCCTCTGGGTAGCAGGACCAGCTACAATGCTCCATCCTACATGCTGGGAGCTTCTGGAAAGGCTGTGCTTCCCAGCTGTCCCTGAGGCTGTGGGCTACAGTTGTGGTGCCTCACCCTAAAGACACTTTTAGCCTTATTCATAGGTTGAGATTGCAGCTCAGACTTTTTAGCTTTCAGAGAAAACATCTTTCTTCCTAGATATGCCATTCCTGGATTTCCAGGTGGCCTTGGACGACTTGCTTCCCTCCTCTGTGTCCTGGTTTCCCCGGCTGTCCATGTGGAGAACTGATGCCCTGCAGCTCTGAAGGCCTTTTGACAAAAAACACTCCTAAATCTCAGTTATGTTTATTACTGGCAGCTTTGTTTCTAGTGCTGAAACGCTTGGTCTCCATGGCCATGCTGTTTTTACCTGCCACTTTCCAAAGCACTTTGCTTCTCCAGCCTCAGGATGTGCATCCTTGTACAGGTGAGTAATGCACAACAGCTGTTGCTCGGTCCAAGTCATTGAGGGTGTCTGGGAACATAATCCAAGCTCTGAGCTCCACCATTAGTGCCATCCGTGTCCTGCAGGACAGTGAGCAAGGTGACGTCATCCTGCTGGGTTGCTGCTGGTGTGTTGGAAGTTGCATGCAGCCAGTCCTTCTGTGTGCACCCACCATAGCCTTTTCTTTCCTTGCTTCCAGATGCGCAGCACCAGAAAGGTGTCAGTGTGGCCAGTAGCCTTCGTCGGTGGCTTGCGCTATGAGTCACCCAAAGTGAATGCTGCAGGGAAGGTCTATGGCTGGAAAACTGTGTTCGACCCCCATCGCCCCTTTGCTATAGACATGGCAGGGTTTGCTGTGAACCTCAGACTGATTCTCCAGCGATCTCAGGCTTACTTCAAACTGCGAGGAGTGAAGGGAGGCTACCAAGAGAGCAGCCTGCTCCGGGAACTAGTCACCTTGAATGACCTTGAGCCGAAAGCTGCCAATTGCACTAAGGTACGGTCTCTTCCTCGTGTATGGGATGTAAGGATCCAGCGATAGGACAAAAGCCCGTTCAGTCACTTGTCCTCTGTGTCTGAAGAGAACACATCCTCGTTCCAAGGGAGCTGTGCATGGGCAATTACATTTCATAATGTGTGGAGGGAAGTCACCTTTTTTTGTTGCATGCTGCTACTGGCTGCTGTAGGCCTTGAAATATGGAGTCTTCTTTTCCCTGTAACTGTTCATCCTTCTTACATTATCTTTAGATAATATCCCTGTTATTTTCAAGGTGGGCTTGTCTGTGGCCTTGCTACTCTCCTAGGATAGGGAATTCCATAGGTGAAATGTAGGTTGGTTGCTTTACATGAATTCCTTAGAAGGGTTTTTGAGTACTGGTACTCCTGTGATAAGCCAGCATCGTGTGAGATTTGGCGCTCTGGAGCCTGTCTGAGCTGTAACCCAGGCGTACCATGCCATGTTGTCTCCTGGCTGCAGGGAAAGAAAATTCACATACTTACTGCCTTATTGTGAAGTTGCCTCTTCTCTCTTGGTATCTGCAGAATATCGCCATAGTTGACCACAACAACCCTTGCCTTTTCTGTGCTAGAGATAATATAGAAATGTTTTAATGCTTGGGCTACTGCTTAGAGCTGTAGGAGGCTTCCGTGAAGCTTCCTTTTGGGGGGATTTTACTGGTGTCAAATGAGTGCTAATTATTTGACTTTACACATTGCCTAGGAGGCACCAGGTTATGGAGCAGAATCCCTATGTGCTAAATAACAGAAACACAGGACACACTGATGGTTCTTGCCCTAAAGACTTCCCAATGTAAGATGAGAGACAGCAGTTGGATATCTATCTGGAATGACAGGGGAGCACGTGAGATGCAATGAGACAATGCTGGTTAGTGTGACAGGCATCAATCATAACACATCAGCAACGGAGATGTTGTCAAATGCTTTGAAAGCTTTGTAAGCATGTTCACTGAGCACAACAGGTACTGGAGGGGTCTGTCTGGGATCAGAGACCCCCATGTAGTGCTCGTGCCTCTCTCTGTAGCAGACAGCCACCCAATCTCATTTAGGGACTCTTTATTGTGTAATTACCCCAGGAGGATTTTTCCTTTTTTTACAAATGAGCTGTTACTGCTGACAGACCCGGCATTGGACCCAGGTCTCCATCCCCTTTCGGGCTAGAAAAAGATTTTGAATATAACCTTTGCCTCTGCTTTCCATCTGCACTGCTTCATGACTCCCAGCCACAGTAAAACAAGGATCTTGATGTTCAGCAGTGCTTGTGCAAGGAGTCCAGGAATAAGGAAGAGGCACTGAGGGGGAGAAATGATTTTATTTATTATCTGGTACCTGCTGTGCTTCATTTTTTTAAATCTACATGTCTGTGGTTATGGATGTCCAGCACTTAGATAAATAACACAGATGGTATCCTAAGGGTGGGAAAAGGGATTGGGTTAAAGTTAGATTTGCGTTCTTGGGCGCTGTGTCAAACAGATTCTCAAAAGGCCAGCCCAGTAGGGGCTGAAATGGGTTACTTACCTCATGAGTATGATTTGGAATTCTCTAGGGTTTTTTTTCTTTTTGTTTTTGTTTTGTTTGTTTGTTTGTGGAAGAGGATATAGTTGATGACAGGATCATCATCTTCAGGTGAAAAGAAGGAAGATGGCAGATTGTGCTGTCATCATACCAGAGCATTTGCGCTGCAGGCCTTTTCCTGTACTGCTTTGTGAATGTCCCAATACCACCGTAACTGATCGTCTGTTCCAGATCCTCGTCTACTTCAGAGCTGAAGGCTTTTCCTTTAAAGAGCTCTGGCCTTGCCTTACAGTTTGGTATATCTGGGCCTGCCTCTTTCCCCTCTTACTGCCCTACAAGCTAACAGGAAAATACTGGCTGAAAATAAGTGTGTTGCCAGCAGATCAAGGTTGATGCCCAGGTTGCTTTTAGGCTGGTGTACAGAAGAGTAGGGGCTTCTAGTCCATGGCCAGTTATGCAATCTGTGGTATGTCATCCCTGCTGTAAAATAACTACGGGAAAGAGGCTTTGTGTTAAAAGGCTGCGAATAAGAAATGATAGTTGTGGAGGAACACATGGAGCAAGGAGAGGAAGGAAAATGTTGTTTCCAGGCAGGAGGTAAAAAATGGTGCTGTCAGACGGACTGCTGTGTCAGTGCTGTCACGCAAGAGCTGCAGGTCAGAGCTGAAGAGGAAGCAGGAACTGCTGGCCAGGATTTGAAGCAGACTGCATTTCTTTTTTTGGCTAGGCTGTGGGGATCTTAAAAGGGTCCTTGTTGTGAACTGAATGCTGTCTGCTCCTGGCAAACTCTGAGTGCAGCTTTGCAGGTGGAGCTTTGACTTTCTGCTTTTAGCTGTTGCCAGCAGCCTCCATTTTCCAATTGCTGTTTTGTTCACTCTTCTGATGAGGAGAGTCCAGAGAAGCAGCAGAGAGGGACAGAAAGTAGGCCGCGGTCTGGAGTCCTCTCACCCCAGGATCGAAGCACAGACTTCTTTCTCATCGGGCCAGTGTGCTCCCAGCAGTTGTCATGGTTTGCCACTGTTAAGCATAACCATATTCCTGCTTTGCAGTGAGATTTACAATACAGATGATGATGTGCTCAGGTACAGTTGTTAAGGAGGGATCAGAGAACTACGTAAGATAAGCATAGACATCTGTTCTGCAGAAATACTGCCTTCCCTGTGTACAGTGCTGGTACTCACTTTGTAATGTTCACCTGACTTCAGCCCACAAATGCTCACTCCTGCAAAAGGTTACGCTTTGGTCAAAGACATGTATCCTATTTATTTTCTTGGATTTGAGATCTGCTCAAAAGGAAGGAGAAAATGAGGGAAGTCAGTGTTAATTGCCCAGGAGAAAGGAGAGAGTTAGCCCTTTTCATCAGGAGGTAAGGGTTAGTTTACACTGGAGTTGTAAGAAAACAAGGCTTTGCAAGCATGCTGTGTGTTCTGTGTCCTGCTGCTTCTGCATTTCCACCCCAGACCCCTGAAGCAAACAAAACTCTCTTCAATCCATTGATACATCATATCTGACAGGATCTAGGTCTAAGAGATCATGTGTTCCCATAAGCCTGATGTAACTGGGACATACTCTGCTCCCCATTTTCTATTAAGGCCTAAGGAAACAAGCTGCAGTGTGCTCAACCAGAGTGTGCCTAAAGGAGAGAGAGCGCATCAGTGGCCCCAACTATTCAAACAGCCTCAGCTGGGACTGGCACAAGAGAACAGACCACAAAATACAAAGTCATTGGAAATGATGCGTCTCTCGTTCCAGCAGCTCCTGGGTCTGCTTGTTTCCCCAGGAAGATAGGCGTAGATGCATTTCTTTGGGTGAGGCAAGCTTTTGTGCTCTCGGGTGGTCTCCGTAGCTAAAAGTAGCCATTCCTCATCTCTCCTTACCTCCTGGCTGAGTCTGATCTGAGATTAAATCTGTGGGCTTGCAACTTGGCATTTAGGTGGATGTTTTTGAAGGGAATTGGCTGGCAGCCTTGCGCTGGACAGGAGAGGCTGGGACACAGGGCGCATGTGGGCAGTGCTAAATGCCGCAGTGGGAATAACTGGTTGCTGTCACAGATACAGGCTGGAGAACAGGGAGCAAAGAGCTGTCCCAACAGTACCTGAACCACAAACCAACAGTGTGGCCACTGCGGGTCTTGGAACCAGCTCTGGGAGGGGAATAAATCCTTGTGCATATGGTGGAGACCAAGCTTGTGGGCCGTGCAGCAGCCAGGAAATTACACAGTGAAAGGGACCAGAACTGGCTGCTTCGTGATGTCACAGATCTAAAATAGCTAAAACTGGCTCAGAATAGGCAGGAGGGAGGGAAAACTTCAGCCTAAGGCAAGAAAGCTTGTAAAGGAATACTTTGTTTCCTCCTGATTTTATCCTGTGGTGCTACAGACGGGAAGCAGGGGAATTGGCTTCACAAGCTCTTTGTGTTCTTTCCCTTTTAGGGGCTGAGCAGCAGGGTACGGATGGAGCAGATCTGTCCTCCTTTTGGTTAGATTGTTCCTGAAATTGGGCTGCTGTATTTCTGTAGGTTTGTGACCGGTGGTTTGCAGAGAGCATTTGGTATCCTGGCTGCTATGCAACAGCGTTTTGTTGGTTAAGCTTCACACGCACACCAGTGAAGACAACAGTGCTTGAGCTGTTGATTTTTATGAGATGTGTGGAACTTGGAGGGTTCTTTTCCCCTTGTCATGTCCTGATCAGTCACCAGAACTGCTGTACCAGTGCCATCCCCTGTATCACAGCTGAAAGCTGTAATTCACATTTGAGTAGTTCAGGTTTTGCAGCACCGGCTGCCTGCCCTGCTCCACAGTGGACCTTCAGATCCGTGCAACAGCTGCGATAGCTCAGGTTGGACCACTGTAACCCATTTTTGTGATCTTGTAAGTTTTGCCTATAATACCTATTGCAAAGCACAAATCTTCAAGTTCTTGTAATTGCATAGTTGGAGATTACTGTTTGAGCTCGGCTCGTTTAATAGCAACAGAGTTTGTGGCCATGATTCTCAGCATTTGAGAAAAGCAAGAGGTAAAGGGAGAAGCACTCTTTATTTGTTATACCAACAGGCATGCTTTTACGAGAACAGGGCCTCCACGATGCCTAGGAGATGCTGCAGCAATCTGATTAAGCACAAGCTGGGAGGGAGCAAATCTGTCGTTTCAGTTTGGTGTCTCTTTTTCTTCACATTGCGTAGGCTCAGTTTCAAATAACAATTATTGATATCCTCCATGGAGGGCCTGCGTGCTTGAAATCTTGTGACCCCCCTCCAACTATAGGTCGACTTGCCTGTTTGCTTTTTAATTTCCTGTTAGAAGACAATGAAAAAGTGTGCAATGGAGATGAATCCTTGTAATCTCTTAGATCTGTTCTGAGTCCTGCGATTCTAAATGACAAGGCTGTAAAAAGACTGGAAGTGTGTTGCAGTAGCAGAGATTTTTAAAGGGGACTCTCTCTGGTGACACATATGAAACCACTGTTCAGTGGAAGTCAGACACTTGGTCCCCCATCCTGCTTACTCCCGTGCAAAATGTACTTTTTGCACAAGCCAAAGCTTCCCTGGGACATAAAACACACTGCTTGTGGAAAAAATTAAGCTATTGGTTGGGAGGAAAAGTAGGTGTTTCTCTGCAGAATGGTGATCTCCCTCCCATATTAAAGAAAGAGCATTGTGGAAATACAGTAGAAGCTGCTGCATCAAGCTGCAAACTCTGAAAAGTAGTCAATTTTAGGCAGTTAATTTAATATAACCACCTTTTTGGCACTCAGATTTAACAGCATAGAAGTGGAATGCAATTTAAAAGAAAAGCTATTAATCTGTGTTTGTGGTCTT
Source organism: Chauna torquata (assembly GCA_013399475.1). NCBI lineage: Eukaryota > Metazoa > Chordata > Aves > Anseriformes > Anhimidae > Chauna > Chauna torquata. The sequence goes on along the minus strand of VXAL01011324.1, from coordinate 1,638,842 downwards.
CTGCTTATAGAGTACGTGCCTTAGTGGTTAGAGCTGTTTAAGTGCGAGCCCCATTGCTGGCAGAGTGCAGCTCTTGGCCATCAGCAGGGCTAAGTGTTTATGTGTCAGAAGTGGAAACAGCTCTTACCTGCTCCTGCTGGAAAGGAGAACTGGCTACAAGATTTTTTTCTAGTGCCTGGACTGCATTAAGGTTTATATGTTCTATTTGTTGGATGAGGAGCCCGTAGCTGACGCTTACACAGCAGCAAAAGCCTCTTGTAGAGACCTGTTTGGTTTTGCCTTTTGATAAGAAAGTAACCCAGTAATTGCAGCAGTGCTGCTGCAGTGGGTGAGCCGGGCCATAATAAAGGCGAACTTTGATGAGAGGGCTCTGAAGTGGCTGTGCGGGAGCGAGGAAACAGGTTTTGGACCCACTCCAGACAGCAGTTGGTCTCTGCTGCCTTAGTATTAGCAGGTGAGATTTAAGCCCTGCACAGGAGGTGACTGCTCACATCAGAGACAAATTTGGTGAAACAGCTTCTTGGGAAGGTGGGGGTGCTCCTGTTTAACTGCAAGGGTTTGAGAAATGCTTTGTTCATCCTTTAGAAACAGAATGTGGCCTCATTTTTCAGAAAAGCAGAGACTGGGTATGAAATGGTTTGCAGATACTTGGATTAAATGTGCGGTGTATTGTCATAGCAACAAGAGGGAGACCCCCGCAAGGTAGGAAATAGCACTGTGAACAGGTGAAAGGAAGCAGGAAACTGTAGCTCTGAAGGGATAAAACTGCTCCCAGCAATGCAGGTTCTAGGACAAAGCAATGAGTATGATTGAGTCTAGTGAGGGGAGAGTATCTTCAACAGCTTCAAGAACTGTCTGTGCTCGGAGTGTAGCACAGCTAGTAGAAACTATTGACCTATAATACTTCCCCCCACCCCAAATGTTAGACAGCCTCTTCAATTTATATTTTTCCTGGATCTCTTTCACAGATGTTGATCTACATTAAACTTTGCCAGTAAGTCTGAGGGAAGCTTTTAGCAGAAGTTACGATCCTGATGTGCTTCAGTTGATTTAGGCAGGTTGGAGAGGGACCTTAAAAGTGTTGCAATGTATCGTGCCTGGTACAGAACAGTGGTGGCAGCATGGGACCAGCATTTCAAAGGAAATGTGTATGGGGCTTTTGAGATGATATGGTAGACTAATGCCTGCTGGGTTATGAAAGAGCTGCATACAGCCAGAGCGCGTGGGAGGAACGGAGTATTCTGTAACTAGCTCATGCACCTTCTGCCTCTGAGACAGCAGAGGTGGCAACAGAGGACCAAAGCAGCAGTAATACTTCTCAAATCAGTGTCACTCCAACATCTTTTTAGGGTCTTGAAAGAATTTAAGAATGGAAAAGCAGTAATAGTGAGGTTAGAGACCAGACTAACATCTTTCATCTAATAATGGACTCACGGAGGCACGCTGAAAAAACAGTTTTAGTATTTCACACAACCCATAGCAATGGTGATGACTGGAGCAGCTAGAACTCCTCTTCTGTAACTGCCTCTTCCCTCTAATACATGAGTCACAGCATGACCTGATGTGGCAAGAAATTGCTTTTCCACTTTGAGCCTAGCAGATAACTCCACACTGGCCAAGGATGTAGTAAGATAACTGAGAACAAGAGTAAGGAACATGACTCTGGGAAACATGCATCTGATTCTCCAGTTACGAGGGAACTGCTTTACATCATTGAAAAGGTTGATGAGCCTTTCGTGGAAGATGGTTGATAACTACATGGAAGGAGCAGGTTAATGTCCCAAGACACACTGTAAAATAGGTAATTTCTGTGCACTGCTCATTTTGGCTATCAGTAGGCCTACCTAAATGAAGTTTTATGCAAACCTCCTTTCAGCTGTGAATGCACCATTAGGCTCCAAGGTAGATGGTTAAATTGCACTATTGATTTAATGTGCAAGAATATTTGTTAGTGCAGTGAAGAGATGCAGCTAATGACTTCTGGTTTCTTCAGATTTTAGTCTGGCATACGAGGACAGAAAAGCCTGTGCTGGTGAATGAGGGGAAGAAAGGATTCACAGATCCCAATGTGGAAATCTGACTGTGCATGGCTGAGCGGAGACCAACACCAGGTAAGAGCTTATGTTCTTGAACTGTAATGAGAAACAGCAGTAAAGAAGAAAAATACTAGACAATGACAGGAAAAAGATGAGCTCTTTTAATCATGCATTTTAATTTCCATTTTTCACATATCTGACCCTCCCTTACTGCAAAACTTGAGACCATTAATGAATCTCTGTTTTTTAAATGTCCAAGATAAGCTGCTAAAGGGGAAATACCTGGTGAGAGGTTGGTGGAGGGGAGAGAAATCTAGGAAGTGAGAGTTTGGGCAGAAGTTACATTATTAAAAAAAGCAAAACAAAAAACTTGTCTAAACAAGAAGGTTTCCTTATTAACTGTACTAGTATAGCTAAAGCACAAGGGTGAAAGATGTGGATTTGCCCACCTGAAAACACCTGAGGGAAGCTAAGACAGTATCAGTTAAAGCATTTTAAAGTCAGACAGAAGCTTTCACTGAGGGAAGAATTTAATTTATATCCACAAACAAGCCACACAAAGTCAGCGACAAGTAAGGGAGGGTGTGGATTAAACCCCACATGAGGCATCACGTATTTATTTACCTAAGGTGAGTATGTAGTATCTTTTCAGTGGAAAGGAGGAAAGAACAGGCACACACACTGGTGGCTAACGTCCTGATTATTTGTTCATGCCCTGGCTTCTCACCTTTAATTACCTGAGCATCCTGGTGCATTAAGGCTTCTGCATCTCCAGGGTGCACTCTGCAGTTGGTTTGCTAGAGTGAAGGATGGGCTATTTGACCTGCATCCAGACTGTATTGTTGCTTTTCATTATTATGGGCAAAAAAATATAAGCGCGACTCCCTTTAACTGGAGTGTAGAACCAGGCCTGGAGGGGAGAGAAGGTTGCTGCTTGTTCTCTTTTCCTCACATACAGAGAAGTAAGAGCAGCAAGAGATTTGGGAAAGGGGTGGATTTTCTTAGCAGCAGTGCATTTTTAACAGTAATGAGCTCCTTACAGCACATTCCCTTGGGCTGCAATGATGAAGCCCTGCATGCTGCAGTAGCCGGCATTTGCGGCCTGTTGACAGGACAGCAGAGGAAAGCCTGCACTGCATATTGTCTGTGCTATATATAGCGGCTTTGCAGAGAGGCCATAGCTCTTCAGTGCTGTCACAACTGCTTTTCACCAACACCAGTTGCCTAGCAGCAGTAGTCACAGATCTGCAGTCTGAGATCGGTTTTGGGTTAGTTCCAAGGGGTGGCAGCTAACTGCAGCGAGGCAGAAGGGTAATAAACATGCTGCTTGTGTCTCTGTTGCAGAAGATTTCTTCATGCACAGCCTACAAGGTTCCTCTCCACAGCATACAGCCAGCCAGACATGCAGTAGCCAGGACCTCTGCTGACTTCCAAGAGTTTTAGTGTACTGAAAACAAGCAACACTGCATACATAAACTACCCGGATTCCCCTGCCCTTCCTCCTGGACTCTGAGCAGAACCACATGCTCTGGAGAAAAAGCACAGAAAATATAAGACTGACATCAACTTCCGTACAAGACCGGCTGCCTCGTGAGATGCTCAGTTTGGGAGAAGTGCATGCAGGGCATGATGCACTGAAGACGTGGCCCAGCTGGAATGGTAGTCTAGACTGAGGGGGCTGTTTTACAGGACCTGAAAACAAGGGTGAGAATGCCCACAGGAGTGTGTTGGCCCCTGATGATTTGTTTTTTGTGAGACACACGTACCTTGTGGCTATGTGTGCAACAGCCTAAGCAGCTCTCTGTTCACGGAGGGGACAGCTGCCTTCTGAGATGGCACCTTAGCCCTTAATTTTAAACCTACTTTAGTCAGTGTTTATTACGCTGCACAAGACAGGAAGGTTTTGGGGGAGGGTGAAAAGCAAGGCAGGTTAGAACAAACCCATAAGTATCTCTGTTTCTTTGTACCCCCTCTCCTTTCCCTTAATCAGTTTCATGGTTTGGGAGGGTGCTCTGACATACCTCTATGTTCCTGGATGGAGTTATGTTTACAGCATATGGTTCGCTATTCATCCATGCGAAAATAATTGGTGGTGGGTTTTAATGAGATTGCTGTGGCCATACACCGTAATACTTCATCTGGGCTCAGATCTTAGTTCTATTTAGCTCTCATTTGGATCATGTGAGCAATAGGTGTGGGATTCTCTGAAGGGTGCTCCTACATAAAGCCAAATTTCTACTCTTAAAAAATAAAGTTAACTGCTTAAAACTAGGGATTGAATGATAAAAGCTGATTTTAGTGCATTTACCATCCAAGTGGAATGTATCCTTCAGCCCTAGCTCCTTTTTCAGGGCCATGCCATACTGCTGCAGAGCTACTAGCGTGAAAAGCCACGCTGGAGCATTTCAAGAGTTAACTTCTGATGGATAGAGCAGCACCCTTGTAAGGGGGATCCTGTGCTTAGTGCTCTGTTTCTTCAGCCTCTGGCTTGAGGTAGATTGAAAAACTAAGCAGAATATTAGTTGCCTCTTCCCTGTACTGCAACATCAAAGGAGCTGAGATAGCATTGATGAAAGGGTATTCTCTGATGAAACTGTATTTTGCTCCTCAGCGAGAGAGACATGACTGAGCAATGCAGAAGAGGAACCTGGGTGCTACTACCTTGGTTGACTCTGTTTGAGAATGACAAACTTGCTGAGGAAGAAATTAAGGTACAACTTACCCCTTTTCCCCACCTCCAGCCCCTTTAAAAGAACAAAAAACAAACAAAAAAACCCCACACAACTGCCCCACCCTGCCCCCAGTTGTTGTCGAACATGTGATCAACCCACAGTGTCCTGATTCTTTCAAAAGGGTCTGAAGCACAATTTTACCTTTGAGTTGAGGGATAATATAATCCTGGAAAGAGACTTGGTTATTTTTAGCCCTAACACGTAGAATTATTAAGGTACTATAGATTTGATTGTTAGCTTCACAGTGCAGAAGTCTCCCCTTCGACTAATGACTGCATATTTCATAATTTTTTAAAAAAAATGTTTTTCTGTAAGTTATTTTCTCCCACTGTATTTCAAAATCAATGGGGAAAAGTTGCATTCTTTAGTTCCCAGTCACAGAAGCCTTGCTACGTAGCCCCCACAAAAATGTTCCTTTAGATGCATTGGCTGAAGTGCTACTTGGATAGAAAGCATTTGATTCTACTGGCCACTAGCTGCTCTATGGGAACAGGCACTGTTACCTTATATTAAAACGGTAACTCTTTGCACTCAAGCAGGTTTTTTCAGTTCTTGTACTAGCATCCTAAGTTCAGTTCAGTCTGTGTACCCTAGAGTGGAAAGAGACATTTCTAAAGGCATACAAAGTTTTCATGCTATTCAAGTAGTTTCCAGTTGATGTCCTCTCCTAGCTGCATGTTTTGTTTCACTAATGTTAGTTCCATCCCTGGTGAGTTGTGACCTTCCCTCCTTGGAAGGAGATAACTTTCAGAAAAATGCAAAGGATCAAGTCCTGAATACAACCCTGCTTTTATGCTCCACTCTCCTCAAAGTTGGTCACACGAGTCAGGGCCCTTCCAACTTGCACAGAGGCTACCGTGGGTGGTTCTTGGGAGCAGAGATATGTATGTTCAGTAAGACCAGCTCTGGCCAGGATGGAGTGTATTACAGCTGCCGTCTGTTCTCAGTTTTAAATAAACTGTATTTAAATTTGTTAAATAAAATTAAGTATGGTTTTTAAGAGCCAGAATACCCTGCAACTCCATTATTAGAGACAGTGCACATGTTTGGCGTTTCTCTCATAGCCTGAATCCTCTGGTTACTGGAACAGCAAGCAGGGGCTGAGTGACTTCTCAGATTCTGAACAGATTTTCAGCTTAAATTTGATCTCTCCCGAAAGAGATGGCAGCTCCTTGGTGACTGTGGAGCTGGTGAGTTTAAAAAAAAAAAAAAAACATACCATGTTTTCCTAAATCCCATGTTTCTCTTTAGAGAGACACACAAAAAAAATCTAAGATTTCACAGCAGGTATAACTAGAAAGTATGGATGTGCTCTCCCATTTTAAACTATGTATGCAATTCCTTTACTTCTTTCACAACCAAAATCTGATCACTGCTCCTTTTTACAAGGGGGGATTTCATCTTCAGGTGCTTTAAAATGAGAGGAGGGGTGGAAGAAGGATTGGAAGCTCTCACTCCTGCCTGACCTGAAACAGAATTACATTTTTGGTAGAAGAAAAAACACATTTGACTTTTTAAAACTTTTTTTTTTTCCCATCTGAGAGAGAGACAACCTCCATATTAAAACTTAGGGGAAAAAAAGCTCAAAGTTAACTTATTTGACAACCAACTTGGCTTCCAACAAGTGAACAAGTAATGGCCTCTCTGCAGACTGAGTTGCTAAATACTGCCTGGAAGCACAACAACATGGTTTTCCACACCTGGTTACTCACATGTTCACCGTTTTCTCCCTAGCTAATTATAAAAACGAAGAGGCTGGTAATAACACATTTTTAAAGTCACTGGAGAGCTGGGCTCAGGTTTTGGTTCAGATGGCTTCAGTTCTTTCTCTCTCTCTCTCTCTCTCCTGCCTCCAGCACCTTTTTACTCCCCCACATTCACCAGACTGTCCATAACATAGTCATCCAAGCCATGGGTCCTCAGTAGTGCAGGCAGATGAGCTTCTGCATCCATCACCAAAACAGTGGACTCGGGGTCCTCCAGGGCCCATTCTCTCTTCTGAGCTTACTGCCAAAGAGCAAATCCTTTACCTGGGTCTAGTGGAAATTAAGATGCCCAAGTGCCTGGGCCATCGTGTCCCCAGACATGCAACCAGGAATATTCAAGATGAACCAAGCACAGGAAAGAAGCTCCCATCAGTCCACGTACTGGGTCCTTCCTAAATAAGGTATGTCGACAGACTGTATTATCCGTCCTGCAGTGCGTTCTTCAAAAATGACAATCTGCAGAAGAGAAGGACATATAATGTTCCTTCACGCAAAGGCTGAGTTACTTAGAAAAAAATTTTAGGGGTAAAGGGCATACAACCACAGCAGGGGAAGGAAGCATCATTTAAAGAAATCAATCAATATGAGTCTGAACAGTAACCGTGATTCTTCTTCAGCACCACATGATGCAGAAAATGAACTAGCATCAAATCAGATTTGTCTTGATTTTGAACTTGATGCTGCACTTTGAAGTTTAGCTGGCATCCTCATCACGTCTTAATGGTTCTCAGAGCCACATTCTCAGCTTTAAAGCAGCACCTTCCCTAATTTTCGCCTAGGATCCTAGAGATAACAGTCTCCTTCCTTCACTGTTGTGCTGGTTTTCAGCTGCAGATAGCTAGTTAACGTTTCGTATGTGTCTGGCTCTTTGGGACATGAGCCAGAGCAGGATCTTTAATAATACAAAAGCAGAGAAACCCCACCAAAGCTTCTCACCTCATTGCTCCCTTTCCACAACCAGGGGCCAGGAAGATAGAGTGTTTCCTGAGGTCCAATTTTCCAGTAGCGGCCGAGGTTGTGACCGTTGACAAACACTACTCCTTTTTCCCAGCCCTGGAATAAGGACAACACACAGAATTACTGATGCAGCTGTATCTAGCACCCCACAGCAAACTCAGTCTGCTTTCACACTTGCGTTCTTTCAAGACACTTTCTGCAGGTTTTCTGCTTGCTTTCCCTGTGCAATTCCCTGAAGCCATGAACATTTAAGCAAGCCCTGTTGAACAGGAGTTATCCTTGATGCTCAGAGTATTAATTGAAAAGATAAAGCTTTCAAAAACATGCAACTCATGATTCATGGTTGTACAGGAAACTTCATCCTTTTGAACAGGCATATCTTTATTTTCTTTCCAAGCATAGGATATCTTCCCTCACCTATTACCCAGGTGACAGGAATACTGTATTGCTACTGACTAGCATAATTTACAACAAAACAATAAAAGGAAAAGTGAATGGTACAATAATGATTAGCATGAACCTTAGGGGGTGGCTGTAAGGGCGTGAAATCAGACAAGGAAGTTCAATAACAGTTAATATCTCATCTCCAGTTCTGTGCAAGAGGAGCAATCTTCCACAGACGGAAGATGCGAATGCTAACTCTTATGCTATATCTACAAAGAAGTGATTCTTCCCATATTACGTGAGGAAGTACACATAAAACTAGCACCTCCTTTATTTTTGTGGCCATTACTCTTCTGCAACTAGAAAAGAAATAGCAGATTGACTTTAGTCAATGAACAAGACTAACCATTTGTTAGCAGGTCTGCAGGGTTAGTGTTGCACGTTTTCTCATCAGAGCCACTACAGACTGAACAGAATTACCTGCCAGCTTTAGAAGACTTCTACACCCTCAAAATAATTTGCTTTCTAACAGATCAGAGGAAGACTATAAGACAGTGGCCTTGACTCATTCAGAGCTATTACACAAAGCTTTCCCTAACCAACGTTTTGAAAACCTTGATGAAGAAAAAACGGTGGGGAAAAACAAGGACTTGCCTGTAGCTTCAAGAACGTATCCTGTGGCTGATGCTCTATCCACAGCCTTCCACGAAAAAAAGCTGGACCGACAAAGTAATCTGGGACTGCACTCCATCCAGCAATATGTCGCAAGCTGTAGGAGAATGACGAAACACAGCTAACAGCAGGGAAGCACCAGGTACCACTGAGAGATCCAGCAGTGGTCTCAGGATGGTTTCAAACACCTGCTTACAATGTGGATGGACTTTGTTACAACAAGGTTACTGTTTCCTTCCATGCCTGATACCTCAAGCAGTTGCTTCCTACTACTAGTGCCTGAAGGTAATGTTCTTCATGCTGCAAAAGGATGAAGCTGTTTAGCTTCTGTAAACGTTCCAGGCAAGCACTTAGTTGATCTCTCCCCTCCACTTAAGGTAAATGTACCAGTGGTATATGTCTCAGTCTTCATTATGCTATGCTTGCCATGTCACTGAAATGCAAGTCCTTGGTACAAGAAAAGTATCTATGGAGCTATCACTATTTCTAATAGTTCACAGCAAAGTAAAAATCTCTGCTTCATGCTGGCTGCTGAAGTGCCCACCCTACTTCAAATAGGACAGTACCATGGTGCAAGCTTTAAATGCATGTGGCCTGCACAGTCTAAATGAAAACCTGCAGAATTGGTACAATTCAAAACAGACCCTCCTGCCCTGACAGTATACAGCAAGCTAGGTGTTTTTTATCATAAACATAAAACAGAGGCTTGCTCAGACACAGACCATAAAGTTAGGCTCAATGAAGTTCAGAAAAGTTGACACATTCTTTATAAATGACAGGAATTTGAACTGCTTTTTGCATTTACACATTATGGCAATGTGTTCAAGAAACACTAAGACAACACTCACATTACTGTATAGAGTTGATGATCAAACAATGATCTAGTCAGGAGGATCTGAATACTTGGCTGGAATCATTACTAGTCTTTCAGTGGAGACAATCTTGGGCATTTTTGCTGCACTCCCTCCACAGATCTACTGTCCCCTTAAATTATGCTGAAGCTTCAGCAGCAGTATTAGCAAAGGCTGACTGTGTTTGGGATTATACTGAAGTTGTCTCATGCAACTAGTAACTGGATCTTGATCCTGTTTAAAGCAAAGAAAGCTTATAGTGCCAATCTGGATAGAGCAGTTTAATTTTGTATGCAGCAATTATAAGAAACTGATCCTATCAAGGAACAAGAACACTTCTTTGAAAGTTTGCGGTAACTAGGGGCAATCAATTTCTTACCTGTGGCAACAATTTGGGGGCAGAGGACAAATCGAACAGCAAATAAGGAGCGTAGAAGTCCCACAGAAGCCTTGAACTTGTGTCAGAACATGCTCCTTCCAACCCTTATGAACTGTATCTCTTGGATTCAGGGAATTTATTGATCCAGTGCAGCTTGACTGCTACTGAATTATTCAAGTAAAAGCCTACAACAATTCTTCTCACAATACCATACGCTCCATCCTCCTACGCAGTGACTGTAAGCTGATTGTGTTTCTTTGCTACTGGTCAATTGCCAGTAACTGACTGTAGTGTTGACTAATCTTGCTTTATGTTTGGGCATGGCAGATCACTTGCTGTAATGTCCCTCACTGGAAATACTCTTCTAAAACAACTCTGCAGTCAAAGGTTATGCGGGTTACCCCATCAATAGGAATCCTTCACATCGTACCCCAGCACCTGTTAAGGTTGTCCTTAGAAATTTCAAAATGTAGATATTTTTTTCTTTTAAAAGCCATTTCAGTTTAACATCACCTCCCTCTCCTTCCTACACAAAATGCAGGAGCTGAGATATCTCAGGGGATGGATATGTGTTATCTTCTGGTATTAACAACATAACTGAAAACAGTCTTTTTAGAACACTGGTCAGAGTCCACAGGGCATCTGTTGCCTTAAGCATTTGCTAAGGTTTTCTAACAGAAACCTAACTAACAGAGGCTTCTTGACTTACCCCGGCTAGACTTCTTCAGTCTTTCTTGAATTAAAGCAAAGTAACTTAAAAAGCATGGAAGAGAGGAAGCCATCTGGACTTGTTAATGTACTATTAGTAGCTTCCTAGAATTAATCCTTCCCTCATGAGTTTGAATTACTAAATGTATCAGCCAGACTGCTAATTTGAAGAAAGGCACAACCTCCTCCAACATCTGGGTGTGCTGGGACCCACCCCTTTGGGTAAGCCGCACTTTTACCTACCCAATCTAGCCCTACAATACAGGCTGTTAGGAAGTCTTTAAATCCTCCACAGTGGGAATATATTTTGCCCCTCAGAAATGGTATGGAGAAAGTGGCACAACTGTCTGCATTACTTTGGGCAAAGGTATCAGCAAGGAACTTACTAGTGCAAAAATTTACTAACCTGCTTTTATGTAGTGTTGCCTTTCTGATACACATTTAACTGCTACTTATTAGATTTTGAACTGCTGCTAAACAGTTGGTTTCAAATGAGCAAGAAAAATCTTTAAAATCCCACAAACCTTTTCATGAAGCCAGGTTTCATCTCCAAACTGTAAATCTTGAAGTTCCTCAAGGGGATTTTATTCAAGAAGACGTCACCAATTAAGCCTGCAAGAGCAATGGGGGTAATGAAGAGTTGAAAAGCAGCTAAAGCTGATAGATTTTCCTGTTTGAATGCGAGGAACAGCAGGAGATGGAAAGCAGCCACATTCTGCAATGGAATTAGAGTCCATATGGTCCCATTGCTCATCCAGACTGAGTGGAGAACATTACTATACTTTGGCCTCTCCAGTCTCTCTTTTGCTTTAACTCACTAAGCCGTTAAACACCCTCCAAGCAGAAAACATTGTTGGCACACAGAGCAGATGGGGTTTTGTTGTTGTTTTTTAGTTAGCTGCCCACATACAGATTTTTTAAAGCAGTAGATCCGTTACTTCTCTGATAGGAACAGCAAAATTTAACACGGGGAAGCACTAATCCACTGCTGATCCACCACTTTTCATCCAAGGGTCTTAAGACACTTGAAGAAGTAATTTACCTTTAGCACTCTCTTGTTAGATATTCCCCATGTAGCAGGCAAAGCCTGGGTTCTAATCTAGCCCCCTAATTACAGGACTGCAGTTGAGACTGCCTAAGCAGCAGAGGCTTTATACACCTCCTCTGCAGTAAAATAAAATTAGTACAGTCACATGCTTAACTCCATTAGTCTATTTTGTATACTTTTTGCATACATTTCCCCACTAAAATAGAATCTCGGGGTTCCAACCTCTTCCAGCTCCACAATTGTATGTAATGGACTTGAACATTTTAGCTAATTCTGCTCAACAGGATGCAATTCATTCCTCCTGAATGTGCTGAATATTGTGTGAGTTTTAAAACGCTGTTATCCTCCAATACCAAACCCCAGGAGAAAACACAGATTAAAAAAGGTCTTTTCTGTCTCGCCCTGTGAAGTAATGCGCTCACAGAGCAAAAGAATGGGTACCCTAAAATCACCTGGCAAAACTGGAGCAGAATAAGATTCATTGATGGCCTTGGGTTTCACTGTTCCCCTATAAAATGAGAAGCCTTAATGCAATTTGTCAAGCAGCCACTACTTTTCATCTACAACCACTGTGGACAGGGAGTGATGAACTGCGTTTTTTTGTTTGGTTGTTTGTTTGTTTTTTTTTTTTATTTTTTAATTTTTTAACAAGTTCCCTCTGTCACACTGTTTCCTACCATCTCCCTGACATCCTGTCTAGAACTAGGATAGCTGCATTGGGTCTTCAGTTTGATTCTGTGTAAAGTACACAAGAAAGACCGTTTTACAGTGCTTAAACTCAGAGAACTATCTAGGACAGTTTGAGGCTCCACGAACAAAGACCTTAACTTACCTTTCCGCTGTTCATTCAATGCCAGGCCATAATTGACACGACCACGGTTCTCTACCAAGAGTCTTAACTGCCTGAATCCCTGTAAAAAAAGAAACGGAGGAGCATCAGTTAGACCAGTGCACAGCATGTGCTGCATCAGCCGTAATGCTTGGTAAACAAAGGTCAGTAGAGGTGGTAAAGACAGGAGGTAGCACCAATACCTTTGGCAACTGCAATTCATCTGTTTACTGAGGAACTCAGTCTTTTCAAGAGGTTTTCTTTTTTTTCTTTTCTGTTGAATTTTTAGGTACCATTTTGATTTCATACACACAGAGCTAGAAATGGAGTTTGACATAGTACAGGCTTATGGCACGTAGCTTTGCCATGAGTCATAAGAACAACATCTAGCATATACACCCACTTGCCTAGACCTAGGGGCCATGCACAGCTCTGTTGACATGCATCCAATCAACATACTATTTTTATTACCAGCTTCTGCCAGGTTAAGGTTACTGTCAGAGCTAAAGAGAGACATTGCCCCTCATTTCATTTGGTTTGGGGTGCAAAAGCCCCCTAACAGCCTGCTTTGTGCTGAGGAAGATGAACATGGACTTCATCTGCACAAACGGAGTACCTATACTTGATGTCTATGGTTTGTGGGTGTGGCAGGAAGGCTGGCAAATTTTATGCAGCAGGGACTACACTGACTTGAATCTGTTCCATGGCATAGTATTCAAAAAACATTTCTTAATTGCAAAGAATAACTTGGCAGTGAAATCATGCTGTGTTTCACTAGTGAAATTGTGTCTAGTTAGGGTATAACAGCCATTGTCTGTTTCAGGGTACCATACCAGCTAGTTAAATGGATTAGGTGGGAGGGGCCTTCTTGAGAGCTATGTCTCTTTAGAGGTCTTGGTTCTGTTATCTGCATACTATTGCTGTGAGCAATCTCCAATTAGTTACCTGTCCTTCAGGAAGGGAGAGCTCCACTGTGTTGTAATCCAGCTCACCAACATACATGGTGTTAACAAACACCTGCAGAACAGAGTACAAGAGAGGAGAGCAACATCTCATCAATTATACTATAATCATGTGTTGCATAGGTTATTGGAGCTGTATTTGGGGAGAAAACTATCTCTACGGGGGACTAGAACCTAGGGTCCACAACTCTTTTACAGATTCAGTCTAGGTGGAAAAAAGATTCACAAACAACATTTCTCAAAACATTCAATATTCTGATGTTTAAAGATGTTCTAATTTTTAGTAGACCTCAAGCTGATTTACAGATGATAAGGGTTGGGGCTTAGCTGAGAACTGAAAGAGCAAGTCGCGTTTCTAATCTAAAACCTCACATTTTGCTTCATGGTTGGCCCATTTTCTGCCTAGCTGCCAAGACTGAAGCATTTACATCTGAGTGAAGTTAGTGACAGCCGCCCTGTGCTCCTTACCTGTGCTCGGTCACGGACATGGTCTCTAGAATGCAGGTGTCCACCACCAAATATGACAGTCTCATAGAGTACGTATCCATAGGATTGCCCACTGCTATCATTTAGATGGAGGTTCTCCATATTAACTGGAAAATCTGATTTAACGGGCTGCAAAGGAGAAACAAGTTTAATGGCAGAAGTGGCCTCTTAGCATCAACAGGCCACATAATGGCAATTCAATTGAGATAGGTGTTCCACTCTGCCACAGATTACATCTACCCTGTAAGCCTCCAGAGGGCTGTTTCAACCTGAATTACCTTATGACCCTATGAAAGCTACAGCAATGAAGACAAGGTACCAGAAAAGGGAGCCAAGGACTTGCAAAACTGGAATTCCAAGAGAAAAGAAGTAGCAGTAAAAAGGGTAAGATAAAAAGATTTGTCTCCTTTGCATATCCTTAAAAAAACATTCCCCACCCTTATCCTCATGGGGTAACATGCCAGTGCACTGTCTTTTCCACCTAAGGAATGCCTTTTAGTGCTGAGATGAATTAAAATTGGTAGTACTACCTGTATAAGAGATGGTAGCACATCCCAGAGAGAGATATATTGATGCAACAGGATTGCACCATAGGATGCCTTGCTTTCAATCATGGGAGGGAGAGGAAGAGGCTGGCCTGTGATGCAAAAAAAAAGAGAAAGATGGAGCAACTATTTCAGATGCAAAAAGCCAACACAGATTCAAGGCCCCTCCAGACTTAATTTGATCAGTCTTTCCATTGAATTACAGAGCCCTATATCTGCTGCAAAAAGACCTGAAACAGGTGTAAGGGTTGGGTGAGAACTATAGTTATTCTGCAACAACAGCCACCTATCTGGCCCTGGAACAGAAAACACTACGATATAACAGGTAAGATATAATATAACCAGTGGTGTTTCCTTCAGATTTTCATTTATTTCCAGTTAGCCAACATACGCTTCCTGGCACAGATAGAAGCTGCTAAATGCTACCTGCCTGCTGATAGCAGACAAAATAGCTGATGTCCCTGGTCCTCCCTCCCATCTTTTGGAAAATGCTCCCAGCCAGCCAACCAGAGCCCCAAGGGCTCCAGCAAAAGGGCCAGTTTAAACGAGTCTCTGATTTAGTGCCGTAGACTGGAACAGTATTTTGGCTCTTGGTTTTATAATTACCAATGATTGCACTGAAGAGTTGTCGGAGCTTGAAAAATTTGGATGTATAGTCTCCAGCCTCTGTCAACACAGCATCGTAATCTGAAAAAGAAGCACACGTCTGGGACAGCCTTCACACACACTGTCATCTAAGAAGTAAAAGCCCAAGACAATTTTCTTAGCACTATTTTACGGAAACTTTTACTTTTCTATCAGTGTGAATGTGGCTAGACAAGCATAGAGTTGCCTAATTTGGAGAAGACCCACTCATGGGGGAGCAACATCCTTTGAAAGATCTAACTTGCATGTGTCCATAATTTCACACAGGATAAATTTTTAACAAAAGGCTGCTGGGATGAAAAGAGCTTTACAGTACAACTTGACTTTGTAAAATGAAAAAACAGAATGGCATCTTGGATCGCCATCGTTCCCTAGAAAGAAGAGCCAGCCTGGACATAACACGAAGCAAAGCAATCATATGTGACTTCCATTCCCAGTTCAGAATGAGGGCATCCTCCACATCCTGGTATGGGTCTGGAAATAGGAAACACTAATGTAAGCTCCCTTTTAGGCATGCATTTGCTTCTGAGCTACGCTCATCTCTCCATGACAAAGGGGTTGTTCTGATCATTTCTCAATGCTTCTGTCAACTATAACTAGCCCAAAGGGTAGCTTGAGCTGCACTCTCACAATAGGTGCATGGGCAAGGCAGTGAAAGAAAACTCACCGTAACTGGTGACGTCTGACTTGTATTCATCAGTCTCCAAAGCACCGTTCATGAAGCCAAAGTTGGTGCCTCCATGAAACATGTAGAGATTGATGGATGCTCCTAATTTGAGGATGCTTGCTACAGTATTCACCATTTCTGTAAAGGAAGGGCAGTGCCAGGAAGACCAGAGACCAAGAAGCTAGGCTAACGCTCTTCCAGTAATTCAAAGCAGACACAAACATTCTTGTCCTTGTCAGTCAGTCATGCCTGTGTAATTACAGTGATTTGTATTTTGCCCTCAGTAAGGGCAGCATGTCCACTGACATTGAGACAGATTAATACAAGCAAATATACCTCTCGTATAGGTGAAAAAGAGTAAAACTCATGGACATGAGCAGGAGTTTTGCTTTTAAGCAGAAGAGTTGTAAGGACTACTCACTCATACTCCTAAACTCAGCACAGCAATGATCCAATTACAAAGACAACCGCAGGAAGATGAAACAGTCATTAAAGTAGTCTTATATAGGTCTGTTTTCATTGTACTTTAGATGCCCTGGAGGTTATGGGGTTATTTTTTTCAGTACTACTTTTCCTTCCTAATGAGCTGCTAAACTGGAGTAAAAATTGATATTTTTCAGAAGGTGCCATATTGCAAGAGACTTAGGTTCGCCATATTCCCCAAAAAGGTAAAATAATCCTCTCTTCCTAAGGAAAGTTTATTTACTGGACAAGTAATGTCATTATGATGGGGGTTTCAGAAAACTTTTGTGAAGAGGACATTTTTACAAAATTTTTAAATGAAGTCTTCAGAGGGTTTACATTAGCTCAGGAGGTGGAAGAGATGATTTAAAGCACTGGGTTGCATTTCTAATGTCAACATAGAGTAGCATGAGGCCTTGGGACACATTGACACTAATATCACAAGATGTTTGGTTTTCTGCACAAGCCTATAGCGTCCCTCTTCAAGAAATAAAAAGAAAGATGTTATTGAAATATATAAATTAAAAAAAAAGAGAGCTGCTGTTTACCAACACTTCTAAAGAAAATCCAAGGCACAGCAATGTGACCCATTCGCTGAGAGATTATTCATTTACCAAGACTCAGAGAAAGCAAAGGTTACCGATGGACAGAGTGTTTGAAAAAGTTGTGTGTAATTTTTCTCTAAGTGTTTGCAGAACAATAATTCCTCCCTCTACAATACTATCTGGTGCTCACCGTCTGCATCGAAGACATAGTGAGGGCCTCCCCAATTATCAAACCATCCAGTCCAATACTCCATTACCATCTTTGGCTGATCTCTCTGCATCAAAACAAAAACAAAGAGTTAAAATGGGCATAGGGAGACTTGCGCTCATCCCTATTTTCTAGGGAAGCATTGTTCAAATGCAGTTTAAGGACATGGTTTACAAGAATGGTTTCTTCTCAAGTTGGCAGAAAAAAAAGCAGCTGAAGAGCTCTGAAAAAATGAGGAACAAGACGATGTGGGCCAGCAATGTCCAGAAAAGGCAGGAAGAGCAAAAAAGTACTCTGTTGGGCATGAAACAACAACCAGGTGATACCAAACAGTTCTGGATATCATTGTTTGGTAGAGCGGTAGCAAAACGACAAACCAACTGTCACTGTTTAGCTTCTGCTAGAAATAGACATTTATAAATGTCTACTTATCAGCTACGCCACTGCCAGCTGAGAGTTTGCAGGTGCACTGCAGCCAATGCTTGCCAAGGTAGGAACAGCAGACCTTAGCGGCTTAATGCCTTTTTAATGCTGCATATGGTGTTGGCAGGAAAGAATTAGCCTTTGCAGGAATTAGGTATTCATTAAAAAGGCTCCGCACACAGAGCAATTGCTTCCCATTTTTCACTGCTTGCCAGCTCCCTTAGCTCCTGTAGAATTCCACCCGGCCTCATCATACCGGACAGAACAACATGTGTTCAGCCTGGCTGGCACTCCCTGCTCCTGGTATTTACTTCTAGTCAAGGCAATTTTGCCATTTATTTGATAGGGGCTTTATCTGATGTCACATGAAACAGCCAAGGTAAGTGGCATTAAAGAAATTCATGTTTCATTAGGAGAAAACAACTGCAGGTGCCTGTAATAATCTAACTGTTCCAGCTCTTGGTAATACATTTAATCAATCTGCCCCCAGTAAGCTAGCCAAAGAAGAAGTTTTATTGCCCTCTGGAATAAGACACCGTAACAAGGAAAAGGTGACAATTTCATAATCCTTACGAATATAAATGACAGCCTTCCTATCTTGTAATTAATAACGGTGGCAGAGGAGGAGCTGCTTTTACTGGGCCATGTTGTATTTGTATATTCAGTTTGTAGGAAAGGTGCTTTCTGTTCATTTGCAGAGTTAGGGGAATTTTATAAGACCTAAAGAAAGCAAAAGCACCTGCAGCAGAACCTCTTTTGCCTGTACAAGAAAAAAAAAGAAACATTAGTGGCAGGATTCAGCTTTCAGCACGCCAACAGCAGGGTTTCATTTCACAGTCTAGGCAAAAGCCAAGGGAAGAGATCAGAAGAGAATCGATCACGGCCAGGGGCACATGTCAGTTGTTCACAACTTTCCAGGCTGACACTTGCAGCAAGCAGAGCAGTAGGGAAAGAAGAGGACAAAGGATGCAAGGAGAGAACCTGCCACTAAAAAGCAAAACTTGTTCTTGCCTCACTACTCCAGCATCACACAAGATACTTTCTGCATCAAATGTTCATTATGCAATTCCCTACCCCTTTCACGCTGATTCACATCTCTGACAGCACAGGGACTCAGAGGTGCTCAAGTGACACACCAAATTTGAATGCTTTTCTGCAGTGAGCGCTGTTAAATGCCACTGTAGGCTGGGCTGCTCACAAGGCAGGAAGAGCCTGGGACTGCACCGTGTGGAAGGTGCTGCTGTGAAGTTACTGCGGAAGCGTATCTGAAATCAAAGTGTTCCTCTGACCTGTTCTGCTGCAGGTCCTAGCAGAAATAGGACAAAATGCCTAGTGGAGCCAATACTCTCTTCTACACAGCGTGCCATTAATACCACTCTGTGTATCTACACTGAATTTGAGGTATTAAGGATGACTGAAACACCCATCACAGTGTACCCTGATAAAACTGCAGTAGGTCAGCATCCAGCATTTGAAGACTATGGTCTAGTGCCTCTTCTTGAGGGCATCCACAGCATCAGGGTAAAAGGGCTTAGGAAAAAGACCATTGACCTTCTGGAGAGAGGACTGACAATTGCAAAGTAGGATGCTACTGGGTATCAACACTTGAAAGCAGAGGTAGCAATGAAAGTGGGAATTAGAACCTAGAAAGCTAAACAGATGAACTTCATGTTGCCTGTTTGACAGTTATAGCTTTTTCTTGGGGATCAGTAACTGCATATATAACAGAACCGCAGTAAACCCTGTTAGGCAAGATAGATCAGGGCCTTAAAACAGGACATCTACTCAGTGATCCAGTCAGCTCAACCACCTTTGTGCTTTGAATTGTCCTTTGTCCTCCTCACTGGTACACACTGGACTATCACTACAGAAAATACGTTTGCCAGAAAGCCTTCTGGAGAGTACCTTCTCCTGCCAAAACATGTTCATTTTAATTACTTAATCAATCACTGAATATTTCAGAAAAGAATTACCAGGCACTCAAATCTGTTAGGCACTGAAGAGGACATACACAGACAGACCTGCGAATTCAACTAAGGAAAGAGGAATAATTTAGTTTCGTGTAGCTTGTGGCTTTGTGACAAAGCACATCTATCACCACATGTCAGTGCCCTGTTCTTTAACAGCAGTTGGTGCAATTGTGCCATACTCTAGCACAGTAGCTGGACTAATGCCCCTCCAATACCTTTTAATTCGTTATGTAGGAACCTTTTGCAGACCCAATCCTCATAAAGCCTGAGTCACAAGGGGTTTGCTGCCTCCACTCAAAGGGTAGCAAAAAACTCCAATTACTTTCTCAAAGAATATTGTCTTCCAACATGAGGAGCACCAATTTTCTGTTGAGATAAAGCACAGGCCTTTGAAATTTCGTACTGCCCAAATGACAGATTCTAGGATTAGCTTCATTACCATCATAAAACTGGAAATCACGCATGGGAAGCTGAACAAGAACTGCAGTTCCCAAATACCCAAATGTGGGATTCCAAACTGATACCTTGTGGTCTCATGACATTCAGGCCTTGTGAAGAAATCTAACCCCTCTGCTCCAGTGGTTCACTTGTTATTGTCCAGGTCTCAAAGGTAGGTCCCTTTAATGGCTAAACACAGGCCACAGCTGAATGGAAAGCTTTTAAGTAGGTGCTGGAGAACAGCATTCTTAAAACCTCCTTCACTTTCCAGAGAAATCATCATGAATGTTTTCCACTGATTCTGGAAGGATTTGGCCTAATGAGAAGGAAGCCCAAATACTTGTCCAAAAAAAAAATCAACTGAAACTGTAAGTGCTTCATTTCTAATGCTGTCCTGGGAAATCTATATGAACAAAGTTTTTCTGCATCTTACCTGTACTGTGTCCAGATATTTCAGAACACCAGGTTCCAGTTTCTGAAAGTTAACAGTGGCCAGTGCTATCAAGAAAAGGAAAAGATTTTATTAATTTAGACACATACAAAATGCTCTCACCTAGGGAACCACCTCTCTAGGCATCAGCTCAGCACAAGCCCAGGGGGAACTGGAACATCATCTGAACCACCAATACAACCTCCTAGGAAATTTCCCATCAAAGTCCTCACTTAGTTTGCAGAATCTAAGTGGACCACAGTACACAGTTGAATACTTGCAGGCCATCTTTTTAGCTCTAACATTCAGAGATACTAGAAAGAGAGAGCATCAGAGCACCTCATCGGCTGTCACAGGCTCTAATTATAGGCTGTAAAGCACCTGGAGATCCTCAGATAAAAGGCACCACATAAAGGCAAACTTATTATTAGAAAGTCATGTCTGGATGCCACACTGATCTCCCAGGCTTTAGCTGCAGGAATCTCTACCCAGGCAATATCTTACAGCTTGTCATGTCTGTGGGAGTGGGTGAGAGAAATCACGGTACAAGTGAACCAGATAGAAATTGTAATTGGAAGACTTATCTGTGCTTCTGCCTTGTGCAGCATGGTGGAACCGGCAACTAGTTGGTGTGTACTGCATGTATAGTGAAAGTCAGTACGTGATCTTCAAGCGCTAGTGAGGGAAGACCTGTCTGCAGAAGCTGATGCATTACAACACAGTAATCTGGTACCAGTGTCCCAGCCCCTAACAGATGTTAGAGTCATTTTCATACTTTTGTAGCCCTCAGTCGCTCTGGTGATGTTTCTCCCAAGAAATTTTGAAAAAGCAGGAGCAATAATATGACTCAGTTTAAAAACTGGTTTCTTAAAAGAGAACTGGTATTGAATCCAGCCCCAGTTGTGTCACACAGAGCACTTCAAACAGAATACTTACAGAAGCAAAAACTTACTTCTCACTATTTATACCGTGATTTTAATAGGCTGATCTATGTAGCGTGCTGAGCTGGGAGACCAGAACAAAATGTAGATTTAGCATTGATGTAATGCATTAGTTTGCGATCCTGAAGGCAAACATGCCTAATTCTGCTCTTCATGCAGACTAACAGCACATCATTGAACATGGTGTAAAGGTGTGGAGAACCAGGTCCCAAACCCTCATTCATCCTTTCCACAGTACGTAATTTTCATATGCACATAGCTTTCCATCAGTGGTGCTTTAGCTACAGTCTGGAGGGAATACAGAGTTTTTGTTTTGTCACCCATCAGCTCCCAGAAGGGCTGTGCCAGGTCACATTAGAGACACGCGGCTTGGGATTCTTGTCACTAACTGTGCCCATGAAGGGAGGAGGACTGCAGGAGCTGCACAGGTACTCTGAGACTGAGAATTTTTCCCTACGGCATGGGATGTCCCACTATACCTATAAGCATGTAGGGAATCCACAAAAAAAGCTTCATCCTCTGAAAAACTGCTGCAACCTTTGATTAAGCGCTAGGCAACAACGTCATGCTCTCAGGTCCTTCTACAACAGTTTTCTCTGCAGAGCACCAAACCGACTGCTCCTGGCATTAACAAGAATCTGCAAATGCTTCTTGAAAAGAAATTGATGCACCACTGACGAACAGAACAAACAAACTAACAGAACCACAACAATATTTTTCAACTTCTATACGGAGTCTTATCTCTATTTTCTTAAGCATTTCTACAGTGGATCCTGTTCTTTCTCCTTTTGCGTTTTCATAACCACCTTGCTGCTGTACCGCTTTGAGCCCTAGCTATTCCACGCATCTGATTACTTGACATGTTGACTCTAATGAGCAGATTGTTATGACATCTAAGAGGCAAACTGGTATCAAAGAGCTCTCAGCATGCAACACGCTGGAAAAGACCACTCCAGGCACAAACGAGCTCTAAGGCAGTAAACATTCCAGCAGAAGATGGTAAGGGCTAAATGGGGATTTCCACACCAGCCCTTCTGAACGTCAGCTCGCTGGCAGGGAGAGGGTGACCCTGTGTGGTCACGGCTGGAAACCGCTGCGCTCCAAAAAAATAAAATCAAGAGGACCACCATACTTCTGGTGAAGGCCCACAGACTTCAGAGTTATTGAGTTTGTCCCTTTCATACTTTCATATAAAAATAAGAGGAGGAAAACAAGGAGGGAAAAATCTTTCCTTTTAATCATCTCCATGCTTGAGATTAGAAAAGTAACAGTATTTATGACTGAGTGATGACAGGAACGCTCAAAGATTGTACCCTGCAAACACTTCATTCCGGGAAACAATTGCTACTCAGGCAGGCAATTGGAAAAAACACCGGAGAGATCACAGGCCAAGTAGATAAGTAAATCTCTGCTGAACTGGATCTGGAAATCTGAAAGCCAGGATCACACTATGCCTCAGTCTGATTTAGGGCACAGTGAAGCTCAAACAGCTGTACCTCCGTTTTTTCCACAGCAAAAACCAGGAAGGGTGCTAAGCAGCATTTTATACACTTAATGGAATTACACTTTTTAAAAGGGAAAGAGGAAATGGACATCCTTTTGCGTTATGCACATCTGATACCCTCTTCTACGTACTACCAAAGGCTGTACTCTACAGAGCAAGCTTGCTGAGAACACAGGGCTACCCCACAAACTACTGTTAAGCTTCTAGAAATTTAGATTTCAGATTCTAGGCTGTGATGGACTTTTTTTCTTCTCTTCTTAACTGCAGAGCAGGTATCTTAGGAATAAATTGTTAGTAATTGCTGGGATCTATTTAACATAGATTCAAATGAAGCAACAAGAAGTAGTATTTTCAGCCTTTTAATCTGATGGAAACAACATGAAGAAATGCTAGGTGCTGCCATCTTTTGACTAACCTTACTGGCAAGTACTGATGCCCAGTATGAGACAGAAGGCAACAAGACATTTAGTCTGCACGTATTTAAAATCCTTGAAAGCAGAGGCTGCCTCCCTGTGGAGCAATCCTGCAATCACTGTTACACTCTACATTGAAAAAAAAACTTCGAGTCTTTCTGAGAAGGGACTGGTTTTGTTCTGTATGTGCACTACCCAGCTAAGGGGGTCCCTCCTCTACGGCTGAAGCTCCTGCCACAAACAGAACACAGTTATGGGTGCAGCTCAGCGAATGAAGCACACTGCTCTCGTTCAAAGGCTACATTTCATCTGCTGCCCCAAAGAACACAGTCTTACCTTGTTCTCCTACAAGCACATACCTCCTTCCACTAAGCCAAATGATAACCCGTTCTTGTTGTCTGAGGTCATTAGCAGTTCCACAATCCCCCTGTTTAAGAGAGCCTAGATCAAAAAGAGGAGAAGCCATTGTGTTAACAGCCTGAGTTTTATATTTGTCAGGACATTAAAGCATTAGAGCACATTATCACCTTCTCTAGGGACAGCAAGACAGGAGCTTGAAACTGGTAGTAGTCTGTTAGGAAATATTATTCCTGTGACATCTCTCATTCCTCCTGAAGTTTTCCTGCCTACTTTTTCTAGCTTAGAAACAACTGAAAAATCCTATTTTGTTTTAGAAAGCTGGATCGGCTTCTCACTGACACATCAAGTATCAGGATTTTATATTCTTCTGAGATCAGTTTAATAAATAATTTCACTGCGATCCATCAAAAGAGGGCTTCTAGTGGCAGAAAAAAAAACAGCTCACCCTTCCTTACTGTCTAACAATAGAAGCTGATAGGAAAAAAATGCTGGTTTGCCAGTGAATGTATCCATCACAGGACAGCTCGGGTACCTATGTTCTTGAATAGTTGTGCCTGAATGAATTTATGGGTTCTTCATTATCACAGGACTGTATGCAATAGCACTCCAGGCTTTTTTAAAATGCATGCACACACAAGGTTCTACCTATTAGAAGTGTTCTCTTACACTTGTCCTTTTACAGAACAGAACAGTCACTGATGTTTGAAAGAGGGGCTAGGAACTCCCAGTCACAAATTAATCCCTCTTTTCATTGTACCTGCATTGGAAGTGACTCCATCAGCTTCAAGGAGCTTTGAAAACAAGCCTTCAAACTCTTAATACTAAATTACTGACTGTAAAATGATGATAAAGACATCAGCTCACACAGGAGTCACCTGTGTCACATGCAACAATAGTTAATACCTGTGCTATGCGTTTAAACAGACCTTTGCATATTGCACATGCCTACACACACTGTGCAGGCAGAGCAGACTTAAGTGTTACACGCAATCTACGTTAGAGAAGACAAATCCAATTCAGAGTTAAGACAACCTGGTCAGTTTACCAACCTGTCATCACCAAAGCAATACCTGAACAGATGCTAGTATCTGATAAAAATCAGCTGCTGAAGGAACTGGAATTTCTAACAAGTTTTATTAAGGTAACTCTTTGAACGCTGCATTTATAGCTAAGTTTCTTCCCCTCCTTATTTTTTTTTATTCATTTAAATACAAGCGCAAAATGGAGAAACAGCAGAGAACTGAAACGCATTGAAATGCATTACAGGATTTCAGGGTGCAGCAGAGAAACCAAGAATAGAAACAGCGTCTGAGGCAGGCACAGGTGTGTGCTCAGCTAATCCCAGATCATGTACTCTGTGTGTAGAGAGGTGTCAATACACCCTTTCATGGCCTGCACATTTTGGAAGGTGAAGCCACCGCACCCAAGAGAGCGAGATAAAGACAGGGCCTTCAGGTTTTGTGTGAGTTGGTTTTGTTGTTGGTTTGTGTTTGTTTGTATGTTTTTTTAAATGAGTTATATTAATTCCAGGAAGATTGCAACATTGTAATATACGCTAGACCAGAGGTGAAGTAATCAATTTGCCACATTCAGAGCTCAGGGCCGAATCCACAACAGACCCCACTCCAACCCCAAAGGAAGCCCTGCAAATCCAGCTTTCCCACATTTTCTTCTTTAATCACTATCATATACGTCCTGAGGTGTAAGTTGCACACAATACCAGAATATAACAAAACAGCACTGCAAAAATACACCCACAGGCCTGGCAAGGAAACATTATCTGTTCCGACAAGTCTGTGAAACATCACAAGCTCTTTCATCACTGAGATATGGAAAAGCAAGAAGTGAGTTGGCACACTGTTCAGACACAACAGTCTCTATGCCCCATTCATTTAGGGCCCTGAAAGCCACTTACTTACATGCTTGTCACTGGGCGTGGGACACAGGGAGGAAAACTACGTAGATAAAACAGACAATTTTGACATTATCAGTTCAGGCTGGCAATTAACTCTTTAACTTGCTTGTATGTATATTTCATATTTAACTTTCTAAGCAGTATTAAATCACTCCACAAGATGGAGTTAGTGAAGAAGCAGGCACTACTCTAAGCAGATTAGGACTCCTGCCATGTGATTTTTTTGGTTGAAGGGCCTCTATATAATTTGAGCAATAAGATGACCCAAGCCAGAACTAACCTCAGGGCACTCAGGGTAACACTTGGGTACTCAAAAGGTTTCAGAAGGATCTGTAGCAGAGGAGCAGGGAACATACAGTTCATAGTACATACCCACACACTGCTGGATGGGTAACCTCTCTCGTGTGCTGTAACACTTTAGGCGTTCAATTAAAAGAAATTAAAAAAGCAAGCCTTGTGAGACATACTGCAGATCTTGCTGACTGTCTGCCTTGCTATTGTACTGGAAAAAAACGAACAGGCCAGTCAGACTCGTGTTAGATTCGCCAGGAGAACCTGGCCTCCTTGGGTACTGGCCAACTCTTTATCATTCAGCTCGGAAGCAGGGAATAGTCAGTCTCCAATTGACAAGGATAAGGGAGGCATTAGGCAAATTAACCTGCCTGACGTTGAGCCTCAGATTACACAAGTTTAGGAACGGAGAAACCTTTCGTTAATATTGTCCAAGAGAAGCAAAACAGGACCAGCAGGAGACAGCTTCTTCAAGGTCAGCTATGTATTATGGATAATCCTCCATCTCCCTGTTGCCCTCTTCTCTTGAAGACTCAGGCTTTTCAGCAGTGAGAGGTGCATACGGGATCTTTTCCACTACCAAAAGAAATACCAGGGAAAATCCATCTGGATTATGCATTGACGCTTTCAAGGCTTCCTGAAGCCATGCTCAAAAGTTATTAGAAGAAAGTGCTGTAAGGAAGGTGGTTTATGAGTGAGACTCACCACGGAAACAAGTAAATGTCTTAACATTACCCTTTTAACGTAGGCCATGTAGTTTGGGTCTTTGGCATAGGAACCGTATTCATTCTCCACTTGCACTGCAATGATGGGACCTCCCTTCTTGTACTGTTGGAAAGGAAAAGGAGAGGTTCACTGTGGTTTCTAATCAGAAGGACCAAAATCACAGTGGTTACTGGCTTGCAGGAAAGATGCATATGTCTCGCATGGAGTCAGCTCCACCCTCGCCTCCTCCCGAAGTCTGTATAGCATAACCAAATGGCTCGAACTGCAGAGCTGACATGGGCAACTACAGCCGACAGTGGTTCCTAAAGTGAAGCTGGAAGACTTGTTATTGCTTCAACATGCTGCTGTTACATAGCCCAATGCTTGTCTGTGTAGATAGTCCCCACTTGTGGGCAGAGAGGGTAAAGGATTGTACTTGCCTGAAGAGGCACTACAATAGGCATTAGATGATCAAAATAGGCATCCACAGCTTCCGTGAAGCCCTTGTACGTTGTCCTCAATTGCATCTCTGGGTCTTGCAGTAGCCAACTACGAGAAAAGCAGTGAACAAAATCTATTAAAGTCCCATGTCCAGTCAAGGCTGCTAGAGGTAACACCATTCATTGACACTAAGTCATACTTGGGCAGGAATAATTGATCTTTTTGTGTCACTTGGCTAAGCTCACAGTGCACGTATGGACAACACAGTGAGTCAGTGAATGACACCACTTGCGGTTTATTCTGTTCTCTCTTAAGCCCTCTGCCCAACCAAAACACACTCAGATTGCAGGTCAAAAGAGTTTTTTCTACTTGCGCAGAAACTAAAATCTGAATGTTATGCTAGACACTTTCAGCTTCAAAAACATAACTGTGGAAACGAAATTATTGCAGTAGACATCTACACATAGATAATGCAAACAGCACATGAAAAGCCATCAGGATTCTGTTTTGCCTTCTGCAACAGCAAAAGTGTTCGCTTAAGTGACCACTTCGGTGGAGATTATGGAAGAGAAAATGGACAAGTATGAAAGAGACTTTGTATGTACATAGCATGCTGTAATACAGGTAGAATCTGAAACCCCTTCCTTCCACTGCTGAAAGAAGGACCCCTCTCAGAATTGCAAGTACCTAGCGTACATGGAGCGCATTTGCCTGGCCGTGTATGCCATCAGCAAAGGAGAAACATTTCAAGAAAGGGACATTTTTACAGAATCATCTTAAAGCTAATCTGACTAACTGGGGCTACCCACCACTCACACTGTTAAATGAGTAATCCAGACTGCAATTGACAAGCTGTTACCCTTCTTTTTGTTCTGCATTTTGGGCCTAAGCACCGAGATGTAAGCTCATTTCATTAACTTCCCCAGTAAGGTTTCAGGGTAAGCTTATCACTCTAAAAGTGACTTTAGAATTCCCTACATCCCCAAGGGCACTCTACAACCAAGTGCTCTCTCATAAAACTCCAATCATCATTCAAAACAAAGGTTCCAGTAATTATTCCCATGGTTTATACTGCTGATTTACAAGATTTAGTTAGCTGTTTTGGGGTTAACACAGAAATGGGCAATTTGTTTAAGAGCGGAACAATGTACTGCTATAACAATTTAAACAGAATAAGCTTGCACTTTCCTTGCCTCTGCAAAAGGCATTAACTAATAGGGCTTCCAGAAGTTTGAAAGACTTAGCTCCTGTACGCTATACTCAGCTCAGTGGGCTCACAAAAATCACAGCCTCTTTATTCTTCTCTGTGTGTAAAATGAGAATAGGACTGTTGCTTGTTATCAGAATCTTTTTATCTGTTTGATAAAAAACATATCAGTGACCTGGAAACAACTGACAACATTTGCATTTCTCATGATATAGTACATAATAACTTGCTACTACCTCTGGTCACAAGTAGCCATGCTATCATGAGTAAGTCCCTGACAAACATTCACAGTTCTGCACCTGAACTGTGCAGCATGCCAAAGGCAAGGCATTCTGAAAAAAAAAAATGAAAAGATTAAAAGAAATAATCCCCAAATTTTGTCAAGTGTCTCTACTGAGGTTTACGCTCTCCGAAGGTAAGGAAAACAAGTGGTACGTAACCTGGCACTGGTTCCACAGGGATCTAGTAACCAGGCAAGTCTCAATGCTGACGTATTCAGCTCAACTCTCAAAGCCTCTTACCAACAAGCTGTGTGCTTTAGGAAAAAATACAGTAGGAGGTTGGAAAAAGTTACAGGGCTTTATTACTGCCAGCCATATCATACATATATTCTAGGAGGACTTTTTAAATGGACCTGAGATGAAGCAAATTCTTACATGAAGCTGCAAATACTACTATTCATATTATGACGACAGTCAAGTTGCAACAGCAGTAGAAGACGGGTTTCCTCAGTTCTGTTTTCTTGCTGTAACCATTTGGCCATTACAGTTATTATTTAAAAAAATAACTGCTCAAAGAAAATATTAAGGTTCCAGGCTTACTATCTGTACTCCACAGGAGAGCTCAATAACATTAGGAGTATTCACCTGCTCTGGGGACACAGCAAGTAGTTCCCATCTAACAGACATCCATTCTAAATCTTTGAAGGAGGCTCAGCTGCACGATCAGATGATATTTGTGTGTTGTGTTTTTTCCCCACAGTCCCAAAAGCTTGCATCAATTGAACTTTTTACACACTTACCTGGGCAGACCACCAAGGTCCCATTCCGAGCAGATGTATGGTCCAGGACGCAGAATCACCCACAGTCCATTTTTAGCTGCCAGTGAAAGGAAGGCCCTAGAGATCCAGAAAATGTAATTACTGTCTGACTGAAGAATCTCTACTCCATGCACTCCTAATACACCAATCATCATGAAATTTAGGTACCAGAACCAGAAGATAATTGCTTGATGAAGCAACTATATTGGATTGATACTAAACCCATAAGTTCCCAGGACTCCAGAAAACAGGGGAAGAAATGAGAGTCTCCCTTGTCAGATCAAAGTACAGGCTTTGCTGGAAATGACATCCTCATCCAGAACCGACATGCACACCCTCCCTTCAAAACCGGAGTATCTAATAATAGAGTTGTCTGTACCACATACTCTAGATCCAGATTCTGACTGAAGTCAAACTTCCCTCTTGCTTGTTCATGAAGGTTCCATGGCACGTACCTGAAATGCAGAGTTCGGGCTGTGAAAATGAAGTGCTGAAAAAAAACTATGCACTCCCTTTGTTAGTAACAGATTCAGAGATTACAGCATGTACATGTTACAAAGTCCCTACTTAAACATTATTTGTGCCTTTCTTTCAGTTTTCTGATAAGCCCTTTCCTTGTTACACTCTTTTCCTGTACTCTGAAGTACCTGAGTTTCTCAAGACTATCAAATGTGGTGAGATCAGCAAAGAGAAATGGCAATTACTGTCCATATTCAAGTGAAAATCTAAATTAAAAGACATTGCAGTTATGTAAGCCACATATTGAAGACACAGGCTACGGGCACCTTAAAATTCAGGCCTCTGTCTACATGTATCTTTCATTCTCCAAACCAGAGCAGTTTCCGAATCACGGCCACACTGAAGGCCTGTTTCAGGGCCTGACCCTTCCTCATGGTGTCAGCATTAAGAAGGCCCCTTCCCAGTATGTCTGACAGATGTCTGCTCTGGTCTGTATTCAAGTATACTGCAGTGTGTGATGGTTAAAGAAAACTCGAGTCCCCATCACTCTTTTTGGTGTGTTACAGCGATCAAGGAGCATTCCCAAAAATGCAGCACTTGGGTCACCACACAGGGCTCCTAAACACTTAGTGCAGGCATTCTTCCTCCTCCCCAGTTGTTCACAAACAGCCAGGCTTGGAATCCCACTCAAGGACCAGGCACTACAGAAGAGCAATAGGCTGCCTCGGGCTAAAGCTGCTGGCAAATTACAAGAGAAAAGGGAAGAAACAGCAACCGAGGCAACATCTAAGACTAGAGCCGACACTCACCAGCTGGAAAAACACATTAAGGGAAGCATGTAACAGACGAATAAGGAAACTCAGAGAACAGATGC
This sequence comes from Chauna torquata, assembly GCA_013399475.1. Classification (NCBI taxonomy): domain Eukaryota; kingdom Metazoa; phylum Chordata; class Aves; order Anseriformes; family Anhimidae; genus Chauna; species Chauna torquata. The sequence continues at coordinate 1,608,550 of VXAL01011324.1, read as the reverse complement.
TACAGGATGTGAAAGGACAAGGAACGAGTCTTTCCCCAGAATAACAAGTACCAAAAGACATCGCTATGGCCCACAGAGTCCCACCAACTATCACGGAACAGGGAAGAGGCTGTTAGGTACATTGCACAGAGATGAGAGTGAGGACACTTACGTCGTGAGAGTGTTTAAACCACATGCTTTCATCTTAAGCATGCGATCTTCCCAGTATTCCCTGGGGACTCGGAAATAGTGCATCGAACCTCCAAATATGCGAAAAGGCATGCCTTCCAGGAGGAACTGAGAGTTTTCTGTCTGCAAGCCTAGGGTCCTCCCCCATAACTGCACAGGGATCAGCTCGCTCCAGTTAAACCTAGAAGAGAAAGAGAGATAGGAGCAGCCAGCCTCTAGTAAAGAAATCAGTCCTGCTAAGACAGACTGCTCATTTCACCCCACCTGGCAGGATCAGCTCTGACCCTCCTACTTAGGTAAACCATACTTTTTGTCATATACGGCATATAGGTTTTTCAAAAACTGTAAAACAGATGGAAGAGCTGCCCAAGATGTGTATTTAATTCTCAATTCACTAGCAGCTTCCATCCTGACTGCCCCAAGCCACTCTGCCATACTCTGCAACTGAAATGTAGCTCTACTCAGGCAGAGATCGTGAAACGAACTTGCTGAAAACATGAGTCGTGGATGTTCTCACTCACAATACTAGCAAAAACTTTTATAACTTATGAAATTTAAGATCTCCTGTTTTGCTGTAGGATGACAAACACCAGCTGATTTTCTGATCCCCACTCCAGTAGCAACAGCATTTCAGGTTTTCTACCCTGAATGTCTTGTGATTATTTAAAATTTATAGAAACGTGTTTAAAATTACAAATATCATGTCACTCCAACTCCAATAGTAAGCAGCACTCTGATACCTTCCAGCTCAAGGCATGGAAAAATAAAGAATCCTCCCCTGTTCACTGGGAACAGCAAACCTTTTCCTCAATTTAAAGAAAACCCCTGGATCAAACTCATCACTCAGGAAAGACTAAGCCTGCCGTGATCACAAGCTTATATCTGCCTGCATTACTGCTTAGACTAATTCCTTAGTAAGTTATTTGCCAAAAGAACTGGACCAAATGAGACACCAGGTTCCAAAGCACTTACCAGCTTGAATACTCATGCTATCACAGCTCCATTCGGGTCAGTTCCTGCATGCAAGAAACTACTTCCTATTGCCTTGCATGGCTCCCCAGTTCATTTTGGCTGAATCAAGAAAATTTTATCAACCAGTCCAGATCCAAAGCAGTTACACTGCCTCTATCAGACCACCCCAGTTCCACAGCTCTGAATACACAAAAGAGTTGGACAATAGCAGCTTGTTCCTCTGAGACATCATCACAGCCAGATGCAAGAAATGAATTCCAGTCTCAAGAAAAGAGTGACCCACACATTTCAGAGAAATGTCACATTCGGAGAGGAGATACCTAAGCCTCTGGCTGTTTTCTATTCTACGTGCAGAGCGGGTGTTAGCAGAGGGTGAGGACTCCTCAGAACTCGCAGCTTACAGGGATTACTAACCAGGAGCCTGCAGTGATTACCTGTCTTCCAGCACAAGACAAGGACACTACGAGGGAACTAAATCTAAGACTTTTAACAGATCGCGTGGGCTGGCTGACAAGCACAGAGAGTACCTGTGTAGCACAGCATTCTCACAGGGCTCTGAAACAACAGGAAGCAGGCATGGGTAATACCTGGAAAAGCAAGTCGGTTAGAAATTCACTGCCTTCAGTCAATGAGCACTCGTGCATTTACCAAACCATTTACAAAAAATAGTGCTGAGCAAGGAAAGAGTAACATACCCGTTCAGAAGGTGGTACAGTAATAACGTTTCATATTTAAAGGACGACGGCCTGAATAGGAACACGATCAGAAACATTCATCTACACAAGAAACTGGGTACAGTCTGAGAATGATGACTTAAGGCTAGGGAACGGCAGTGTTGCCCCCAGGGAACTACAGTGAATTTCACCAGCAGGGAAGGTGGTTCTCAATCCACATGCAGAACTGCGATCTGCCTCTCTACTCTGCTACAACTATCGGTCTTGCACAGAGTGAAACTTCCACAAATCAGATCCAAGAACAGCAGCGATATCTACTCATATTGCTTATTGGCGAGCCTGAGGCAGAAAGCTCAAAGGGGTCGGGAGATGCAAAGCTCCAATTTTCAAAGTTTAGGTTGGAAAAAAATAAGTTTCAAATCCGTTTCTGAGCCAGATAAAGCCCTAAATTACACCTGCACACAACACTGATGCTAACTGTGCCACTGGTGGCAGAATGAATGCAGCACTCAGGAAGCACATGTGGCCAGATAAAAATAAACAAATCACTTAAGCTCATCTTCTTAATCCTGGGCATAACTTAGTTGGCAAGTTTTCATCAAGTTTCCTACCTCAAAACTCCCAGGCTCCAGTGCCTTCTCTCACCAAAGGGCGCTGACAGGAAGCCCCCAAGTCCCCCAAATTTTCTGCAGATTATCCTGGATATCCTGAAATCCATATCTCTCACTAGAATCTGTTCAAGCTGCTTCTCCAGAAAAAACTTCTGTGACTCAGCAGAGTTCATCCTGCTACCGTGAGCTACATTTCGACAGCCGAAAGCCCACCTGGGCTCTGTACGAGTTCTTGAGAGCAACGTATAACTCCCAGTGGATTTCTTCCCACTTCTGTAACGACAGCACACGTTTCAAAGAATCTTTTTTTGTCCTTTTGCTAAAGCTTACTGGCCTACTTTGTCCCTCTGTAGTCATTCCCTCCCTGATTCAAGGAAGTCTCTTTATTTTCTTCTTTTTTTTTTTTGATTAATCTCCAACATGCTTCTGTCCCAAAAAGTAAGTTCAGTTATGATTTGTGAAAGAGGCCTCACCAGGGAAGTACCACATCTGCACATTCTGCAACTAGTTCTCCTTCACTGTCACTGTACTCGGAAGGGTTATCATCGTCACTGCCTCTGGACAGAAATATTGCCAGCCAGCCATTTCACAGAGGTCATGGAAAACAATTCTTGGGTATTTTGCAGAGCACGAAGCAGCCTGACTGGTCCCAGGAATTCCCACCAGAACACAGACTCTGAAGCCAGGACTGAAGTCCAAATGAAACTGCACTGCAAAAAAATCAGCTTTAGATTACCAAGTTCACCAGAACAGAATCTTTGAAATTGGGTTGGACAAGTTAGTCCTTAATGGTTGGTCCTTATAAGATGTAAGTTGAAGTGGAAAACACTCCAAAGGGAATAAGAAAGTGATCAGCTTACTCCTAAACCAGACAGCTACGCTAAGGCATTCACGCCTATAAAACAAAAACCTAGCTGAAATTTTCTTGGCACAAGAGACGAGATTTAGCTTTGGTATTGGTCTATCCTATGCCCAGAAGAGTTGGGAGAAAAAGCTAATGGAAAAGAAAAAAAGTCAAAACGGGGTAAAAAAGCATGGAGACTATTAGCTTCCTTTGGCAATACTAAAGGACGTGCTTCAGCAGACAAAGGACTTTACAGCTAATCTATAAGCCCTACTTAGACGTGCCTCAGAGGAATTTGCTGTTTATTTTCGGCTTCCTTTGCCTTCAGAAAAGTAAAAGCTTTAAGTTGCCTTCGCTCCCTACTCACTGTCATGTGGCAACTGAGGTCCTGAGTCCAACAGACAAGCCCCAGGTACACATTCATCACAGCTTGGATAATCATCAGTGCATTTTATAGTAGTTTATTCTCAGGTGACCGGAGCCAAAGAAAAAATACCAGGTGCCAAAGAGTACGGTGTTTAACAGATACTCTCATACAGAAGACAGACTTCTGTGCTTTTGCCATGTATTGGTTTGCAATAATCCGCTGCTAAGAACGTACATGGCACAAATCCAAGACCAGCCACAGAAGAATTTTGCTTCTAACTAAGCAAAGACTTCTCAAGGGTTTCCTATAGCTTTGAAAATCAGGTAACTTACTACTGTGAATTTAAGAACCCATTATAAAATACGCAAGTTGTAAAAGGGATCTGGATGATGATAAATAACTACATCTTCACTAGCCTTAATATTATCTCCAGTGCTTTGCTGTCAGGGACAGCAGTACTTGGGCTGAGGAGCTCCTACACGTGGCACAGAGAAGCTCCTTTGCAGACACGTTCCTCTGGCTGAAAAACGGGACGCGCCTGTCCGGGGAAGACTATTGCCATCAAAATGAGTGTGACCTAAACCACACAGGAGTTAAGTTAGAACCTTGAATAACTTCTCGTTACTACAGGTGGGTGTGCAGGAGTGGATATTGGCCAGGGACCAGAAGAAAAGACAGAAGACACTTTCCGAAAGCGAAGGCAGGTACCAGGCGGGCCGGCGTGCATCGCCACCGGTGGTGCAGGGATGCGGAACAGAGAGAACAAGACCCAGGAGGGGCTGGAGCCGCCCAGCACGGGTGAGAGGGAACCAGAGCTCCGGTGTGAGTGTTGCGAGACGCCCGCAGCAGTTTCAGAGACGCGTGAGGTCCGACAGAGCAACTGATCTGCAGAAGTGTACCACCCGTCAGAGCTCCGATGATGTAAAGCCTTGCAGGAGCCAAGGTCGACAGAGATAACATTACCCTAACGCACAATCTGATTTATAGAGCTGGCAATTGGTCCTTCCTTATCCGTTACTTTTGTGATAGGCAAGAAATTGCTATGTGTAACGTTTACTTAAAGCTTTTAAATCATTTCTACGTGGATGCAGCATTACTCCCCCTGTCCTTCCCACGCTCCCGTCCTGCTGGATGGACGCGTGCTGTCAACGACCGATGCGGCGCAACGCACTCGTTCTCACTGGGCGTTCTGATAAGAAGGGACGTTGCTCCCACGTTATCGAGCCTGAGCGGCCGTAAATCAGGAGGGGAAGGGTTTTTCCAGGCAGCGAGAAGGGAGCACAAAGTTTGCGAACGTTTCCCCGCACCAAGGAGCTCCCATTCCCCGTTCGAGCGCAGCAGCCCCCACAGGCTGGCAGAAACCTCGGCGGCGGCTGGGCCCGCTGCTCCCCGGGAGACGGCACGGTCCCGGCGCAGCTTCCGCGCGGCCCCCGCGAGCACAGCCCCGCTCGGCTGCTCCGGGCTCAGCTCACCGAGACCCCGCCGGAGCAGCCGCCGCCG
>VXAL01011324.1:1577902-1594709 GCA_013399475.1 Chauna torquata | reverse complement strand
TGGCAGCCCCGGCTCGGCGCTGCCGAGCCCGCTGGGAGCCGCGGCCGGGGCCGGCGGCGCCGCGGAGCGGGCCGGGAGCTGTAGTCCCGCCGCCGGCGCCTCCCGGTTCCACATTGGCTGCGGAAGGAGGCGAGCCTCGGAGGCGATGCCTTTTTTGCATAACGGTTACCGACTTCCGACTGCCATCGGGCGGGGGACGGCGTGTTTCCTCCGCCGGCGCTGAAGCTGGGGCGAGGCAAGAGCATCCTCTCCCCCAGTCCGAGGCGAAGGGGCTGCTACAGCCGGAGCTGGTGAGGGGGAGCCCGGCGTGGGAGGGGTGGGGGGAGCTTGGCACAGCAGGTGGAAAAGTTGGTGCCACCCGTTCTGGCAGCAGCAGGCCGGCTCAGAGCCAAAGAACTTCTGACAGGAGGGGGCTGGGGTTGGACCGGCCAAGTGGCTCCCTTGCTCGAAGGGACTTTCGCTTGCAACGATCTCAGCGAGCTGGGCCAGGCTCCCTTGGCGAGAGGCTGGACGGAGCTCCCGGGGCAAGCTGGTCGCACTTTTCTGAAAGCACAGCTCCTCTTACATGGCAGAAAAGGGCCATGCTTAGGCCACGCACTGTCGGGACTTTTCTCCAACAGCTGCTCCGCAGCGAGGAGAGCAGCCCTTCTGCTAACGTCCATCAGCGCTGCTGTGGACGGCCTGCCTGCCTCCAGCACGCCAAGGGCGTGGTCCTCAACCAGTGCCAGGATTTGCACTGATACAGGAAATGGCTGAGCTCAAGGAAGGAAACGTATTTATTCTCCACTTACTGTACAGCTTTTACATTCTCTGTCTCAGCTCTCTCTACTTTTTTCAGCTTGCCTGAATAAGGAATAATTCTTTATTCTTCTCTCCTTCAGCAGGTGCTTCTGGGCGAAGAGAAGATAATTCAAAGAGACCAGAGATGCCTTGGCCGAGCAGAAAGAGAGACAAAGGAGCAGTAGCAGGTCTGTGCTGATGTCCTAACTAATTTAGCATCTCTTATGTGAGGATCTAGGCTACAGTGAAAATAGAGACAGTCATTTTAACCGTCTGTCTTTCAAAGCCACGTGTCTTTTGAGACAGCATTTCCTCTGTAAAAATGGGCTGAGCATCCATGTGTGACCGAGACAAGTCTGCTACACATAAGATAGGGACAATGGTGTATTCTCAGCACAAGACAGTTAAGAAATGTGACTCATCCATTATATTAAGAGCTTTCAGATACTACGTGTTAGAGATGGTCAGTCAAAGTACAGCCAGTGTAGTGGCAGGAAGATGATGTGGTACCACATGAAAAAGCAAAACAATAACAAAAAAAAAGCCTTGCACTTGAGGCAGCACTATCTGATGTTTAAGGCATAAGATAAGAAAATTACACAGTTGGCGCATCTGTGCTACTCATCTGCTGAACAGACTCCAGCAAATAACTACTTTCTTGCCCTTTAATCACTTATTGTTTTTTGCTGTTTGGGTTCTGGACAAACAGGCATATGGACCCCCTCTGAACTGGTAGCACAGCAAATGCTTAACATAAAGCTTCTAGCTACTGCAGTAACTGAAATAGCTTGCTTTACTGCTGACTTTTCCTGTTATTCCTCAGACTTGCCTAAATCAACTTTGTTGTCTGCAGTTGATTTCTCAGCAATTATTAAAAAAAAAATCAAATTATACTTTCATGAGGACAACATGGTCTATCCTGGATTTTTTAAGGATGTGCTATGACTATTAAGCTATGTTTGTGCACACCACAAAAAAAAAAATCCTTATTTCAGATGCAAACTAGAAATACTCAGAAACATTGAGGAGTAGTGCAGCTATCTTACATGTAACATCTGGGGTACACCAAACTTCTGTTGCAGTCAAATACCAGTATGTAAATGCAGCTTGGGTGACTAAAACTGTTTAAGCACATTTTGTTTCTGATAAGGACTGGTATTTTACAGGAATGGTCTTTTTTCTCTTGCTTCTTTTAAGATAAAAAGGAGCCTGATGCTAAAATAGCCAAGACTGAGGAGGAGACTGAGGACAAGGATGAAGAGGAAAAGTCCACAAAACCTCCAGCTGGGAGTTCCAAGTCAGGATGGAAGAACTGGAAAAAGGCAAAAGAATCTGACTCTGGTGGGGAGGAAAGCAAGCTAATATATTGTCACTGGCTTCTGAAATCGGAGCCCGAGAGCAGGCTCGAGAAGGGAGTGGATGTGAAAGTAAGCACTGACACCTATTCTAGTATTCTTATTCAGCAAAGTCAATGACGTAGAGAAGCAGTTTCACTACTAACCACAGCATTAGTGCCTGAATGCTGAGTTACAGGATGAAACAATTCAGACTGTTCACATTATCAACACTACCGGGTCTTTACTTCTCAAAAACAACCCGTCTTCCTGGAAATAGGAAGACACAATTCTATTCTCTTCAAGGGTGACAACCTTGGGGTTTGATACTTGTAATAAAAGAGGAAATCAGAACCTCAGAATGCTTAGCTGTTGGTAGTACGGACAGCATCTATTTCAGGCTCTGCCTTTACACTAGTGCAGTGTTCCTCCTTTATGAAGATTTTTCTTTAACCCCTGTGGGAACCAAAAAATTTTGTGAAGTTTGAACTATGATTGAAGGAGCTACTAGGAACAAATGTTTCGGCAAAATGTAGACAATAAAGCAATAAATATCAGACTGCCTCCCGAATTTAACCTGTATTTTCATTCTATTTGGCAGTTCAGCATTGAAGACTTGAAGGCTCAGCCCAATCAGACAACCTTTTGGGATGGAGTAAGAAACTACCAGGTAAGGTAGTCAAAGATGGAGTCACTGAAATATCGCTAGAAAAAAGGTGTCTCTCCCCACAGATTACTTGTTCCCTTTGCCTTATGTGCTGAAGTATTTCCTTTTGATGTAGTCTGCCTGCTTTGACAGCTGCATTCTGTCAGTAATCAAAACTGCTTAATTGCCTCTACATCAAAAGTAGATTCAGGCTGGGTAACATTCTCTCAAATCGTCCGGTTTTTCTTTAGCTTAGCCTCTAACAGGTTCAACAGATGTTCAACTTTTATTTCCCTTGACACTTCTGAGCAAGTCCGTACTCAAAACAAATACTGTGCCCTGTCAGTGTACAGCTGTCTGTTCCAGGACTGCTGTGCAAAGGAAACCCACACGCACTTCCCCTGCCTAATATGATCTGCTCTGCTGCCTGTTTGCTGACAGCTAACTTAAGTCTCTGGCTATCCCCGAATGAGGGTGGCTGAGCTGTTACATTCCCTCATGCTTTCTAACCAATAGGATCTTGCTCTTTAGCCTTGTTTTTACTTCATTTCATTGCAGTGTAAAACATCTGTATGACCAATGTAGGAAAGCTTATCTGAGTAGCACTGAAGCACCTACCTCTCTCCTGTTGTTAGGTCTTGTTTCTAGCTGTTTATAATGAAAACCTGAGGGCTTCATACAAATTGTTCAAAGTATCTTGTTTAAATCTGGCAGGCAAGGAATTTCCTGAGAGCCATGAAACTTGGGCAGCAGGCCTTCTTCTACCACAGTAACTGCAAAGAGCCTGGTATTGTTGCCATTGTCAAGGTGAGTGCCTCATTCTTGTTCTGTGTTTCCAGTGGGGTAAAAAGGTATTCAGCGGGTTATCAAACAGCTCATTAGCCCTACTTCTGTTTCACAACCAGAGGAGTGCAAGAGAAGTCTAATCAGCGCACTAAATAATCCTATGGTATCTAGGTTCAATGTACACATTGCAGCACGGCTCACTTAGCCAGGCATCTTTCCCCAGAGAAGTGGAACCAAACCACTGTTATCCTGCTGTCATTTCAGAGCAGTTCCAGCCAAGTAAAGTGTCGCTCCGCACTTAGGGCATCTGATTAATATTTGATTCACTGAATTCTCCTGAGCTGAGCCTGCAAGGCAGTAGTATAAAACCTAGGGCACAGAAGAACTTTTTCTTGAAGAGGAGGACTCGTCTCACGTACCCAGTTTTCCTCTGTTGCATATGCTCCTTCTGCTTTGCTCTCCAAAGACGTGATGATGCTTCATTGACATCTATACTGTTCTGCAGTGCTTCCAGCCCAGGAATGTAAAGGAAGGAAATGTATCCCAGTATTAGAATGGAATTCAGAGAAAGCAAAGCTGATTTTTGCACCAGTATTATTCCTATTCTGTCTAGTCACAGCTTTCTCAAGGGCATTTCATACCCATTGCTGACAGCAGTATTTAACTGACAAGAACTTGTCTCACATTCTTCTCCCGTTCTGCTTCAGATTGTAAAGGAAGCATACCCTGATCACACACAGTTTGATCAGAAGGATCCTCATTATGATTCCTCCAGCAGAAAAGAGAACCCTAAATGGTCCATGGTAATGTAGTAAACTAAATACAATTGTTTCAAGCTCTGTGTGCGATCCCAGTGCTGTTAGGAGCCTCTTATCATACTGCATATCTTCTGAAGCTTCTGTCCCAGCCTACCTGCCTTTTTCTCCCTCAAGAGAAAATCCAGTCCTGATTGTTTTCTCTACCTTTTCCCCATCTCTTTCAGAAGGCTGACAAAGTGTATCTCCCTAAAGTTTCAAATCTTACTCGCAGGGAGGTCGGTTCTGCATCCATTACAGAATTCTGGGTTAGGAAAGAAAACAAACATCTTTAAGCACCACTCTCAGTCTATAGCAAAGAAAGCTACAGTTTTCAGGCACACTAAATTATAGAGAAGTGAATGTTCACAGGCTGGCTGTAACCTGCATCTTCATTTTGTATTGTCTGTGACCACATGAATGTATGTTTCTAGTGCACAGTGTTAAGACTCATGTAAACAACTGGCCTGCCAGACGTATCTGAGAGTTCTTTTAGCTTTGAGAAAGGAAAAGCTTCCGAACCATTATAAAATACTACACATCGGTCACTTGCTTCAGTTTAAAATCCTTATTCCCCCAAAGATTTTATGTGACATCTGGATGCTATATCGTTCTCCAACCATGCTCCTTTGCTGCCCCATCACCTCCCAGGTGGATGTCCAGTTTGTGCGGATGACAAAACGGTTCATCCCCCTTTCTGAAATCAAGACTCATCACCTGGCACATAAAGCAGATGGAGGGCCCCTTAAGAACATGATGCTCTTCACAAGACAACGTCTTTCCATCCAACCACTGACACAAGGTAAGAGCCTTCTCCTTTTCTGGACTCGGTGCCATTCCTTCTGAGAGGCAGCCCTCACCCAGAGAACTTGGAAGTTCCACTTACGACTTTTTCTTCCTTACCTTTCCAACGCAGAGGAATTTGATTTTGTCTTGAGCCTGGAAGAGGAAAAGCCACATTAAGAAACTTGACAGCAGCACAGCTTCTACCCAGCCCGCTGATGCCTCCTCCTAAACCAGTGTAATTCTCAAGTTTACTTGCTCAATCACAGCAACAAGAACAAGCCTGCACATGATTCATTGCTTTATGTCCCTTACTCTGACACACTGTTATTTTTGCTTATTTTTAAATAAAGCCTTTTAGAATCAAATCACAGCTACTCAGTTTTTATCAGTGGAAAAATTCTGCAATTTCTCTCCTGAAAGAAGAAACAGGTACATCCTCCTTGAGGATGTTTACTACAGGATCTAGTGCAGTTCCATGTATTACAGAAGGACATTGTTCTGCAGAAAGATGTCACTAAGCTTCTGCCTAGAATAAGAAAGTTTAGATGTGTATACACATCCAACGCGATTGCCGCAAAGCAGATCACAGTTAACTTCCTGCAGGTACAAAACTTCCCATGTTACTGTAGCACTGACATCAGGTAAAGAGAAGAAAATAAAGCTAGCTTGCTAATTTTTAGGCTACATGGGTCCTCCACCCGCACAGCTTCCAACAGTGACATGCCTTAAAGAAAGACTGTATCATAAAGAAAAATGTCTTAATACCATAAAAAAACAATGGCCCAAGTCAGGCAATATAAAACATATCAGACAAACTCATGCACAGCATTTGACAGCCAAGGCTGGCTCTTTTTAATTGGAGAGACAAAAAAACCAAGTTTTAAAATACAGCCATTGAAAAGACGACGAATTAAGAAACATGTAAACACAGCAGAGGCTTAATTACAAGTTGCACTGCTTTGTTTAGTACTTGCACACTCCCCCCTGCCTGACTCTGCCTAGGAGAGAGGGAATGACCCAAGTAATGAACAGAACCATCCAGCTCAGGGGGACACAACAGCTCAAGTAGTGTCTGCCCCTTACCATGCTAATGAAATGCTTTTCTATAGTACCTTGTCCTGGAGTGGCCTTATGCTTCAACTTCTCTCTAAAGATGCTCAGCACATCTGCTCCACCCCAGACAAACAGAGGGACTAGTGGGTAACAGGTTGCACAGTCCATTTAGATTAAGTAAAAGAGGGGATCGTTTCTAAATTCTGATTCCGCAGCTAGGGAGACAGGGGAGAGCGACACAAAGTAGGAAAAAATAACAACAACAACAAAAAAAACAACCACATAGGCTCATGCACCTTTTCCAAGTAATCTGTCCAGAAGTGATGAACAGATGTTTGATAGAAATCTCCTTACAGTGCATTGTCTTGTCAGACAATTATCTTATATCCCATACTGATGTTGTTCAGCCAGTAAGCAAACCACTCCTGGAATGCAGAAACATCTTCATCCATGGAGTTTCTTTTAGTACCACATGGCCTACAATCAAAAGGAATACGCAAAGGAAGAAAATTCTAGGTGGGATGTGAGTTGAGGGAAAGCAGAGGGTGTTAGGGCGCTGCTGTGCTCAGCTTAGCCATTGAAAGGTAGTCTGCTATCCCCAGAGGCTCCCAATGGGAGCTTCACTTGCCTCTACAAGATTGTGTATTGCCACAGCACAGGTGGTTCCCCCTTCACAGAGGGGGGAGTACAAGTGAGTGTCAAAGTAACATCCAGATTCCTTTGCCATGTGAGACCTGTAGCAGGTTACCACCCCTTGCCCTGGCAAAATAAGGTAGTTGTCTAAAGTAAGCTTTTGCTTCAGTCTTAGGAAGACACGGCTCCAGCCCATGGCAGACTTCTCATGTAAAGAGCAAGCCAAGTCTTCATTATTACAGAGCAGAAACATGGTGTGACACGAGCATTCAGCAGAGATGAGATCATTAGTGTCCTCTACAACAGAGCGAGACTGCCCAGCTCTACTAAAAACCACAACCTTACACTTGGTGAGTAAAAGATAACTTACTTTGGCAAGCAGAAACACACATTTATCACTGAAATACAGTAGCTGTCTTATTACATAAAAAGCTCCCCTTCCCACCCAGACCCCATTCCCTCTACCAGCACCGTTCCACTAAACAAAGCAGAAGATGCTTGCATTTCCCAGCTGCATGACAACTGTTCTACGCGCAGCTGTAGGACAGAGGCAGAGGAGATTCATTCCAGAGTCAAAAAGAAGCTGGACAAAACCACAGTGAGCCACAAACTTGCAGGGAAATTCAGACAAATCCCACTTGATGGAGCTCACATCCCAGCACTTAGTGCGGGCTTGTATCTCCATCTGGTAGGAGGTCTAACCGCCTGCTTCTTTGAAGGGCATCTGAACAGGATGGATATTCTCCAAACTCAGTTAATCAAATATACAAAGCCACGTCTAATTTTTAATGGAGGAGTGATTCCTTTCTGGGAATGTTCTCATGATTCTACTTAGCTGAAGACTAAAAGCAGCTTGTTTTAGAATTAAAAAAAAAAGAAAAAATGCATTCAGGTTCTCAGTTCATGGCATACCCTCAGACCTCACTGGTGACTTCAGCTCAGGCCTCAAGAATGTCTCTCTGGAATCGGAAAACTCTACCATCCTTCCAGTTGCTGCCTGGCTTCATCTAGCAGCACGCACCAGCCATGAGCTCCTTAAACAACTGCATCCACTTTCTGGCATTACCAGTCCTCATCCTGCAGGCATGAAGGAGCAAACAAAACAATACACATTTCTATACTGCTCTCTGCCCTACTACAAAGCCTGCTCTGTCACAAGGACACATGACATAAGCAGGGCAGTGTGTGCCGTGTAAACCCACTCCCACAGAGAGTCCCCATTTATTTCTTACATTCCAACACTATTCTCCAGACCTGTCAAGGCTGGTCGGCCCCTGCTCTGCAGCAGCAACTGGGATGGGTGAGTGCAGCAACCAGAGACCGAATCTCAGGGATACTCAGGCAGGGACAACACTCAGAAGGCACTGCTCTCAGCCAGGAGCCTTCCTGCCCCCACTTCTTGACCACTCAGCAGCACTACTTGCTCCCTCCCGACCTTCACCGCATTGCCCAACCTGTGCTACCTCTCTGTTCCACATCCTACTGCATTCGCATGCCTCACTCCCTCCTACCAACCACCACAGCTCCCCCTTGACGCGGCACGGCAGTCAGGAGCTCCCACAGTAAGGACACGAAAGCTCTCCTGCTGCCCATGCTCCACCAGCAAGGTGGCTTTGTGGCAGCCCAGGGCTGACTTGACTACGTTATATAACTGAAAGAATTCACCACCAGCATGAAGAGGAAGGCGAGGCAGCGAGGGATAACATGAAGAAACTTCAAGTATGCTGCACCTCAGTCTCTGACTCTCTCCTCTACCTTCTGGCTAAACGCCGTGTCAACTTTCCCTCGTGAAGATTTCAGAAAGGCAAGAAAAATATCCATCCCACACAGCCCCAAAGCAACCTCCACACCACTGAGAAGCAGCAGATTTGGCCTTCACTTGCTCTCTCCCTCCCCGCTGCCACACTCAAAGGGTCTCAGGGCAAAGAGGAGATCAGGCAGCTCCGCAGCCTCCAGACACGTTTCTCAAAGCAGCCGACCCCAGAGGAATGTAGTTGATTGGGAAGCACTGAGGTACCTTCAACTCCGCACCACCAGTGCTCCAGCTTGCCTTGCCCTCCCATCCCCTTCACACCCTACTAGTCCTCTGAAGAAAGGAATTAAGTCAAAAACGGATATTTTTTTTCATGAAGTCTCTGAAGTGTTTTTTCTTCCTCCTTGCTGCTGTCCCCACTGGCTCCACAGCAGCCTTCCTCTGCGTGGCCTCTCACTGCCGGCCGTTGTTCTCTGCAGACTGGCTGGGGGTCTTGGCCTCCGTGTGTGAGGATGTCCCCTCAAACCGCTGGGAGGCGATGGCTGCTTGGTGGGACATGCTCTTCCTCACTATGTCTCCTTTCCGCCACAGCACCACCTCCTGTAGCAACACATCCAGCAGGGCTTGTCAGGGCTTGTGAGACCTGCTCCTGGCCCCACCCAGACCCAAACGCTGAAGAACCAAGCTGCTGAGCACAGCTTGCACCCAGTGAGAACTTGCCCATGCTGGCATGTTCCACCCTCAGCTGCGCACAAGGCTCCTCGCAACGGTAAGGAGAGGCCTCGCAATGCAGCCTTCCTGAAAATTTGGGTAGAGCGCTCCTCCCCAGGATCTGAGCGCACAGAGGCAAACCCACTGGATGTCTAGGGCAGCTCTGTCCTATTGCTGTTGGCAACCACATCAGAATCAATAAGGTGCACCACAGAAGCTCCAACACAGGGCAACAGAGTGGAGAAGTACCACTGAGTGGGCACTTTCTACATGCATCCCCAGCACCACGCACATCTGACCTGTGTGGACCATCTCTTCTAGACCCTCTTTGCACACTCTTAGAGGTCTAGTCCTTCCAGATACTCAGTTCAAGAACGTCATTCCCTCTGTGGGAATCCAGCAGGTCCTTATAGTATAGTATCCCAGGTAACAGTCTACAGGTCCTAGAAGACCTAACAGCTCTGTTTCTCACCTGCTGTTTAAAGTAGCGCCTCTCTTCCTCATCAATCAGCACCAGGTTGAGGTAATAACGCACTGAGAACTTCTTATTGATGTCCCTCATCGTTGGAGTCAGCTCATAGCCAGCCAGAAAGAGTCTGATGGGAATGGACTCCCCTACAAAGAGCACAAAACCATCAGCACAGGCAGAATGTGATCCTGGAGATACAAACTAGGAGAGCACCAGCAAAACAAAATTTCACTGGGACACATCAAACTTTCTGTGACAGTTTCAACAAGCGGACTAAGATGAACTAGAAGATCTCAAGTCCCTTCAAAAAGCTATCAGCATGCATGGTCCATAGCCAGATCCTACCCTTGCTGATAGCTATCCATTCTCCATTTTAACAGCATGGGACTCATTCGTGACCTGCATCAAGACAGCATTGCAGGAAAAAAACAAATACGGTGACATTATCCCTGGCAGGTAACTCTGCTAGGCAGTGGAACTGGAAAACAAGTAGCACAGGAGGTTGGCACGGAGCTAGAACACTCTCTTTCTGCTCTGAGTTAAAGAAATGCCAACTGATGGCCCAAGCCAACAGTGAATTTACATCTATTCCTGGTTCTGCTGCTCCTTCATCAAAAGAATTAAGTAAAATCTCTGCAGCTCATTATGCCTCTATTCCCCCATCATACCAGAGAAGGAAGGGGGTCCTATTTAATCACCTACATAAACTGCCATGAGTTCACCAGTGAAATAGGATGCATATTACTACCAACCACACAGATTCAGCTGAAGATACTGTAGGATTCATATTCCCACCCCAAAAGACTTCAGGAGAGGAATTTCGAGGGGATCATCTGCCATCTCACCTCTCACAGGTGCCCCATCCATGATCTCATATTTAGCTATTGTGTCATTCTCATGATACACATTGGGTCCGGTCCCTGTTGTTTCTCTCTTGATGATATCTATCTCCATGTGTTTGATCTTGATCCGCACTAGCAGGAAGTAGATCTTACCGACAATCACATCTTTTAAATGGTACCTAGCATATGAAGGAAGAAGGCACCACAGTCAAAACACGCACAGGAGACCAGGACACAGACCGAAGAGCGAGAGCTCGCCTGTCAGGCACTTTGCTCTTATCCTCGACCCCAGCTGTAAATCTCAGGTGACACATCCACCATCTGCGCTAGGCTGCTGTAAGCAGTACCTTGGCTTTCACCATCTCATCTTTAGGAAATCAACAGGAACATTTAGTGTGATCAGATAAACTAAAAACAGAATTTCAGGCTGCGATAGCAAAGCCTCCAAAAACAACCTTTTAGGTCAATTAAAACTATGAATGTTAACAAATGTTAAATTGCAGGGAGATTTGCCAGCATCAGCTGGGAAAGATGCATTAGAAGTAGTTTAAAAGAGTTGTTTCCTACTTCTGTGCCTGAATTATGGTCCCACTGCAGCTGTGCTGTCTAGTAAAGAGCAATGTTATACTTTGAAGGCACTTGAAGATGCTGATCTCACTGACAATACAGGGAATGTGAAGTTACTGCAATGGCCTCATGCCATGCACCAAGCTCAGTATGCTACAGCCACTGTGTGTCCCACTGCTTGGTCCAGAGAGCACATCTATGGGCAAGGAGAGGAACCCACAGATCTTCAACCAGGATCAGTTACTGCACTTCAGTGAACTGTCTGCCAGCCCGCTGGAACGCAAGAAGAAAGAATCCATTTGAGGACGACATGGAAGACACATGCTTCAGGCTACCAAATGAAGCTCTCCCCGGCAGCAGATGATTCCCCACAGCCACTGGCTGCTCTTGATACACTTACTTGGACTTGTTATACTCGAACTCAATGTGCAGGCAGTCCTCAATCCCCACCTCCATCTTAATGGAGGAGTTGAGCTCTGGGTAGGTGCTAAGAGTGTGCACGACTATGTCCATCTCCTTCACCACGTCGTTCAGTCTGCGGCTGACAGTCGCTCGGAGGAAATACCTGCAAGGGAAGTCTCCCTCCTATTAGTGTTGCGCAGGTAGCAATGGAGATGAAGCAGAGAGGGTCACAGGGCTGAATGGATTGCACTGGGCTATCCAAGCAGGCTTACAGGTACCCTGGTTTCTGGAGCAGCAAGCACCCCATGTTGGCAAAGACAGAAGGGAATTTTCAAATGGAAAAACAGACTCTTCTAAGACTTTTCTAAGCTGTCATGCATTTGTGAGCCTGAGTTACCTAAGCATCATTTTGGTAATCTGAGTAACAGCTTGCAGATCACATACAGAAAACCACTGCCCTTTTGCAAGAGGTAAGATCACACCAGTCTCCAGTGGCTGCAGACTCCACTCTTTCTGCAGATCTCAGAATTTTCCAACCCTCCCTTTGAAGCCAGTAACTAGATTTCAAGTCAACTGGAGTGCCTAGATGTGAAATACAGCTTGCAACATATGAACAAGATACAAGCTAGGCATCTGTTTGCATACAGAGCACAATTAAAATCAACAAGACTGATTACAATACAGTGAAAATGTCCCTGTTGGGGACTAAAGCAAACAATTTTTCTTTTTCTTTTTTTTTTTAAATTACCAAGTAAATTGAAAGGTATTTGGTAGATTCAGAAGGGGCTGATTTCTCTTCTCACTTAAATGGGGCAAAACAAGTTTCTTAGAGCCTGATGCAGCATGCTTATAAAAGCGAAGCCCTCAAAGACAGCCTTTTACAATTCAGCCCACACAATTTCATTTGGAGTTGCATTATAAACTTGCAAGGATGTTTGGGAAGGGATGCTACACTCCAGTATCATTATGGTAAGCATCAGTAGTCGCACACTGCACAGAACCAAGAATTGGGGTCAGCAAAGGGAGGAGACTCACCGTAACTTCACATTCTGCCCCGTGTAGGACTCGTAAGGTTTTTCCACATGTGTGAATTCAAAGTCAAATGTCTGCGATTGAGTGAATTCACCAGGACGGGCCAGGTCTTTCACCAGAGACACAAACTCATGGTGGTTTCCTCGGTCATAGTAGAGCTCTAGGAAGATGCAAGTCCATGTTAAGCAGTGATGCTCAATGCCATGTGACACAGTGAGGAAATGCAGATTTCACAGCTACAAGCAACTCCCTTGTCCAGATCAGTACTTCCTTCACCACAGTTCAGAGAACCTATCAGGGGAGCCTGTGGCTGCAACATACTGCACTTGTTCGCTGCTCTCCACGTAAGCCAGATGTAGGCCAGAACTTGAGCACATGCCATCATCGTGGCTGGGACAGCAAGACTCACATGTGGCAGGTCAAAGGCTCACTTCTGAAAGAGCCAGTAAAGCAAGCTGCCAGGTGGGCATAATTAGTTATTTGCTCACTCTACCAGTCAGCAGAGCTACATGTATTAACGGATGCCTGAACTGACTGCAGTTCTTCCTAAGATGATGTCAGTCTGGCGTAAGACAGGGGTTATTCTGTAACAGTCCAGGTTCCTGGTGTATTTACTTGATCTATTGCTAACCCTTCCCACACCCGTCTACACTGGGAACAGCCCTTACAGCTTGTGCTATCTTAACATCTTTAAGTTAGAAGATATTGGCTCTTACACGTGTTTAAGGTATCATTCAAACCAGAACAGCAATGCATTCAGAACAGAAGGCCAATAAATACTCCAGATCCATAAATGATAAGAGATCACTTAAACAGGAGGGAAGAGGTCTGCACAGCCTCACCTACTACAGCGAATCAGGACATCAGCTTGCATTAGAGTGACATGGGTCACCTATAATCAATATTAATTATGTTCAGACTGTTGAGAAGAGAAGCCAGCAGCTCATGCAATCCCGTGTAATCGTTTTCTACACAGTCTTATATTCAAGACCAAAGGCACTGGCACTATAACGAGAGGAAAAACCACCACTGCTTCCATGGAACAGCAAACAGTGACAGAGCAAAAATGAAGGGCTAGGAGGCTTCCAACTGTTCCTGCTTACTCTTTGACAACAAAGAGTTTGAGTGGTCTTGATTCACGCTAGGGAATAAGTAACAGCGGAGATCCTCACTGATTCTGCACTTACATGGCCATTAATGGCCTTGTAAACATTGATGAGGGAAGAGCATTCACCTTTGGAAGCACTGTTCAAACCAGCTCAAGTAACTAATGTGGTCCCATCGCTTCAGTTTTCCCCACAACCTTCTTACGTCTGCAGGAACTGACTACAGGCTCCTCATTTAATGCAAGCAATTCTCTCTACACTTCCACAAAGTTTTCTCTCGTAAGTCAGAGCAACAGAAACTTAAACTCTGCAATTTGCATTCACAGCTCGGTATTACACATAACCATCAATGAAATCTGCCCTTCCCAACCCTGTGCGTGAGCTATGTGACTACAAGACACCCACACAGTCCTTCAAAAAGGTAAAGCCTTAGCCAATCTGATACGTTTAGGTGAGAAATTAAAAACCTAAGTCATCAGACAATCGTATACACAGAAGTTCACTGTCAGCACTAAACTCTGCAGAGGAGGCTTTTGAGAGGTATTACTAGAGTTCAGGAACAGCAGTGAGTCTCAGTTCTCTGCTCCTTGAGAAGCACAATGAGATTTAAGCTTTAATGTCTGTTTCTTATACCCCCTTGCTCACCTTATCTCTATAATGGAAATACTGGCAGTAGACCACCTCTCACTTACACAGAACAAGCGCCATCAAGCCCTTTAGGCTGGGCAGTCAGGTGACATAAATAAACCAACTATCTCTGCGCTGAATATGTGTCCACTGGGAGGAGAGTGCTCGTTGATGTGACAGGGAGAAGCCACGTGCCACATAATAAAAGAAATATATCATCTTCCCACACGATGCAGAAGGCAACGATCAAATTTAAAGCAAGGGGAGGCAAATGTCAGTGTACTAAGTTCTCTGCTACCTCACAAGGGCACAGATTGGCACTTCACAGCTTTAAGAAAAAAGGTTGATGTTTCCCACACTTTAGAAGACATTAACATTTCAAGCAGGTATAAGCTGTGAGTTCAGCTTTTCAGAGCTGTAAGGTTTCCAGATTTAAAAAGCACCCTGCCAACATTTGGGTGACAGGCTCAGGACACAGTAACTGCAGGCAAACCAAAATCTTAAGTGGGTTCTGTGCTCACAAGAGACTGCGCAGGGCACTGCATTCACAGTCTGGACTCTGGTACCCAGTCGCAAACAGCTGTTTTCACTGCGACACATCGTTTCTTTATGTCTCAGTCCCTTTGCCTGTTAAATTGTCTTCCATACATACTGACCTCGTGGCAGTGAGAAGTCAGAATATAAGGCAAGCTGGTTGAGATGGAAAGCATTAAGGAAGTGCCAGCAGCAATGTGCTTTAACAAAGTAGCATGATGGGCAAAAACAACGGATGCAGCAGCTCCTAACACACGCTGCTTGGACAATAGCTATCAATTCAAAGTAGTTGTTCAAAATACATACGGCTCTAAAGTCTTCCAAAATGGGTAAACAAAAGCAGGCAAGGCAGCACAGAGAAGACACAGTGGAGCAGGAAGTTCACGGTTAACTTCCATTGAGGATCATAATCAAACAGGAAGTCATAAGCTAGCTTCTGACCAACAGGCTCGCTTACACTCCACTATTTACAGGCTCTCTTTGCCTATCCTCCCCTTTCTTTCCCAGAGGGGAACATTATGCGCAAGTGAGGCCAGCAAAAAAAATTCAACAGGAGTGTCGGAGCTGGGTGGGAAAAATCTCGTTCTCTTTCTTATATTGCATGATTTACAATGCAAAGGTTGCATGCATACAGCTCGCATAGTGATTTTCAGGGTTAAACCCAAGTACAGTGGGCCAGAGATGCAAGGTATCACACATGCGTAGCTCATTTAATACCTAAGCAGAGAACAGTCACATCCCGAGTAACATCTTAAGCTTATTTTGGCTTGTGGGTCTCAGACACATCCATGAAACACTAAAATCTCCACTCTGATCAAAGAGTGGGTGTGGCAGCTACCTTTCCTCTAAGAAAGCAGGAAATACTTAAATCTAAGTTGGTTACACGCACAGATAACCACATGCTTTGAACAACCAAAAGTCACTGAGCTATCTCTGCCGGGATATGTGGTCACCCATGCGAAGGAAAAAAAAACAAAAAAACCACAGCAGAAGATGGAGTCAGCGGAGCAGAGCCTGTGGGGCTTTAAGAAAGCTGATCTACACACGTAAAATGCATCGTGGGGTAGGGGCTGAGGTGGTGTGGCTGGTGATGTGAAATGCACATGCAAAATCCACCTGATTTGCCTCCTCTGGCCTCAGCATGGCTACTGCTTCCTACTGAATGCAGGCCTCGCAAGATCAATAGGCACACAATAAATGCCAACAGACGTCTAGTAGTGCATTAATAAAAGGAGCTGCGAATGCAGGCAATCCGGGGAATACCACCTAACAGCTGTCGCTGCCAGCATTTCCAAGCTAAGACCCGAATCTGCAGGATGGAAACCAAGTTTTATACTACCTCGGAATATGTGTATTTCAGAGCTTAAGTCAGAGCCTGAGCAGAGGCAAGAAAATAGGACAAGAGAACAGTGACCTGGAAAAGGGCTGGAGTTCCCTCCCTTCCGCACGGGCTCAAGTCGGGAGGACAGACTGGGTCGCCCAGCTCCAACGGGGGCTGCAATAACTGCAGGTGGCCATGGGAATTCTCCGTGCAGCTAAGAGCTGCTCGAGAGCGAGCGTAACCTACTTTGTGCCGGCCGGGCTTTCCGTACCGGCGGGCGCAGCACGGTGGCGGTCCCTTCTCCTAAGCTAGGGGAGACAGAAGCGGCGGTAGCACGTGTTGAACCCGAAGCGTCACCAAGCCGGACGAACCGCAGGCCTCCGCGCAAGGCGCCGCGGCCCCGAAGCCGGGCACCGGGCGCTTCTGCCGGGAGGAGCGGCCGGGCCGGGCCGTGCCGCGGAGGTGCCGCGCAGCTTCCCGCAGCCCCTCCCGCCGCGCTCACCGATCTGCCCGATGAACTCCACTTTGATGCCCTGGTGCTCCAGCCGCTTGTTGGGGTGCTTCAGGGTGAGGATGACCCGCCCGGACACGGTCTCCCCATCGTAGAAGAGGAAGTATTTCTCCTTCTTGC
>VXAL01011324.1:1506979-1549375 GCA_013399475.1 Chauna torquata | reverse complement strand
AGTCAATAAGGTAGTATCCTTCTTCAAACCCAGGTATAGCTGGGCAAGAATTAAATGTGATATTGAGGGAGACTTGGGAGAGGAAAACTCATCTTCCTGCTTTACTGCTTGTGACCCTACACTGTGTTTCAGGGGTGGCTTTTAGAAGCTGTCTGGTAAGTTCTTTCTTTTCCTCCTTTCCAGGTTTGGAGAGTTCTGCTTGGTACATCTCTTACTGAAGAGGAATCCAGTAATGTTCTCCCAACACTTCATTGAATGCATCTTCCATTTCAATAGCTATGAGAAACATGAGAAGTACAACAGGTTCCCCCAGAGCGAGCGGTCAGTTGAGCATATTTGTATTTCCTTACTGCTAAATGATGGATTGTATGGCCATGCAGCCTTTGGTTGCTGCAAAGCATTCGTGGTGCTTTATAATTATGTATGCAACAGGGGGAAAGCAGCTTGGGGAGATAGTGTTAAATTAAGTGTTCTGCCTTCCCTGTCACACTTCTCGGAGGACTTCTGTATGTAATTTGTGGGAGTCTGTGGTACCCTAACAGGTTTATGGGTCTTGAAAGTGACATTCAAATATTCCTTTTTGATTTAAAGCCCTATTATTTTTATGAGATCGCATAATGTGACCTGACCCATGTAAAATATCTTGCTCTAATACAGGGCGAAGAATCTCTTCTCTCTGAGAGGAAAAGATAACAAAGAAAAAAGGATGCATATCTACAGGTTCCTACTGGACCATTTTACAGATGAGCAGAGGTTCAGCATTACAACAAAGATCAGCCATAGCATCCTAGGTAGGGGTCTGTCTTTAGGAAAATAAGATAAATCTGGCAAACAAACAACCAGTGTCTATAAAAGTTGTGAGTCCAGCAGTGTTATCTTCCTGTCTTTCCTGGCACTGCTTTTTCCAGTAAAATGGTTTTTACTTCTTCCCTGCCTCTTCCAGCATGCTTTGTGGATAGGGTCCTTCCATTGGACCTGGAAGCCAGTGAGCTGCTCTCAGATACGTTTGCAATCCTTAGCTGCAAAGAAATCAAGCTATCAACTATGAGATCGAAACCCGATGAAGACATTCAGCCTGATGAAGATGAATTGGCAATGGCCAATGCTGTCATGCAGGCAGCACAAAAAAAGCTCATCTCACAGGTGAATGGCACTTGATCTGGTGTGGGAAGAGGGCTGTCCACCATGCTGGGAGGAATTTTACCTTTCTGTGATGGAGAAACTTATGCAAAAATTATCCAAGTAACATACAACAATGCCGAGGACATACTGTGCGTGCATGTTGTTACTCAGTCTCTGTCTGTAGATCCCCTCTGATCTGAGGGCACCTATGGCAGCACTGTGTGTTGTGAAAACAAAATGTTAAGGCTGGATTTGTGATGGACACGAGTACTTGAGGGGTCAGTTGGAGTGATCAGAAGTGTATTTCCTCTGACATCAGTGAAGCTATGCTAGGTTAAATTTGTTCCACAGCTCTCTTATCAATAAAGCATCTGAGCCTAACAATGGCTTTTGGTGCACCTCTTGGTAATTTGCCTTCAATGTGCAAACTGACTTGGTGATAGATCTTGAAAGACAGACTCCATTTAGGTTAAAAGCCTGTGTACATGCATGCAGCGTAAAAGTGGGCTTAATTGCGATAGTTCCTTTGCTATGGAGAAATAATTCCCCTCACGTAGTCCATTCATCTAACAAGAGTGACTTCTCCTTTATTGCATCTTGTAACTGTTCATGCCTTGTTTAAACAAAGGTTCAAAAGAAGAATTTCATAGAAAACATCATCCCAATAATCACGTCACTGAAGTCTTTGATGGAGCAGAAGAAGATCCCAGCTCTTAGGGACCTTATGAACTATCTACGGGTAAGGGGAAGTGTTTTCTTCTTGTTGTTTCTACCCCCCGCCACACCCCCCCAACTTAATGTGTTAGATGTGGAACGAATAATGGAACGAACAGCCTTCTTAGAAGGAAATTTGGAAGGCATATGATGTTGTGACACTGCCTCTGTGTTAAATAAGGTAGGAGGTGGAGGGATTTTAGATAAGGATCTCACAGTGTGTTACGTGTGAGCCTCCTCATGGAACGTGGGCAGAAAGCTTGAATGCTGGAAAGCTTTTTCATGTTCTGAAGTACAAATTGGAATTTAAACTCTTAGTCTGTTAAAAACACCTCTGCTTTACCAACTGGTATTTCCTTTTGCACTTAAGCAGCTGTGATCTGAATGGAGACATGAATCAGTAGTCAGGAGAGATTTCTGAAAGAGTTTAAACATTCCTTATTGCTCCAGGAAATGATGCAAGATTACCGAAATGAAATCAAAGACTTCTTTGCTGTGGACAAGCAGCTGGCAGCCGAGCTCGAGTATGATATGAAGAAATACGAAGAGCAGCTGGACAGGGAGAAGGAGTCAGACCAAGAGCGTATCTCGGCATTGCAGGCAGAGGTTGTTGGGGCCATTAACTCTGTATGCATACTGTCTCCTCTGCAAAAGCTTGTGTACAAATAACACCCAGACTCTGTATGTCTGTGGACGTTGTAGTGTTTTCATACCTCTGTACATTTGCTGACAGAAGCTTTGGTTTCAGCCATTTAATATGCTTAGAACAGCAACAAACAACACACATTTGCCAAAGAGGAGCAACAAACAATTAATGTAAAAATAACTCAATTTAAAGGGAAGGACAAGTCTAATTTTCCACTAGCTGTGCTTATATGCTGTATTGCTGTGTTTCCAGAGTGATAAAGACGATAAACTGGTCAAAAAGAAAAGGGTTCATTTTGGCTGATTTTAGATTTTTACAGAATGGAAACTTAAATCTGTGCTAGTCATGCAGATCCTCTTTTAAAGTCAATGGTAAGAAATAAGCATGTGCTTATTTCAATTCTTATTTCAATTGTCCTGAATTATTTTAGATATCTACCTTAAGATGAAATGACTTTTACCCTGGCGACAGCTTTCTTTTTCTGCTGACTTTAAAGAGCACCTATATATAGACCTCTAAATCAGGACATATGTATCCCATCAAAACTTACAATTTGCTTCTTGTTAAAACTTGAGCCAATGAATTCTTTCTCTCTAGCACCCCTTTACGTCCATCACACAAAGGCTTCAATCACACAGCAAGTAGGTCTAGGTGTCTCATGTCTAGGGCTTTCTGCACTTGTGTCCATTGTTAGACATGATCTTTACTTCTTTTCTGTAGCAACCTCCATCTTTGGAGACAGCCGTACCTTCTGGTGGCTGGAATGATAATGCCCAGTCCCCTGCTAGTGGGAGACAGTCCTCCTCCCCTGGATCGCATCCTTCCTCTGTGCCTTCTGAGTTTACTACACCTAGACCTGATGTTCTGAAACAACCTTTACTTGGTCACAGGTATGGTTTTCTGTTTATGTTACAGGTTACGATATTCTACAGGGCTGTTGCTTTGTTTATCCACTCCTTGCTTAGTGTTAGGAAAGTCACCAATGTTGCAGCATAATCTTCTTCACTACATTTGGTGTCTGAGATCGTAAGGGACTGGGCGGGAAGAGAACTGTCATTACATGCATCTCATCTCGGCTTGCAGAAAGAAATTGCTTCACTGTTACCGTCATGTCTTTTGCCTGTAGGCCAACATCCTTGAGTACACTTGCCATCCTGAACTCTGCCCGGAAAGCAATGGAGGCCAGAAGCAAGCAACGCAGCAAGAGTTTTGGGGGAAGTTTGTCAGCTCTATCACTTCCATCAAGCACAGCTGGCAGCAAGCAAGGTAGGAAGCTTGCTGCAAACTGAGTTAGCATTGGACTAAATCTAGATGTCACAGCCTGATTGTTAGACCCTTGAGGGCTCTGACCGTTTCTGTTGTTAATTATTTTCTTATTATTTCTAGTATCTTTTGGAAGTGTGAATCAACAGTCTACTGGAGCAAACATTTCTGTGGTGGGCCGTGCAATCAGCACACCAGAACGTAAGTAACCCAGCAGAACTCTGACCAAATTGGGCCGAGCACTCATTCTCTGAGAGGCAGCAATGCGTGGCTCCCTTAAAGAGCAGAGAAAATTAGTCAGTTAGCTATAGATTACTTATTTATCTAAATGGCTGTGGTAAATAAGAACTATTCTGAAATAGGTCTCAGATGAATGATGTACACAGGAAAGGACATTCCAATGTGGTTTCCATTTACATGTCACAGGGTATTACAGTATTGAGTCAATGCAGGCAAGCATTTATTTAGGGCTGCTGAAACAACAAACCCACTGCCCTTTTTTCTTTCATCAGCTGTGGGGTGCTCAGAAGGCATGTTGTCACAGTTCCTTAGCAGCAAGCATTGCCTGAAGTGTGCAGGATTCTGTTGCATTGAGACATTCACTCTCCTTAACTCTGGAAGCATAGCTTAGCACTTTTAGACTGAACTACAGAACCCTGCTGCAGAGGGAAATACTCGAGGTTCAGTCCTTTTCAGCTCTAAGACGGGATTCCTGTAGTCCAAAGGATCCCAGGTGAGCTATGACTTCCTTCTGTCACTAGAGCAGGCAGTGAGCTGTGTCGATTGTGAGATACAACAGAGATCTGCTCAAGAAGGACTAATAACCTGTACAGTCATTTCTGAATGTGTGTGTGTGTTCTACCCTAAGAAAGAACTGAACTGAGCTTTGGAGAAGGAATGATTTGTTTTTCTACCCTGCTGCAGATATTAAAGTAAAAATACACAGTAAGGAATCTCTAATACCCAAATTGTGAGTCTGCTGTGCTTATATCCACTGCCGCTGAATTGCTGTCTCACAAAACCTGACCTTCAAAAGTTACGTTCTATTGGAATGTCTTCTGACAGCCCCAGAGCATTCTGCAGTGTTGCTTTCTGCAAGAGGCAGTCGTAGTCTCACGAATGGAGCTGAGTTTCAGCAGTAGCTTCCCTTCCTTTATGTTGGTTCACTGCTGAACTCCTTTAGGTCATCTCCACTGTAGTGTGGTTTCTCAGTGTGATTAAGTCCCTCCTCCACTCAGGAGAGAGCTCCAATTAAGTTAGGAGTCTAGGTGAGTGCCTGACAGGTCAGCTCTCATTAGGCGGTTGTGAATTTTAATGGGACGGGGATGATGTTCCAGAAACGTAGGTATCTGAGTGCACTGTTTGCCTGTGTCTGTGCAAGTACCTGACCTGCATGCACACAGGAGAGCCAATGGCATGTAGCCAGTAAGACAGTCAGCTGTGCAGCAGTCTGCAAATACCTGACATCCACGAGCAGGCAGGAGTAAACCAGTGGCAGTGATGTGCATCCACTGGAAAATCTGACCCTTCTCTTCCCTGTATGCTCCACTGTTTGGCTAGATTTGTCTGCCCCAATGTTTCTCTTCGCTGCCTGAGAAGCAAGCAATGATCTTTGTGCAAAAAACTAGAGGTATGTTTTTAGAGAGCAGAAATCTTGAAGTGCCATATCTCTGGAAGCTTGCATGGCTGTTTCTCTTAAGCACCATATGGTGAACTGCGAGGAAGAATGTTGATCTGCAGTGGTACTTAGGCTGAGTTCCTACTTCGTTTCAAGGCAGCATGTGTCCTTCACGGGGGAGACAAACTGTACAGAGCAGTATTATCACTTCAGTTACTGTGTGTTGAGCCATCTGCGTGGTGGTGCTGGGTCTTGCAGGCTGACAGACAATCAAAAGAAAAATGTTTTCTTTCCCTAGTGTATCATTCTAAAACTATTGGAGATGCAGTTCTTTGTAAACCAGTTTGTACTTGAGAAGTTAAGAACAACTGTCTCGTCTCTTTATCTTGCTCGACTGTTCTGTCAGTCTGTCCCTGCTGTCTGGGCCTCCTTCTTACCTCTTCTGTTCATTACTTTGAGAAAGGCTAAGTGGGTGTGGGCAAACGTAGACTTTTTCACTGTGGTACAGAAGCACATGTTGTGAAGATAACACCTTTGATTTCATGGAGGGCCTTACTTAATGGCTGTTCTCTATCATTTCTTTCCTTCCTTTCACATAAACTTCTCGTTAACCAATTTAACTTGTTCAGGCACACACTGCACAAACTTAGGAGACTTGCAGATCAGTCTTCAGAGCTTTGGAGGCCAGCTAAGGCAGATGGATCAAGTCTGGGGTCCACTACAAGCCTCAATGATTCCCTTCCGGGACAGGGAAGCAGTTCAAGAGCAAACCTAGTTAATCTGTAGAGAGAGGTCCTTTTAGCAGAGTTTCCATTTCCTACCCAATAAAGCACTTTCTACTGTAATTCCTTGTGAAGGGTTCTGGGAAACAAGAGCATAAAACAGAGAGTTGAGAAAAGAAAAATCTGAATATTATGACATCTCTCCCGAGATAAGTGTCAGGAAAGAGACAGCTGACAAGTACGGCCCATTCAGGCAAGCTAAATTCTACCTAGCTTCCTTGTCAAGTGATTCCTCTTGTCTGGCTGCAGATAGTTCCTCATGGAAGGGCTGTTCAAGTCTTTTGTCAGTCTTCAAGGGCCCCATATTCTGCCTTGAGCAGGCAAAGTAACTGGTCTGACTCTGGTTTTAAGGACAGTTGATGAGATGTGGAAGATGGCTAAGCTTCAATGGAATGTGCAGCTCTGCCACCTAAAGCTGGACAAGGAGATGCATGACTGAGGCCCCATATTTAAATTAATCTTCTCCACGCACAAGGAAGGCTGTAATTCTGGAGTATGAAACTGATGTGCACAGATGGCCCATCAGATTCAACACACAGTTTTGAGGCTGGATGAGAGAGACTGAGATCTGCTGGCTGGAAAAGACAGGTGCATGTGTGCTTCCAATTAACTGGATATACTTATTCTATAACACTTGAGTGTTATACTACAGCATGTCTTGCCCTCTGGCTATGTCACAAGCTGATGGCTAATGTGTGTTTTTTCTTTCAGAGACTATTAATGACTTGACTTTTGGTGCTGGGGTCAGCTACATCAGCTTGACGCACACACCCGGTTCGGCTCCAGGCAAGTTATCTTTGTGATTCTAACTTGAGGGAGGTTTTAAAAAAAAAAAAAAGATCACATCTGTGGCATTTTTAAAATACGAAACTATATGCATTATTTGCAGAGAAGAAAGAGGCTGAGGACCTGCCAAGAGAGATTATCTGTTTGACATCACCAGAGAAACCGTAAGTTCAACCCAAGTCTGAAACAGCAACCATAGTGAGAAAGTCTGTTACGAGTGCTTTAAAATAAATGGTCGCTGTGCTTCCTTCTAGACCATCCCTGCCACGGGAGTGGAAAGTAGAATCTCCAGCAAGGAGAAAAAGCAGTCAACATGTCCCTCTGAGACGATCCCAGCGGAGAACTCCTCTGAAACCAGACAACTGATCCTTTCAATGAACTTTTGTACAGAATTCTCATCATGTCAGAAATCTATCCTTTTCCTCTGTAATTATAAATCACTGTGGACAGGGGTCCTTCCTTCCTTATCTATTTCTGTTTATTTTTTACATGAAACTCTCTAGAGTATGGACATGCAGCAAAGCCAGTACTAACACATGTATTATAAGCTGCTGCTA
This sequence comes from Chauna torquata, assembly GCA_013399475.1. Taxonomy (NCBI): domain Eukaryota; kingdom Metazoa; phylum Chordata; class Aves; order Anseriformes; family Anhimidae; genus Chauna; species Chauna torquata. The sequence continues at coordinate 1,541,887 of VXAL01011324.1, read as the reverse complement.
CTGTTGACAAAGCTCACTGAAGTGCTAGAAAGCTCCAATATAAAGGGAGGCTTGCTATTCACTCACAGGATGTATAATTTGTCCATTTGGAAAAGTAAGAGCATAATGTTGCTATGAGCTTTGTGCAATAAATGCATTTATCGCAGCTTGCAGGGAAGTGAGTGGCTCAGCCTATTCACTTGATCCCTTATTGTCCCTCTTGGTGATATACTAGAATTGCTTTAATTTGAACAAAGGTAGAACAGCTTGTTACTGCCACACCCCTAAATCTGGTAATTGCATGCTACATCACCTCTTACTTGTTGTGCAAACTCCTGTGTGTATGAACAGCCTTAATGTTCTTTTATATGGAATATTTCCATTCTTGAACTGTGCTATTTCCAATTATTAAATTTTTATGAAAATAAATGGTTACAGAATTAATTCCACCCACAACTTCTCCCTTCTTCTTTATCTGACAGAGAAATTATTTTTTCTATATATTTCTGCAGCCTCAAAGTCTCTTCTACTACGTCACTGGTATCTTAGGCACTCAGTTCAATTAATGTTGGACCCAGCAGCTTTTAAATATAGACACTTATTTGACTGAAAGCAGGATATGAGTAACTCACTAAAATCAAGGTTGGTAAGTCATATACATAGCTTTGTGCTCTGCCCAGAGAACTTGTTTATCATAAATGCGCTGTGTAAATGCCGGAGTCTGACCATTCCTGTGTCTCTCTGATGCCATGTGAACCTAACTGAAGTTTTTCAGTTGTTAACTTTTATTACAGAGCTTTTGCCCTGGATTTTATTGAAACTTGAAAAGGGAATCAGTTTTATTCATGCTGATTTGTTATACTCAGGCACAGACCACAGAAGTGGAGTAGGCTTTTTGCACAAGTGGAACAAAGAGGCTGAGCATTTTTTTGCCACAGCCCTTCCAGAGGCACTTACGTTCTGCACTGGAATCTCATTATTTGCCCTCACTTCCCCTATTCTGTTTTGAAGATGAGAGAAATCTTGAAGTAAGATTAAAATTTATTCTCAAAATCAAAGTCAAAACCTGGGAATAGGAGACACATGGAATGGCTTTGGCTTAAGAGATGGTCAATTATGGCCGCATCCATTTATTTTGTTCCTTCTCTCCTGCTTTAAAATATTACTTAACCACTTTACAAGGTAAATTGGAATTCAAGTAAGTTTATTTCCTAATTTGTGCTTTCTAGCTTTTGTTCTGTCCTCGAGCAACATTGAGATAAGACCCGTGAGCATTAATCTGTCTTCTATAAAGAAGAACCAAGGATAGATGAATGTCCAAGAATAAACTGGTAAACAGTAACGTGCTGTTACTATTATCAATACATGCTATTGGCAGCCCAATACAAGTGAGTGCTCTGACAGAAAACGCTTTCCCTTCTTTCACTGAATTGAAAACAGAAGCTGCAATAATATGGCTATTTTTATATTAAAAAAACAAAACAAAACAAAAAAAACACAAGAATGCTTTATAGCTTGGTATTTATGTAAAACATTCTTGGCAAAGTTAAACGTAATACATTAGTACAAACCTGAATATTATTCACAATGATACAATGAGTTCCATCAATCAGATTTCATGAGCTGTGTTGGGGGATCATCTCCCCTTCTCTCGTTAGAGATGCCACTGTCACATTTTAGAACTGAAAAATAAGTCTTGATTCTTAGCTTGCAGGCTTTTCACATGAAAGTTGCCTTTGGCTCATGGTGAGACTGTAGATTGTGCTCCCATAGGGCCCAGAGCTACCTTGACTCAAACCTTTTCTTTCTCTCCCTTATTATAGGTATCCTAAAAGCAGCATAGAAAAGGAGTAGTGGATATACAGAAGGTGCAAAGGAACGTTACGCTCAGTACTGTCATAAGGATTAGAGGCAGCATGCAGCCAGTGAACAGTACTGTGTGGCTTGGTTGAAGAGCGTGTCTTAAGAAGGTAACCAAAATGTAGTTGCAAAGTAGCAGTGGTAATGTCTCAGTTACAGAAAGAACATAGTTATTGCTGCCTATCTTTACTTTTACTTTCACTAGCAAAAGGAAAGTGGTAACACTTTTAGGCAAAGCAAATGCAGCAATGGCATGTCCAGCGAGGCCCCTAGGAAACAAAGCAGATTAATGCAGAACACTAAAAAATAACACTGACAGTCCAAATCATCAAGTATTCAAAATACTGTATACATGAAAAGTTAAGACAACTCAATTCATATTGGAAATACGAGAACACTAAATTATGCTACATTAAAAAAAATTCTTAAACCACAGCACAGTTCTAGTGTTGCATCCACATCTTGCAGTTTTACATTACCCATGCTTTTCAACATTATCAACATGTATGTTTCTTGGAAACACACATTTCCATTTATTCTCTTTAGAGCCAGGAGAACTAGATTTGTTGTATTTTTTTTTCTTTTACCATCCAGAGAAAAGTTGCAACTGACACTACAAAAGTACTTTTGTATTGACCTTTTGCTTTCCCAACTCTAGAAACAGTTGTCTTGGCTATGCAATCTAAAACAGTAAAGTTGCCTTAGCTGTCACCATGTTAGCGCTTGAGGGAACTTGCAGAGGGGTAGCAAACATTGAAGTCACTCTGGCACCTTGTTGGAACTGAATCCAAAAAGCCATCCTGGATATTTCTTGCAACAAAAACAAAGTGTTGGTCACTGGCAAGAAAAGTAGGTTTAATATATAAAAAAGTTGATAGGTCCTGCCATAAATTTACAAAAACTATCCCTGAGTGACTCTGTTCTGTGTCTTGTAAGACCTCGTGTGACAAGGAAATTGCTGAGGCTAGCTTAAGAGGAAAGAGATGCTGTTCCACCTGCAGTTTTGTATTACGCTCTGCAGTAATACTGATATGCTCTGACAGTGCCATACTATAGCAACATTTGAGCTCCTCTCTGTAGCTTAAAAAGTAAAAAAATAGCTACATTACTTAAACACTGCTGGCATCATGTATTTACAATTTAAATAGAAATGTTACCTCTTCTGAAGTAATCAAAATATATCTTTGCAAAAATTTTAGAATGGGGGATTTTACAAAATAAATGCAGAAGGTAAAAAAGCTTGAAGACATCTCAGTACCTTTTCTGGGAATCTTGGCCCATGAAAGCATTTGGCTTTAATTTTCCTGAAAGGGATGTCTTAGCATTAGGTTCTCTTGTCTCCACTGTAAGCCTCTTTAAAACACCAAAAGACGCAAGAGGCAAGCCTGCTTTGTGCAGATTAGCATTAGGGGTTACCTGCGTGCAATGAGTTTTCTACAAAGCAGTGAACAGAAGCAGTCCTTCTGGCCTGATGCTGCCTGCGTTTCTTGTTAAATGGAGTAACGAGAATTCAGTAAGTTGACAAAAGGGCTGACAACATTAGTTGCATTTGCTGTATCAGTGTCTGTTCCTGTTGACTGTTCAGATACCCATTCTGCACCTGAGCAGTCAGAGTCAAAAGCACAAGACAATCACAAATGTGTAAAAGTCACCAGCCAGGCCGGGGCAACAAATTGCTGAGAGGAAGACTCCCCCTCGCACAGATATATCTTATTCTTTGAAGTCCTTCTATTGCCATATCAGCACCTTTTTTTCCTACTAGTAGTTTGCACTAGTAATGTCTACTACGTGTTTACGTAATGCTACTCCCCTGGTTGGCTTGCACATTGCGGCTGTGTCCCTGCAGCACAAAGAGAGGGTAATTCCACAGACTTCCACAGCGCAGTCTCTTGGGAAGTATTAAAATTCTTCCTTACTCCAAGGACAGGTTTAGGTGATCCTGTTGGTATCTCCAGAGGCAGGGGAGACACGAGTTGGGCAGTGAGGAGTTACTTTAAACTTTGGCAAAGAAAAAAAAAGATATACAGATAGCTAGCTATCAAGTTCTTGTGTGTTCCAAACTCTTCCAAGCGCACTTAATTCATCTTTTGCTCTCACTTCGAGATCCTGGAGGAGGTATTTTCACACTTGCTTTTGCTGGTTTGCAGTATTCTTTTGGCATCTTATATGACAAATGAAGATTTGTGTCTGAAGTCACCCTGCAACAAAACAGTCCTGGATGTAGGATGGATCTAGTGGCCTTCCCGGCACCCCTCTGCTCCTGCTGCCCGCAGCTGCAACATGCCCATGAAATGCAGATCCCATCTGTGTAACTTTGAGCATTCTGTCCAGCTGGTAAGGAGAGGGAGACACCAGTCAAGTGCTCCTTCTCTCCTACTCTCCTCCTCACATACCAAGGCATGGCAGGGCACTTTCTCATTCCCTCTTCAGTATCTCTGCTAAGAGGGAGAGGCTTTTTCTCATCTTAAGCTCAGTGATCTATTCAAATCCCAAAATGCAAATTCTCTTGCAAAAGCATCATGGCCTGCCTACTTAATCCAATGAAACTCATCCTAAGGGGGTCAAGCCATAAGATAACTGAGACAGAGCAGAGCTGCATTCGATAGCTCTTGGCGTCAGTCACTTAAGGCAACTTAAACTGTTCAACATTTCTAAGGAAATGACTCAGCCTTTACCCTTCTGTTTTCTGTCTGTTCTACACCCTTGCTTCTGAGTGGTGATCACTCTAAGAAACTTCATAGGCCCTAAAAAAGCTAGTAGTCCTCTGCCCACCCTCTTCCTCTCCTAAACAGAGAGAGATTAAATGCAAATCATTTGTTACCTCATCATCTGTCCGGATATAGTTAACACCATCAGGTTTTGCTGGAGTCTTGTAGCTGAAATAAAGGAAAAGATCTTATTTCTGGGACAAGGAGACTGGAGAATTTTGGAGGGGAGGAGCTGAGAGAACAAAATGACAAAGAGCAGTCCAGTGAAAAGAAAGAGGGAAACCTAGGTCATTGCTCAGCTGCCAGGTCTGTACATATTCCGTCATTCATGATCACTGAGATTTTCTCTAAATTCCCCATCAGCACAGGGTAAAAAGATTGCTATATATTTCCACAATACTAAGCCAGTATCTGCAAAAACTGCAGAGCTTAACTGATACTTTTCTGGTCTCTTCTGCTTTGGTGCCTATGCACTACCTTTCTATGTGCCTCCTGTATTGTTTCTTGTGGCAATTACAAAGTCAATTTTAAGCCTTCACTGCCAGATGTGTTCAGCATTTTGCTTAGTTATAAGGAAGCACTACTTGTTTGCAGTGCCATAGGAATCCAGAAATTATATACGACTGTGAAGGCCAGTGTAAGCCAACCCTCAGCTGCATTTAAATAGAGTATTTGGAGCTTTTTCTGAAAACAAAAAAAAGAGGGCTTCCGCTGAAAAGCAACATTTAATATAGAATAAATCTATCTGATGAGAATCTTGGTTTTACATATATTATCTCTTCTATGGATTCTGTAAAGATAGCAAGGCTTGTTTCTGATCCATGAAGAAATTATCACCTTAAATGCTAATGCTGGTGTTTTTAATGTTCTAAAGTGCATTCTAAAACGGTTGTTTTTAATCCCAAATTTAGGTTCCAAGTCACAACTAGTGTGATTTCCTGCAGAGAGCCTACTCTTCTGCATATATTTTCTATGCATGTCCTGATGCTTTAAACTAATTGTGCAGCGAGCTCTGCTCATTAAGTTGTAGACCTCTGTATGCTGACAGCACATAACCTATTGGACAAACACTTGTAGGCATTTAATTGTGCTGGTCCCCCTTGCCATGCAAAGTATGAAGATATTAGAGCACAGCTCTAACTCCTCTGGTCTGGTCTAGGTAGCAAGCACAAAAGGAGCTATACCAAAATCCTCCCTTAGGCAAATAAACCTTTGGCATGGTGCAGTGTTTACAGTGGGGACTGGGACACTTTGAGAACTGGGTTGGCCTGTAGTCTTTAGTGGGGAACGAGGAAGAAATAGGTCCAAGTCAGGCACTGAAACACATTTTAGCCACCAATTTCTAGCCCCCTTCAGACCACTTCATGCTAGCTGTGGTGCAGGGACTTGTATAAGAACACTTTGAATCCCAGCTTACCTTTCCCCACTCTCTTTACTGTTTGCAAAGTAGCCCCTTCTGTAGGCACAGCAAATACCAAGAGTGATGAGCACCAAAACTGCTAGGACAACCAGGACTCCACCAATTATCCCACCAATATTGAGGTCATCTAAAAAGATAGAACCACAATCCAGTAATTTTTTTAAGGTGGTAGCAATATCCTACCTTTACATGTACTAAAATGACATCTCTGGAATATCCTAAGCAAACTGCAATAATTCATAAGGATCTAGTGCGTCCCTGATTCTTCTCCACTCAGGAAGGACTCAGAGTCCTTCCACAGCACAGAGAGTTTCTCTTCTGGCCTAGCAAAAGAGGAAAAATTAACAAATTTTCTTTCTCTCTTGTCTTGTGTGTACCAGGTCCAGTCATATGCCATTCACTATTTGCTTGTCTGAAACTAAAACCATTCATGAATCTGAACAGTGTTCTAATGCTTCCCTGAATTTTCAGATTTTTCTTTCTTCCTCTCATCTCTGGATACCTCTTGTTCATTTAAAAGGAATACTTCAGCAATAGGGACTGACCGGACCATTGTTAGGAAACTGAAATTCGTAACACAAGTAATGTCAACATTGTTATTCCACAAATCTAGAAAAGTAACCAAAAATCCCCTCTGTACAATTACTTAGTATCCTTAAAGATTGTGTTCTTCCTTGGATAGTTTGGATATCCTTGTACCCGTTATCTAGATATGAAAATACTTTTGGAATCTCTCTGTGTTGTACAGTGAGATATACAGCAGTATGGCCTATGTAATGCACAGCAAGGGTGCCTGTTGACTCAGTATAACCAGCTGGTAGAGAGGCTGCCCTCTGAGACTTTGCAGTATTACTCTCAAGTTTTCTCCTTGGATGCTACTCAGCTTTGAAAACACCATGCACAAACCTTGTCTTGATACTCTCTTAGAAAAGTTAGCTGTGTTAGGGGCTATGAGAAAGCTGGAAAGACTTAATGCTCTAGGATGTCCCCCTTCTTTCCACATAGTGATAACAGTTTGTTGATGGTGATATATTAATCAACATTGCCAAAAAGTATGTAGAGCCACTCACAGACTTCCATCTCCTGCTCCTCACACTTGGCAAAACCAGCATCATTTGTTGCTATGCAGGAGTAACGGCCTGTGTCGCCTTTGTGCACTGCATGGAAAACCTGGTGAGGAGGAAAGAGGAAGCAGGATATGAGAGACAGGAGGCACTGTGAGGGTTATTTTAACACGTTAGAAAGCAGGACCAGAGTTGCTTCAGGGACTCACAAGGAAAAGATTATTTTAGACAGGGAATTCTGAGACCTGGCAGTACAGGAGCATGAAGGTGCAATTCTTACTGCACAACTCTCCACTTGCCAAGCTTCATGGTGGGCTGTGAGGCATTTGCCTTCTCTCTTTCTAAAAAGGCAAGTGGTATCAGCAGTGATCAAAACCAAACAGCTATGGTAATATCTTCTTCTATCATATAAATCTTCCTTTTCCCAAGTCACCCAGATCCTAGAACAACTAAACTTCTTCAATTTATACATTCCTTGAAAGCCATGCAATGACTTTTTTCTTTTACAAGCAACTCTAAAAATAACCTGTCCAGCAACACAAGTCGTGATTATATCCATAAGGGCATTACCAGAGTGCCTGTGGTGGGGTTCAAGCTGTAGGACGAATTCTGGAATTTGGCATTTGATTTCATGTCTGGTGATAAGGGTTCACTGTTACGATACCAGCTGTAAGTAGACTTCGGGTAACCTTCATTCTCATGGCAGTGAAGGGAGGCTGTCTTACCAACAGGTACAGCTTTAGGCACTACACATCTAGGAGTCACAGGCTTCACTGTGGGAAAGACACAAACCACGTGAATGTCACTGCTGAGTAAAACTAAATAATTTCTGACATACTTTCTAAGATAGCTGTGCTACAAAGGCATCAAAACTTTCAGTTATTTCTAGCTGGTTTTAAGCAACAAGTTCCAGAGCCTGTTAAATGCCACTGTTTCAATTCTGGAGAGACCCGCAGCCTCTTCTGTTAGCTAGCAGTGCTCGCAAAGGTATCGTGACCTGAAGCAATACCTTGGACTGTAAGCTGGATATTTATTTCATCTATGGTTTTAGTATCAGAAGGTGCTGCCACTTCACAGCGGTATGTGGCAGTGTCCATCCGGGTTGTGTTTTTAATCACCAGTGATGTCCGGCTCAGAATTTCTGCACGAGTTGCAAAGTCTCCTGATACAGAGGAAAGAGAGAGAAATTTCAGGATAGTCACACAAACTAACTTTAGGCATCTGAATCAAGTGGTTGACCTTGGACTCTTTTTGGAGTCCAGAGAACCACCTGAAAGGAACTTCATATTCTAAAGTTAAGAGCCTTCCTCTCTGCAGTGACCACAAAGGAAACCAATGCTGCTAACCATGTAAGAGGATGAACTAGAAAGCACCACCCCAAATCTCAAAAATTGTGACAAAATTGGACTTCCTAGTCAGCCTCAGGTCTTGTCTCCTGTGGAAGATGGATGTGGCTGTTGGTCCCATTTACAGTGGCTACTGTTGGAGTAATTCCAGGTGGAGTCAAGCCCTACTGGCAGTCCTGTGTTTGAGCCTCACGGTCAAGTTAAAGAGTCTATTTCTAATCACATGCTACCTCAGCAGTAGGCACTGGCAGCTCAAGACAGAGACCCCTGGTGAAGTGCAAGTGGAGCCCTCAAATTTCAGAGGCAAGACAGAAGGGGTCAGCGTACAAACCTGAGAGCCCAGACACCCAGACACCATGCAAGGACCACCAGGTGCTGGAGAAGGGAAGCTGCAGCATTTGCTTTCTTACTCATTTCCTACATAGGATCTCACTCCAGCTCTGGCTCCCTACTGAGAACTGTCAATAATGACCTGCCAGCGGGCAAAGAACATCCTGCTCTGTCTCCACCTTGCGCTTCGACTGCTGAACTCTAGTTCCAGAAGAAAGCAGCAAGACAGCTAGAGGTTTTGCCTTTTACAGACATGTTTGTTCTCAGTTGTACTTGTTCCTGAGGCTGTTTTGGAAGTCTAAGAGAACAATGAATCTTCATACCCTGCATTTTATTGTCAAAAAATACGTAAGAGGTTTCGCCATCTCGTATTTTCTTCCACTCGATTCTGGGATCTGGTGTTACAGTGGATTTAATGATGCAGGACAGCTCAACACCTAGAAAGAGAAATAAAGGAAATAATACAGATTAATAGGAAGCAGCTGTATTTTTGCTCTGCTTCACGCAGTCTCACACGCTGTTTTATTAGGATATGCTGCCCACAAAGCAAAAGCCTTCTCTTTCATGTGCCTTACAAACAGAAACACCACTGGGTTCCAGGAGCTATTGAGGAAGATGGATTTTGGCCAGCAAAAATAATAGCTGTACAGATATCAGCTATGGAGAGAAATGAACACACTGTTCTCTGCAGGCTCTAACGTATGGCAAACAAGAACTTAAGACAGGGTGAGTCCACAGCACTGTCTTGCTGCTAATCAGAGCGTATAATGTGTGTCAGGACTGCAGAATCTCCCTGGGTGGTGTCTGGTAATGTACTGGCAACGCATTGTCCTCCTGAGTGACCTGGGGACCATGACGCCTGTGGATAAATTCAGCTTATCCAGTCCCCTTTGAAGGAGGCATTGTCATCTCCATCTCCTCTGCAGAAGAAGGCATCGCAGCAGGGTTGAGTGGTGGCTTACCCAGTATCACGTTGCATGTCTGTATTAGGACCAAGATAAAATATAAATTTCCCGAACCTCTTTTCAGTGTATTAATTGCAAGGCGACTGCCTTTCCTCCATTTGGGATCCAGTTCAAAAAAGCACTTAGGCAGACACTTTGCAATGCCAATGGCTTTCAGGGGACTTCAACAAACCACTTCAATCAAGTGCTTTGCAAAAGGGAGAGAGATACAGACATATTCCTGGGCGCTTTGCTGAATCTCAAGTTCTCAGTAGTCCTGCCTCCCCCAAGAAACCAGATAACCATGAGCAACAAGCAGTTTTTCTCAGTTGTTTGTACTGATGCAAAGCTCCAGGCAGAGGGCAGTGCAGCGATTGTGTCAGGCAGCCAGCAGGCCCCCTCAGCACTCACTCTGGAATTCCTGCACCACGGGCTTGGTGTTGCTGGATGTCAGTTCCACAGCCAAGAGTCTGCAGCCTGGAAAAACAAAGAAGGCAATAAGAAATAGCACGGCTCATAAGTCACCCAGCTAGAAACACACTGCCTGCTGAGAAAACTTCTCAGACAGCTAGTAGGACTAACTTCCCTAGATAAAAGCTATTCCTGGCTACCAATACCAGTCCAGCAGGCCTATGTTTATTTAGGAGTTGTGGTGTAAATACAGGAAAATATAATTGTTAGAAGGAGCAATTAAAGAAGATTAGCTCAATGGCACAAGCCATTTCCTTGTGCCTTACGCTTATTTAGATGGTAAAGTATTCTCCTTCTGGTAATGCAAGAGTGAACGTATTATTCTGCAAACTAATTGACTGATCAGGAAAAGACAGGAAGTCGCCAGTCTTAAGAGTTTTGGTCAGTTCCTAGAAGACGAAATGTGCCAGGTCTCTAACATACGCTGACTGTATCTTCAAGTATTTTAAGACTCATTGTGGTAATGTAAAATGCAAGGTAGTAAATCATGAAGGGACTGCGATTCAGAAGAAAACAGAGGAGTTCAGCACTTTGGGTAGAGTCCCAACCAGACTCATATTGGGAAAAAAAGCTCAATCATGCAATCCTTTTACCTTATACCAGAAGCTATTTCCCTTTACTGTCCTTGCCCTGAACTCCAAAATGTTTCCAATTTATATAGTCATTTTCACCCTTGTGCATATTATTTTCTTTTGAAAAATCTGCCTTCCATGTCTTTTCTGCTGTGCATTTCACCAGAGCAGGCACCAACAACATTCGTGTACTTCTGGACACCCACATTCACAAACAGATCTCCTGAGGCAGAGGGAAACAAGCAGGCAGTTTGTGGCATGGCACAGCAGGAAGAAAGCCAACCAGACAGCAGAGGCAGGCCATGCCTTCATCACAGAGGATATTTTGGAACTGGGTGTCCTGACTCTTGCAAAGCTCTTCACCCCTCAGTCAGACTATGGTGTTCTGCAAAATATTGGCTGCTCCAAAGTGCCGCCTTACGGGAGGGAGAATACACACTATAATCAGGACCAGATAGTCAGCTCCAGTAGTATGCCATGGCCCCATGTGCAGCTTTGCTATTACAAACCCAATCAGAAGATTGTTGAAATCTAGGAGAGGATACCCACTGACTTCACTGGGCGTTCCATCTATCAGCAAAGACAATGGAAATCAGTGCCTCAATGGCATGAAAACAGATGTATCTAAAGGTTAGAACTGTCTTTCTCAGAGTAAAAAAAGTCATAACAAACCTGAATAGAAAGCAGAAAAGGCAGCTGAAAGAAGATGTGGAGAAAAAGAGATCTTCAGCATCATGACAGACAGCTGGAATTTCTGTGTGCTGGCCTCCAGGGTGGAAAGCTTTTGGACAAAGAGAGTATCTGACAATGCAGGGGCAAAACTCCTCTGGTGGAGCAGATCAGACAACATAACAGAGCAAGGCAGCACTGTAAGAAATGCCCAAGAGCTGCAGACTTGCTCCAACTGAAAGCTCAAGGGCCTTGAACACCTGAAATCTTTTCAGCATTTTTGAAATGTTCCCTGCCAATTCTTATCATTCATTGCTTGTTAACTGCTGATGCTTTCCTCAGCGCCTTGGTTCTCAGTTCTTACACCCCAGATACCACTGGGGAGAGCTAGAGTTTGCAAGGTTTAGAAGCTGCCTTTGTGTACAAAATAATTGTTACTCACATAAAAGCCAGTGGGTGATGCAAACTAATAGATGGCCCAGCCAGAACTGCTCTTAGCAGGACTGTTCCACCCTTCCCCTTTTTGCATTTGGAGACATCCATGCAGCACCTGGGAGAAATCCAATATTGAACTAAGATGACAGTGCTCTCGACTATAACATAGCTGTTTGGGAGAAGTCTTATGTATCAGAGCTGAAATGAGTAAGAGGGCAGCGCAGTGAGCATTTTGCTTTCAGTCTGCTTATGCTTTACTTAGGTGAGTCAGGAGAATGCCACTTTCAGAGCTAATTCTCAGCAGGTCGAAGCAGATGCTCCAGTCACGGTTTGTTTCAATCATGAGGTGGTCTAAGCAACCACAAGTAGTTTGTTTAAGTCTGCTATGAAGCAGTCCATTTTCATCACGCCTGCTGCTTCCAGACTTGGAAAGATCCTTTTGAAATCTTTGGACACATTTTCAATGATCCTGTAGGGCCCTTCATACAGACAAGTCATTTGATTCCTTTTCCTGTGAGATTTCTGCTTCAGGAACTGACAGAGCTTTCCTTGAGGGCCCAGGCCTGAGCACTCAGCTTAATTATGGAGATGCTGATTTGCTTCCTGCTTGGGACAGGTGGCTCTGGTAATGCATTTAGCCCAGTTTTCAAAAGGGGGAAAGTTGTAGGTGCTGCCTTCTTCAGAGACAGCACCCTGCTTCATCAGGAAACTGCATTACAAAAGCAGTTCTGCCAGTGATAGCTTTCTCCTGAGACCTGAAGCAGCAGATGGCTATGGAGAGTTGCAGTGCACCTGAAGAGCTGTAGAAGACAGCTTGCACATCATCTATCTGGTCTGTACTATCTGATAAACCTTCTTTTTGGAAATTCTAGAGAAAGATAGGGAGGAAAAGGGACATGGCAAAGGTTCCTTGTTCCTTAAAGGAAACTTGATGCCCCAATTTGTTTTTGTTATACGTTCTTGTTTACAAGAGATCCTTTTTCAGAAAAAAAAGTGTGTCCCATCAAGTAGATAGCATGATAACAGTTTGACTGAAGTACTTCTGATATTTGAAGGTCTCTTCCAACTGAACTGTTCTATTCTCCTACAGCTACAATACAGGTTGAAAGTGGAGATAGTATTAACACAATGATGTTTTATTCTGAAGGAGTTATGACTCTAGAAGTATTTGTTCCAAGACAGTACAACTCCATCATGCTCTGGCCCCATATCACTTCTCAGAAATTATTCACAGCAGGATCTCTCCCACCCATTAAACACAAGAGATTTAGGTCTATCCCTCAGGCATAAAGCGAGGATGACAACAAATTTTATACAGAAGCTGAGTCCTTGGAGACTGTGCAAGAGGTTCTCACATTATTACATGTATTGACTGGGCAGAGATCAATGTGGCTGCTTAAATCGCTGCTAAGCCAGATTTATTCTTGTGTGTGTGGCACAAGAATACTGCAGGTAGCACACTCTAAACAAGAAGAAGGCTACAGCTGTGCAGGAAGCAAAACAAAACTCCCAAGTGACCACATAGATTGTAAAGCAGGAGCAAAACACCTTTACAGCTCTTCTAAGCATTACTTTGAGGTATCCCTTTTCCACAAGTCTCTCCGGGGCCAGAGGCATCTGCACAAAGCCAGTGCTTCCCAGCTGTTAGCACTCTCCTCTTGGAGCAGGGTGGGCATCTGTGCTATGTCACGTTTCCCTGCTGTTGGCAAGTGTTGTCTCTTTGGTGACTGCACTTGTGCATTTCTTTGTTTTGTGTTAGATCATCCTCATTAGTGGCAAGTGTCATCTTTAAAAAGTTTATTCCAAAGATGTTCCTTTAGGCCTTTTTCAGCCCCGTGCAAACAATGAGCAAAGGTTTTGTGTTATGTAAATTTCACTTCAAAGGCCTTGGCACCCAGGATTTGTAGAAGAGCTGCGCATAGACACGCATTCCTTTCCAGAGCAGCATGCATGCCACAACAGACGCACCTAACAGATCTGTATGTACTAAATCTCTGAATACCTACCAGATCTGTATGTACTACAGACTCAGCCAGACATATGGTTGAATCCCAAATGCCATCGGTTCTCCAAAATAGAATCCAGGACAAGGCAGCAAAGTCTATAGCATATTCTTATGGCACTTCTTTTAGCTAAAGAGATCCAGCCCATACTTGTTACTGTGACTCATGTTATCTGAATCACTTTAAAATGCTGCACAGAACCTACACAAGAAATAAACTAGCAGTTTTATAGACATCTAGACTGTGTTAACTCTCCTATTTCTGTACAGAGCTTAACATAAAGCCTGACCTTCCGTCTCCTTCCATCCAGATCTCTTATCTGTTTAAAAATTCTAGGCAGAAGTTTGAAGAGGAGGCAAAATATTCCTTAGGTGTTATAGGCAATGTAAAAAGCATGACCAGGAAAAAAATAAAGTAAGTTGCTGCCAACAGTCTATGCTGCAGTGTAGTCCAATCCTTCTTTGCCAATATTGCAGTTACCTGATACGGTAATTTTAGTTAATGCACTGCCAGGCACAAGCAGTACAAAAACATGCAGCTGTATTTAAACACCTACCCACTGAAGTAACAAAAATATGCCTTTCTTGAGGTGTCCATCATCAATAAGCTGTTGCTTGATTTGCAATTCAAAACGCATCTAAGCCATGTGGGAATGCTGCTATAAACCACATGCCTTGCTAAGCATCTTTGCTTTCCGCAGGGTTACTTTGCGTAGCAGGAGTGCTGCTGAGTGAGGGTGAGTGATACGTTGTTCGGTGTTAGAAACACGTTAGCCAAATGCTCCGCGTGTCAGTGCATCTGTGGCTGCCAGATCGGAGATGCCCCCTGCAGCATCCATCTTCAGCACTGTGAGCTGGAGCGAAAGAAACAGTGACAAGGATGATAGAGCAGCAGGCTTGAGATGAGCCTTGTTGTTAAGGGCAGCCAGGCTGACCCCAGGACTGTCCGTGCTTTAGAAGTGCTGTGTGTATGCGGGCGGAAGGAAGATAACTGTTACATTTGTGCGAAACCTCCAGAGGGACAGCAAAGGAAGCCACCTAGTACTGTCTGCTGGACTGGATAAGGCAAGGAAGAGGGAGGCCAGGTTTCTGCATGCAGCTCATTTTGAGAAAATCACCATAAGCCCTAAATTTCAGAAGCATCTCACCTTCTGCACCGTGAAATATCTACCCTTTTTCTCTCAGTGCTTCAGGCTCTTTTTCCTCCTCTCTGTCCCCAGTGCATCTCATTCCTACCCCACAATGCGACTTGTGCCAGTGTAGATAAGGTGGTGCAGGATAGGCAATATGGCCTGGTGTAGGAACGAGATACCAAAAAATGCTTAACCTGCTCTGGCCCTGGTACATTCTGAATTTTTTTTTTGTCTGACTGTCCCTTGGCTGGGGCTTTTATAATAGCTTAAGGGACTTAAATGTACTTGTGATATATATAAAGACTGGTTTTATAACGGGAGCGTAAATGCGCTGTCAGGTAATGAATGGCGTACCTCATTCTTAATGAGTTTCAGTGCAAATTAGGCAGACAGTTAATCCTCATAGACTTCTAGGTCTCTCAGTACCTTTCTAAGTGACAGTTCATTTAGGTCTGTTTGAAAAACCTAGTCTATACCCATAAATGCAGCCAGAGGTTTTTGTTTTGTAGTACTCGGTCTTAACTTTCAACCCTTGCCTCCAGTCCATGAGAAGCTGGTGGTACCTTTGTTCCCGCATCCAAGTTCCAGGTTAAAAGCCCCTCCAAGCTGATACAAGGAAGCAGGCCAGTGGACTATGTGACCAGACAGAGCTGCATGCCTTTCTTTTATTCCAGTTTTCCGTGGCGCCTCCCTGAGATCAGCAAGCCAAGCCTGACTCACGGGTGGGCTGCCCTGCTAGCGAACAATGTAGATGTGTAGAGAGAGATTAGCGAACAAAAGCTTAGGAGTGCCTCCGCTCAAATTAAGTAACAGATGGACCTGGTCTGTGTAGGAGCTGATAACGGTTATAAAAAGGCCATCATCAGACTGCGGCCAGCCCACCCTGGAAAAAACCCACTCAGTTGTAAATCCTATCTGCTGTTATAACTGCTTGTGCTAGTAAGGCTTTATTTTTACCAGCTATCATAAAACAGCATGACTTATTTTAGATGCATGGCTTGTAGTGCTCACTTAAAGGGTTGCCAAATCTCTGATAGACACCTACAAACAGAGGAGCTGTGCCTGCCTGGGCAGAGAGCATGAAGCATAATTAACCTACAGAAGGCAAATAGCGTTACAGGGCAGTGTTTGGTGCTCTGCGTGGTACTGGCTTTTGCTTTTCTCCTCCTAGGTAACTAGGTGATGGCACTCATTTCTTCTTAAATGCCCATAATAAGGGAGTCTCTGGTAGTCTCAGCAGGACGAGGACCCCACAGTACAAAGCTGTGTGGAAGACAATTGAATATCTGCATTCATCTGAAAATGTGAGAATGTCACATTTTGCTCGTAATTCACTCTCTTCCTGCTCACAACTAGAGAAGGCAAGGGAATGCCTGTCTGTAAAAGGAGTTGTAGAACAAAATCTTAACCTGTTTAAATCTCTTAATTTAAACCAGCACCTTAAAGACCTGACTGTATTTGCTGCAGACAAGGCCCATTAGCATCCAAACCATGCACACAGTCTTTTTTTTTTTTTTTCCCCTCCCTCTTGGATGGAAGGATTTACTGTTCTACCTCCTAATCAGACAGCAAAGCCATTGGTATACATACAGCCTACACACCCACACTTAGTCGTGAAACAGGTTGCTAGCAAGGAGATACAGAGCTCTCTTAAGACAAAAGCCTCTCTGCAAAGCAGCTTCCTTCAGCAGACAAACATTCCTCCTCTCTCCCATGCAGGGAGGGAAGTGTAGGTGTTGCCTGGTGAAGACCACACAGTGCTTTCCGATGGTTCCCCAAAATTTGGTTTTGTCATGTTGGGTTGCAGCTGCAGACAGATTGCCTCAAATATCCATCTGACAAGGGCTTCTGGAGGTAAGAATTTCACAATCTTTGGTTGCAGTTTTGCTCATGGCATCACAGCACCCTTAGAGGTGAGGTGTTAAGGCCCTGCATATCTGCACTTTCACAAAAACAAGACAGCCTATTCTCATGATCAGATTTGCATACCACCTGCTTTGCAAATCCTGAGGCCCATGCTAGGAGGAGGCATGATGAGCCATGCTCCAGAGCTGTCTGAACAGGGAGAGTTCAAGCTTACTCAATGTCTTAGCATAAGCCTGAGCTCTTGGCTGGACATGCTGACCTTGGACCTAG
The DNA here is from genome assembly GCA_013399475.1 of Chauna torquata. Lineage (NCBI taxonomy): Eukaryota > Metazoa > Chordata > Aves > Anseriformes > Anhimidae > Chauna > Chauna torquata. The sequence goes on along the minus strand of VXAL01011324.1, from coordinate 1,524,818 downwards.
TCCACCGGCAGGTTCTCGTGCTCTATTCTCTGTAAGAAAGCATGGATGCTTTAAGAGAGAGGCACAGCTGAGCCAGCAGCCAGCAACCTGGGGAGAAAGCTCCCAGGTTGATGGGCCTAACCTACTTGGCCCATTTTAATGAAATAGCTCTTCACCCATCAGAAGAGACTTGGTTCGAGAGACCAAGAGCCAGCTCCACAAAGGTATTTAAATGCTGTTGACATCAAGGGGAAGATAGGCATTTAATATTTCGCAGATGTGGTGTACGGGCCTTGCCCAACACCTTAATCTGTGCATGATCTAGTCCAAGCTTTCCTGTTTTCCCAAACTCATACTCCAGTTTCTGGGAAAGGACTTCCTGGGAAAGGACAGCACGTATGTGCGAGATAGGAGTGAAGCAATACTTGCCTGGATGACTAATATCTACTGCCGTAAAGAGATTAAGATGGAAGTAGCAAGGGCTAGAGACTTTAATAGAAGCACAGAATATCCTGAGTTGGAAGGGACCTACATGGATCATCGAGTCCAACTCATTCTGGGCCATCTCTAACCCAAAGAAAAGATGGAAGAAGTTTGACTTTGCCTTTCAAAATCTGGGACGAGGGGTAATCAAGAGGGAACAGGAAGAAAACATGAACAGGAAAGCTGTGCATAGAAGAGGCTGTTATTATTAGCCCTTGCAGCCCTGAATTGCTTCTCCCTTCCCAAGAAAGAAATGAGACTGAACGGAAAGCATCGGGGAGTAGGGCACACAGCTCCTGCATTGCATCTGATAGCACTGACCAGGGGATTAAGTCTTGCCCAGATCATTTATTTTGTCTTGCTACTGACCTCTGAGGTCAAGCCCTTTACACAGATGCTTTGGGCTTGCAATGTTACACTGCCTGTCCAGAAGGAAAAAAAACAGGGGCAGGTGGCCTTGCTGTGTGGCTCTGAGGGAAGGCCGTTAGGGAGAAGAGCTTCTAATTACGTCGGTACCAAGTCTTTGGCAAAAGGCAGAAGAGAAATAAGGCAACGAGGAAACAATTACAGATGACTTGGTTATTAGGAATGTATTAAAACAGTCACATTGTACTGAGCATTGTTTGTGCCATTTTCATTAACAAATGGACAGCTTAATTATATCTTCAAACTGGTCAGGCTCATAGCCAATACTGACCATGAAAATTAGTGCATTCACAGAAAACAGGATAGGAGCAGACCTCAGGAGCTCAGTTCATCCCCACCTCTGCTTTAGGACAGGAAAACCCAAGCAATATAGCTGGCTGGGCCCCTGGATGTCTGCTGAGATTCTCATGTGCAGTGCTTCCCCAGATCGCTTTCATCTGTTAAACAGCTTTACATTCATCAGTTAAGTTTTGGTCTCCTCAAATTCAGTATCCCCTCCAATTCAGTAAGGATGTACAGTCTCAGTTCACTGGAGGAAGAAACTGAGGAATGGGAAGTTACAGGAAGAGTAGGAATACACTACATCAGCCTGCAGTGGATGTATAATTCTGTGATCTGTTTCCCAGAGGAAGGAGTGCCTTACAACAGCAAAAATAAAGGCTGGGAGCAAAAATGGTGAGCACTAAAGAGAAGTGGGAATATTTGCAAAGGGCAAACTTGAAACCAACCCTTCCTGCCTATTCCCACTTGCCTTCCATTGTTTCCCTAGCCAGCCCCAAGAATTGCCATACAGGCACATCCTACATGATTTCTCACTTCTACAAGTCCCTTTCCTCCTAAAAGTAGCAGATGCCAATATCAAATTAGTGCAAAGTGGGAGGTAACCAGCGAATAAGTATGATAACAGCTAGAGGCAGTGGTCTTCCTCCTGTCCTCTCCCTTCCTCCTGACAGGGCTCATTGCAGCAGACAGATGTTAAGGGAAGTCTCCAGGGTAGAGCCAGGTCAGTGATGCATGGCAGGGATCTGTGGGCAAGATCAGGGAGGCAGAATGAACTGTAATGGGAAAGGGACAAGTTCTTTTTTTTTCTTCTTTTTTTTTTTTGTCCTGTGTGGGAATTTGACTCAAGGATTGCAGAGAACCTCATAAGCCAAAATGATGTTTTCCAGGCTGAGTGCCAGCAAATGCACAGACTTGGTCTCAGCAGGTATTTGACTTCAACGGGAGCTAGGGTGCTCGATACCTGCCTGACCCTGGCTTTTGATGAGGACACATATATCAAAAGCTGCCTGAAATGCAAAGACAGGAAATAAGCGGATATGCTATCAGCACCAGGCTTTGCAATGCTCTTTAGTGTCTGGCTGTGTCCCAACCATCAATACAGAGACTCGCAGGGTTTTAGCCTGTAATCCTCTATTCCTCTGTCTGTGACTCTAATCTCTTGATCCTTAGTTCTCCTCCAACCTATAGCTTGACCAAGAAAACACAGATCTGAAGTTCTACTTATCAGAGACCAACAATGTCATCTTCCTGTGGAAAATGGGAGTTGGGAAGAGAGCAGCAGTCATCAGAGCCAAGAGCTGATAGTAGGCTAGAGAAGGGAACAGGAGAGGGCGTGAGCAAGCACACAGAAATCATTTATGACAAGACTGAAAACGTCTCCCCCTTTAAGAACATTCTTTTTTTTTTTTCAGATTTTACAGTATCATTTTTCTGTTTTTCATGTGTATAATTCTAGCCTCAGGTATAAAACACAATTGTGTAGCTAATGTGTTGCACAAAACATGCACAAATGAATGTTGCCAGCAACTGACTGCAGGCACCAAGGGAACATTCACATCTGCCTATGAGCTTGCAACCTAGAGCCTGTGAAACTACTGCTGTCATTCCACGCTGGAGAGGTGGGGCCATCTTCTGTAAGGCAGCTTTGAAGCTTTGCAGTGAATCTGTCAGAACAAAGGATGCAGATTTACAAGGGAAAACTGGATTCAGTAGAAAGCTGTGCAGGCCTGAAGACGTGAGTTGGGAGAATATTGTTCTACAGGCAGCCCTGAATCACGCTAACAGATGTGAAAAGACTTGAACATCAGCCCGAGCATAGCTTCAAACCTGCAGAGGGAGTTGCGCTGCGGGGTTCAACAGAGGTTTTCTTAGGAAATACATCAGGAATTAAAGGTAGACCAAAAGAAGTCACTGACAAAGATGAGAAACTAGATGCAGTGAGAGCACTGTTAGGAAGGTGCTGGCATAAATTAGCAGGAGAAGCATGAGGAAAGTAATGCAATGTCAGAGCAAAGAGGGAGGAGGAAAGCCATTCTGGCTTGTCCTAACATGGACTCCTGACCATAGCAAGCTTGTTTAACAGAGCAAAAATGAGCCTCGGCACAGAGGGGTTAAAAAATTCCTTGTCCTGGGGGAGTTGAATGAGCCACATATCTGAGAACTAACTTCTCCCAGACCCTGACTTGTTTTTCTCCTTAAACATATCTTGCAGCTATTTTTAGCAGAGAATTTTCTCAGCCGAATGCTCCCAGTTGAGCCCTGGTCAGAGGCCCTTTTCCCAGAGAGACACAGGCCCAGCAGCGGAAGGGTTGCTGCTCTGCATGGAAGAGCATTCCTGGCCACGTGCTGTTCCTCAGGTCAGCTTCGCCCCGCTTCACTGTTCTGCTGGCTTTTGGGTTTACATGCTGAGCTGCCAGGCCTCTCCTGAGGCATGGGGAACGATCCCCACACCAGTCTGGTGCAGGCACATTAAACGCTCTCACAGACCCAAAAGCCAGACGCAGGGTTGCAATCCAGTCTACAGTTTCAGAAGCAGCTAAAGAAGAGGATGGACTGGACTTGATAACTGTCTGCAGGCTTTTTAAGAGTATGAATGGCAAGAAAGGTGGGAAGGAGATGGAAAGATGATTAGGCTGACATTAATAACAGGATCTGCTTCTCAGCACTAAAATCTGCTTGGATTCCTTCCAGCTCCTCCAAGGGAAACAGTGGAAGCCTTTATTGTCCATAAAAGTTGCAACTAAAATCGGACTGGATAAAGCTTAAGGAAATACCTCTCGGAGGACAACCCTGCCTTGGCTGCTGGAAACAAATGAGGTAACTCCCTTCCTCTTCTCTGGTTCTCGTGGGGCCCTTATTCCTCCTTAGCCAAAATGCTAACCTGTCCATCAGTCTGTTCCCTGGCTTCTCAGTCCTTAGCCTCCAGCACCGAGCAAGCTATCTGCCCGCTCAGGATATCTGCCTTTTTTTTCCAATAGCAATGTGTCAGTCAATGTCCAGGGCAGTTCAGAGCAAAGCAATGCCTGTAAGTTCTTTCATCTACAGCTTGATTTAATACCTGCTTGCCAGAGATGGGTATATAAATCCAAAGGCCAGATCAGGGCACACGGGTGGACAAACTGATTAAAGCAGGAATGAACCCCTGGCTCGTCTGTGCTAATGTGCAGTGAAAGCTGGGGGGACCCTGGAGGATTGAATGCTCTCAGTCCTGTGAGTGAAAGCCGGGAAAGGCTGTGTTCCAGCGCTGCAGAGCAGCAGCGGTCTGTTGGTTACAGCAGAGCCACAGTCAAGAAGGTCCCTCTAACAATGGCCCCTTCTTGGTCAGTATATCTGTTGCCTGTGTGTCTTGGAGTCATGTCAGTGAAGCAAACAGATTGGGAACATATTTGTACTCCCCACAGCAGTACAGAAGCCAACCCAGACAGAGGAGAGCAAGCTGGGCTCTCTTCTGCTCCTTGCCTCAGTGCCAAGTTTCCAGCTCTGCTTGAAACCTGTGGCCGAGCCCTACTTTGGCAGGGGTGAAGGGAGAGGACAGGCAGGGTCAGGAAATAGTCTGCTTTCAGCTCATGCTTGCAGAAGTTGGCAGCTGGCTACAAGAGAAGGGAGCCAGACTGAACTCAAACTTAGCTACACACCTCTGAAGGCCCCCCACAAGAGAATAAATCCGGCACTGTGCAACTTTGCCCTTCTCCCTAGCTATGCTTAAACAAATGGGGCTGAGAATAGCAGAATAGCATTCACCTGGACAGCCCACAGATGCTGCACAAGGGCTTGTCCCTTCAAAACCAAAAACCTTCACAAAGCTTCTCCAAGCCTAGCAGGAATCCTAGGAGCCTAGGATTTCTCTCCTGACCTTAATGTACACATTCTAAAACATGGGCACTTAACCTTTGAGGCTCCCTTGAAAATCCCAGCGACAGCGTTTTATGGATATGTTTCCCCTAACATCTGCCCCCCTGTATCAGATGCTGCCAGAGCCTCTCTCTTCTGGCTGTGCTCCCAGCTGAAGGACAGACAATAGGCATTTGAATGCAGTCTCCACTTCCCCTCCCTAACAGCCTGGGGGAGATGGCACATCAGAGCCAAGACAGCGCTGAAAGCACAGCTTGCCAGCCAGCGACAAGTCTCTAGATCATGGCCTGCCTTTCTTTCCCTCCCAGTGTAGCTGAACCACTGGCTGCAGTTGTTGCTGGGCATCCAGGCCAGCTCTGCTGGGCACTAAATCCTGGCAGCATCCAGCTAACCACATTGAGGGAGTCTTAGCACACAACTGCTGTAGTCAGCCCGATCCCTCTCTAAATGCTGCTGAAATCAACTTGCCTCCTGTGTTCCCAACCCTGCTGGCCAGAGCACTGGTTAATGGACCTCTCCTGTACCTCTCTGCCGTGCCAGCTCACCTGGAGACACACTGGCTACCTCTTGGACTTCCCCTTGCTCACTCTCAACAGCATCTAGTTGCAATTAACTGATCCAGGCAGTGTGCAGGGCACAGAGAGGAGCAGCTCCACCTGTAGGAGGTTTGACTGGTTCAGTGAGAGCTGGCTTGGATCCATTAGAGCCATTGTTCTGTCTTTCTAGAAATAGCTCTGCTTCTCGCATTCTGGAGCTGTTCAGCCTGTTTGGCACTGCTTCTGCTGCCTCAGAGACAACAACAGAGTGAGAAAAACCTGTCTAGACACCATTTACCTTCCATCGACTCCCACTGCCACATCAAAGCACCACTTCAAACAAACCTACAAGCTGGCCAAGTAATAATCCCCAGCTCTCCTGTGCCTGTTCCAGCCAGAGGCAGTCCGATCCATCCCATCGTGTTTCAGAGCTCATCTTTAATCCAAGCTCTTCTGAGAATAGGAAGAGAGAGGATGAAAAATCTCATTACAGGAACATCAACAGAAGTTACCTGGCCTCACACTACTTAAGTAGGGCCTACATCCTTTCTGCTCAGCATCCAGGTACAAGCAGAAATCTCACCTGCCTCCTGTCAACAGTGTGCAAACATCCAGCTCCTTTGAAAAGCAACCATACAAAGGAAGGCAGTCTTCTCTGCAGGACTCCCCTAGCCTGGGTACAAGCGCTGCTAGAGACAGAGCAGGCAGTGGCTGCACAGGGTCTCTCTTCCCACTGCTGTACAGCACATGGCATACAGCTTCCCAGCACGCTGGATTCGTCTGAAATTGGCCAAGGCAGAGTGCTGTGCTGCAAAAAATCCACTAAAGGGCAATCCAATTGCTGTGCCTCCAAGCAGCCATGAAGTGTTTCAGATGCAGTTCTCTGCCTGAAAAGGGATTGCAACACGAGGACCTGATTATCATCCCGGGCAAGCAGCTTTGCAGCAGTTTTAAAAGCCACAGTCAGGTCTGAGGTCTCTGCTGCATCAGGTGCTGTACTGACACGATCTGAAGGGATCTGAAGCCTGGCTCCATGTATCATTTCTCTGAAGGGCAGCTTGTTGTGGCCGGTTCCTGGCACCAGCTACAGGATGATCGGTCCTCGCAGCTCACCTGAGCGCTGAGGTGGACTCTTTCCCTGCACTGGGGCAGCCACTCTGCAGTCAGCCAGCGGGTCCAAGGTGCATTTGCAGTCCCACTTGTCTTTGCACCTGCTCAGATGCTGGACCTTTCCAAACAGCCTTTCCAAAGCTGTTAGCATGAATGCTGAGCGAACTTTGCTACAAACCAGAGATCAGAGAATATCTTCCTGTGGCACCCAGGGAAACTGCGGTCACCAAGAGCTACAAGCAGCTTGTCCACCGTGAGGCAGCAAGTCACTCTGAGTGGGATGAAGTACAGAAGCTCACGTAAATGCTCAAGATACCTTGAACCCAAGTGGGCAACAGCATGAAAGGAGCTGGAGAGGTTTTTAGGTCACTTGAGCACTAGTTACTTGAAGACACTGCTTTGGGGAAGCACCTGGCACTAGCATCAAGCACTAGCCCTATGCAGCCACCACAACAGCAACATTTAGCTCATTATTTTAATAAGGGTCCTTTGAAATACCTTCTGTGTGAGAGATAGCTAAGAAAATCCAGTCTGGCTTTATTCTGTCTCAGGCAGAAACAGCCTTTATTTAGCAAACTGCTGCTAACAGCTCTGTCTCATTAGTCAATGTTTAGGGAACCAGGCTGCAATTGTTCTGAAGTCTGGTGTTGCAGAAAGGCTTGCTAATGAGGTCTAAAGGAGACGATTCCTCCTGACAGGCTCACAATGACCTAGAAATCCTACTTAATTCCCTGTCAGTGAAAAGTGCTGAGTAACAGCGAGGTGCAGAGGCACTGGGAGCTGATTTGAGAGGGAGGCTGTGGCCTCTGTTCACACTTTGGGCTGTGATGCAAGAGCTCTAGGGTAGAAAAGGCAGCACTGCTCAGCTACGCAGCAGCTCCCCAGATAAAGCAGACGGGAGCCTTGTCATGCAGATAAATAGGGATTTGCTATGGGAAGGTTTGTAGCCTGATCTGAGTAAAAGACTTGCCACCGTGTAGAGTGCACAGTGCTGGGAGTGGAAGTCTCTGCTTAACGCAATCGAAGAGACAGGATTAGGCACTTTGAAACAGCTTGGCTCTAGCTAGGGCACCTTTGAAGCCCCCTCAATGGCGGCACCTGGATGTGGTGGTCTCAGTGCTGCAGGGTTTGTCTCCTCTGGATCACGCTTGCTTACAAACTGTGCCAAAAGCCCTGCCAAGACCCTGACTCAATTAGCTCAAATTTTACCTGTGTTTCTAGGCCTTGTGTACCCAGCAGCCCACAAACTTCATCTGCATGGCTACCAGTGCTACCAGCAGAGACCGCAGTACGTACTACCATGGGAGCAGCTTCTCCTGCCACTTACTGGACTCATGCAGGTGCTGTCTCCTCTGACACGGATGTGGGATGAGCAGCGGCTCTCTGCTACAGCAGGCCGTGCGTGCGCCCCAGAGGTGTTGTTAAGCTTTTGACACATTCTGCCCCAACCACTTTTCCTTATTTCCTTGGGGAAAATGCAGCAGGCTGGCACAGGCTAGGACCACAGACATGCTACTTTCAAGTGGTTTGCTTTTGACAACCAGCGTGTGTACCATGGTTAGGAACCTCTGGGCTGGGTGGCCCAGAGCCAGCTAGGCCAGAAGATGAGGTACAGGGACTCAGCTGGAATGTGGGCTGGATGCAGCTGACCTTGAAGACTATCCCCAGTAAAGACCCTTGCAGGCATGTGCTTGCCACCTGTTTCAGCCAGCAGACGAGGGTCTAAACCAGGAATTCTGGAATTGAATGCACAGTCTGTTAAAGAGGGGACTAAAGACTCCCAGCCATCGTGAAGCTGTCGCTGGTCTATGTTCTCTTACAGACTCAGTGCAGAGGAATGCATCTTTGCCCATCATGTGCAAGACTGTTACTCCCATACTGCAAATGCATCTCTGTTTAAAGCACAGCTCAAATCCACAAAGGACTGCTGTAATATAAATAAATAAATGAAGTGGAGATAAAATCACCAGCTGAAACAGTATCTAGAGACAGTATAAAAGTAACTAGTGACCTGGGGAGTCCCCATTTCTGAAAATGCAGTCTGAGATGTCTTGAAGTAGTGTGATTTCAAAAGACGTCAACCGTCTGCCCTGTGGATCAGTTCCCTTTCAAAACATTTCATGCAGTGTGTCTGAAATCACTAGTCACTTTGGACTATCTAGGCCCTAGCTTCTCTTAGCAGAGCCAGGTCACGTTGCTTTTGATCGCTGTTTTCCAGCTGCCAGTGCCAGAGTCCTGCCTGACAACTCAAGCCAAGTGTCCCTCGAATGTCAGCACCAGACAAAGGGCTCTGAAGTGGAGAACCTAGCTTGCTCTGCTCCTTCTCTTCATGGGCTTTGCTGGCACAGACCCAGGATCTGCCTCTGAGACATGAGGAAAAGACATATGCTGAGAAAGGAAGGACCAGCTTTATTTCACCAGCCTGTGTTCCCACCAGAAATGTGCTTTAAAGACTGCCTTGCAAAGTAGGAATTAAATCCAAAGGTGCCTATGCATCTTCCTTGCTGTCATCCCTTTATCAGTTATCTCAAGCCTACTCTGAGCTAGAAGATGAAAGGATCGTAACACCACTTATCTTCCCACTTAAGAACATGCTTAGCAGCTTGCTGCTAAAGAGGAGGATACTTGAGCCTTGGGAAGCAGCTGTAAATTCTGCAAATGGGTTCCCTGGCATTTCTTTAAGGGACATATTACTTCTCAATGAGGGATACAAAAAGGGAACCAGGGAGGGAGGAGAAGAGGGCAGTCTCTGTAGCAAAGAAAGACTTTGCTTCATGTCAAGACCGTGAAGCTGAGTGACAGATGTGAGGCTTATGGCATGTGTGTCTCAGAAGTGACCGAGGATGAGCGAGGAGTTGAAAGACTCTTGGGAAATATTTAAGCAGCCAGACTTATGACATGTTTTTCACTAGACCACAAGAAGCTCCAAAAACACACTCTCCTCGAGACTGTGCAGTGCTACAGCCAAGAACGTTAGGGATCCCCTTACATGCTGCGGGCAGAACTGCTGCATGCAATCCAGCTCTAACAGTTGAGGCCAGGTCACTGCACAAGTCCCCTGTGCCTCTCCCATACAGCTAGATAAGGGATAAGTCTGCTGCCTCGTCTCTGAATTTGACCCTCATTTCCTCTCTTCACAGCGCTACTTGTTACCACATTGAAGCTGGGTCCAGCTTGCCTTTGTCTACGCTTTGTGGCTGAGTCAAAATGTCAGAGCTGCCAAACAGAATCTGTTCCAAATATTTGCAAAAAGAGGAGGATCAAGGAGCCTGCGGCAGAACACCATGAGCCTCCCCTGGCGAGGACAACAATTGCTATTATGGACCAACAGCGGGCTGCTGGCGGGCGACAAGCACGCCTTGCTGCAACGTCAGGAAAAAGCTCCCAAGTCCTCCCATGCTCGCAGAGCACCGCAAATGAACTGGAATCTGGAGTTCCCTCTGTCCCCTGGCAATGCCCCAGCGATCCAGCACTGCAGACTTACCAGCCCTGATCACAGCTCAGCTGTTGACACGGAGAACTGAAGATGCAGTTGGTAACTGGGAGAGGGGGGCACTGGAGTGCCTTAGAAGCTGTTGCCAGCCAAAATGCAGACTTCAAAGGGCTTATCTTGCCCTGTGTGGGAGAGTATGCAGTGCCTGTGGGCGAGGACAGCTGTTTGGCCAGGCCCATCAGAGGATTTTTGATGGAAGAAGAGAGATTAGTACCTGGTTTAACCTCCCCTCCTGCACACACAAGGCAGATTTGGCAGGCAGAGCTCTGCACTGCCCTGTTATTTACGGGATGTTGAAAACTGGCCAAAATGAGGGGAAAACGCCAGATACATAAGGACACTTACCAACTCAAATAGCCAGTTCTGCTAGAGGAAGAACCCATGAGATTCAGGAGGCGATTACAAGGCACTCTGGCTTTCATCTCCAGATCACCAGTTCAAAGGCAACTCCATCAGCACTGACCAAACTGCAGCCAACTAATAGCTATTTGCTGGTACATGAGAAAGGAGATAGGCTATTGCCTCCTCGCTCCCTGACGGATCAGAGCTGCCCCATCGATGTACGATATGCAATCTCAGCAGAGTAGCTAAGACCAAACAAGGATACAAAGCAGCAACTCCTCTGCTGCAGGAGCTCCTAGATCAACAAGGAGATTCATGGCGGTTGAAGCTAGGCTGTTTCATGGCATGTGTGTCCACTCCTGTCAGCAAAACCCAGACCATTCATGTTGACAGGGGGTTGTGTATTACTTTTTACCTTGTTGTTGGTCTCTAAACATCTCAACAAAAACAACCCACTCTTCCAAGGAGGGTGGACTCCCACAGACCAGGGCTGGTTGAGGTACAAGTCATTGCTGTGCACAGAGCTGGGGCTTCCTCTGCTAAGGTATGGTACTGATGCAGACGACCTCGCCACTACAGAACGGATGTTTTCCAGGCTCTAAAAATAACTAACTCCAAACAACATGGTGAGTATAAAGAAGTATTTATCTTCAAGCTTTTGCAGAGATCAATGCAGACCAAAAAAAATTAAAGCAAAGATTCAAGTGTGTACTAAAAATAGCTATTAAGATCCTTTTAGGGGTAAAAGCTATTTTGCAGAAGCAGCAAGAACTGCAGGACTTTGCAACACCTTCCCTGCTGTTAACTGTGTAAGCTCCCGGAAATCATTCAAGAGAGTGTTAGCAGCCAAAGCAGCTCAGGAGGAAGTCCATTAGCAGGCAGCAATCTCCTTAATGGATCCTCCGGGTATGTGGTAGAGCTGCCTTGCCTATGGACACTCGCTTCTGTCCACTGCTGTGATTCCAAAGTTGTTCATGTGGCCGTTATCATTCAATACTCTAAGGAATGCTCCTAATCTTTATGGCAGCCCAGTAGCACAAGGAATTCATCCTTGGGGTAGCTTTCACTGAATGAGGATGCAAATCGGTATAGTGAGATTTTTTTTTTTTTTTTTGGACAGCACCTAGAAAAGACAGACAGTGATCCACAAACAAGCCATACACACTACTGTAATGCAGGCAAAAACATTAGCATATTATCAAGGCCTTTGTTTTCCAAGGATAGCATCCTAGCAAAACAAAAATAGTCTCCAAGTCTGATCTTGGCCTAGAAGATCTAGCAGAGCCTTGTACATCCACGTCCAGACAAAATTACCAAGTCTTCAGCTGTGCAACCACCTCCACTTGAGCAGCCCTGAGACAGCCAGCACGCAGCCGCCCTGGAAAAATGTGAAGTGGCAGGAACCTTCCTACTGGGAGGGAAAAGCAGGAGTGCCGTGCAGGGCACTACTGGCTGTATTAACAGGTAAGCCTGATTTCTATGGCATTGTTTGCCAGTCTTATTCCTTACCGCTAATGAAACAAAAATTCTTACTTAGATATGTAGAATGCTATGGGGTACTTCAGCAACCATTGAAGGATTTCAGGATAAACCATTGTAACAGTTATCCATCTTGAGACATACCGAGTAAGACTTTCAAAAACAACAAGTGAATTAGGTGTCTCAGGTAGAGGAGTGAGCAGGAAATTCAGATGCTTTCAATGAACCTGAATTTTTAGAAATATTGTACTTCCTCCCTCCAAAACAGATTCCATAACAGGGTGCCCCAAGTTACATCCCACCTGTAAAATGCTGGCCACTACATAAGGAATGGCCCCCAAAGGTTATTAAGGTGGGGATTTTCAGAAGAGGCCAAGGGTGTTAGAAGCACAGCCTAGTAATGGGAACAAATCCCCTTAGATTTCAGTGGATTTCTGCAGCTCAGCAGAAAATCTTACGTAGGCCACCAAAATATATTTTTAATAGTGCGATCAAAAATCTTGGAAGTACTGCTGAACATTGTCAACTGTTACCTTTTAGCCAGATGCCAAAGATATGACAAGTCCCTGGCACACTGCAGTTTTAAAGCTTTGTCTTCAAACGAGCCAGCTGTTTCCAAATGAATTAAGAGGACTCTTAAAAACCTGCTGATCTTACATTTGTGTTGTAATAACCAGGTACATTGATGGGAGTAGGTTAGAATGTGTTCGGGCTTTAACTCTGAAATCCCTGGGATTTATGACTTAAAAAAAGAAAAACAAAAAAACCTTGAGCATTATCTGAACAGGATTTAATTTCCTCTACTTCATCTATTAGTGCACTGAAACCTTCATTTCCCCTTGAAACAGCCTCTGTGTTAAGCCCTGTGCTCCATCCCACATGAGGGGCACTACATAACCCAATACATCATATTATTTTTACTGACAAGTGATTCTTGCATGACAGAGCAATTCCCATTAATATTTCGATATTACCTCAAGTACCTGTGGGCTGTCAAGTTGCAGCATGTATGTAGCTGCTTTTAATTAGTTAATGTCAGCCCAATGTTGGCTGGACTCCCGTTTGATGGCTGTCACCAGTTTGCAGGTTAGTTCACAGGAACCTTACCCCAACCGTGCCCTCAGGGGCAGCGGAAATTGCAGAGGTGTGGTTTTTTTTGTTTTTTTTGTTTTTTGCCAGGTCCCATTTATAAAAAAAAAAAAAAAAATCGCTCCTCCATCTTCTGCATTTTTCCCTAGTTTGGGAAGTCTAGTTTGGAATATGCACAGCTTCTTAACACCAAACACAACTTCCTTCAGTACCCAATGCAGCAGAGAAGTAGCTTTGACAGACACTTCAGAACTGCAAAGGAACACCCTCTCTTGACCTTGCTCCTTGCACATTGGTGTTTTTCTCTAAGAATCTTGAAGGCCTGGTTTAGGATGCTGCTCTAATAAGAACTGGGCACAAGCTCAATTATGCAGCTGTCTTACTGGTTTTGCACTTCCAAGCTGTGTGTTAGACAGCTGAACTTCATCAGAGGAGTCGCACAAAGGTTTCTTACAGCATGAAATGCAGCAAGGCAATCAAAGGTAGCTACTCCTGAGTTAGAGGTGATAACAGAACCTCGGCTGGCCATTCTTGTGCGGGAAACATCTTTAGCATACACCTCCTTCAATGTTTATCCCCACAGAAAAGCCTGCTTGACCTCCTCTTATCTGAAATGAGAAGCAGAAGTCTGTGAGCAGTTGGTTACGCTTGAGGCCGATATTCAGGCAAAGTCCATGGAGTGCCCCGCTGTCCTGTTCCCCACAGACGTACTCATTCGCTGCTAAGTCTCCAGAAAGAATTAGCCTCTCCAGACAATGCCTCTAATCTCAGGCTAATACTGAGGGGATTAGCACTCTGAGGGTAGTAAGAAAACACAGACCTGAGCTTTCCATCCAAAAAGAAGTACATTTTTTTTATTTTTTATTTTTCTTCTGTTCCTACCACTTAACTCTCATTTCCAGCATGGGAGTATGAGAACTGAAACCCAGCAGGTATTTCCTCTGCCCTCAGCACAGCTATTGACTGAACCATACCCACACAGCAATCCAGCCCCTCTGGGTGAAAATTAAGACTGCGTCCAGAACATTCATTAGTGCAATTAAAGCCATTAAATGGTTCTTAGGCCATGTCCTGACTCAGCAAAGGAATGGGTTTCATTCCATGGTGCACACCCTTACTCCTCCACCATACGGAGCTGACACTTAGTGGTTGAATTTTGGTTTTGATCCTATGTTTATAAAAACACAGTACTCCCTCAGGGTTCAGAGAGAAGGCAAACATCCCTTATCAATTGGAAAAAGATGGTGTACTTCATATTCCAGTTGATAGCAAAGCCAGATTGAGACTGTAATTATTTTTATATCATCAATTCATCTTTTTTTATATATAGACAGCAGTTTCAAAGCAGGCCACCAGCTTTTATGCATAGAGTAGTTGTTTTTTCCTGTTGAGGGACACGTTTGCAATGTATGCTCTTTTTTTTTTTGCTGAAAAGGACTCTTGAGGACTTAGGATCCTGTAAAAAATACTTGTTGGTCTGTGGAAATTTTCCCTTTGCTAACTCCCTCCCACCATTTTCAGGCCTGCTCTGTAAGGAGTTCACGAACCTTCTCCAGATCATCAGGGCTTGGTGCAATCAACTGTGAAGCATTAGCTCTAAATACACAACTGGGAGGCCAGTTCTGCTTCAACACACAGACACTCATTGCAAAGAACGATAAAGCAGTGAGTGCGATCTGCAAGAGAAATAATAATCCAAGTAAGCTTCAGGGAAAGCATGAGCAAGTGGGGTTAACACTTCGGAGCTGGCAAAAGATGGGGGCAAACTGGCAGGAGACACAGAAGCAGGCCCACCCACAGCCACTATGTAGAGGAGCTCTTGTCCTCATTTTGAAGTTGAATGCAGAAGCTCATTCTTGTTTATTTACTTGTTTAGGTGAGTTTTGGCAACTCGATATGTGTTCCTGGTGCAAATCCCCAGTGTGTGGACAGATAATTGAAAAACAGCCCCAGCAGGCCAACAGACCCAGAATTCAACTCTTACAAGGAAAATAAACAGGTCAGTAAAAGAACCTAAGTTCATGATCAGGGCAACATCTCTGTCCACAGCTCTTTCTCCTCACAAAAATCCAACATTTTATTCTCTGAATCTACTTGTGCTTCAGTAACTAAGTAATTCTTGGAAATATTCAGAGCAAGAGGGAATGTGCTGGTGTCACGTTCTTTGTCAACAGCTGTAAAGTAGATGTGATCCAACTACTCTTTGGTGGTGATGCCAGATATTGCTTGCCTGAATAGGAACACCAAGCCCTTCCTAAGAATTTTTTTGAAGATGTTATTAAGCGTCCGATTTTGGCATGGCTCTGAGCTGTTTGTCCTGATTTTTTTTACTGCCTGTTGAAAAGAAAGCAATACTGCAAATACTTCCCATCAGAAAATAAAAACAAGGAACTTATCATAACTGCAAGAGAGCTAACAACACTTCCACTAAGTGATTTTTGGCACTGACAGCTGACTCGGAACAGTTGTTGGTGGCTGGGACAGATGGACTTCATATACATTTAAAAAAAAAAAAGGAAACGAGTACTTCTACTTTGTAGGTTTGGAGAAGTTTTTTGCAAAATCCAACATATTAACGTATTAACGAAACTTCAATTAAATCAAAGGGAAATTTGAATACACTGAGCTTTGAAACTGAAATGTGCCAGGGACTTGTCGTATCTACCCATCAAGGGCTATAGATCATGAACTTCTTTTTCTTTCATCAGGAAATACCTGAGGATTTTGGGAAGGGCTCCACAGTTCTGCACTCAGTCAAACATATGAAATCCTCAAAATCCAAATGTTGGTTTCCATGGGAAAGCTTGCAACAGAGACATCAAGGTAGGACATAACATTGAGGTCAGTTTTAAGCTCTGCTTTCCATCACTGATGCCAATAACTTCCGCTAGTATAATTATGACCATGGCATTTCCCTGATGTGCAAAATCTTTAGATGTTTTTAGTGCCTAGAGCAGAGTACGCACTGAAAACTCCATGCTTCACCAGCTTCTGTTTCATGGCAATGTTTTAAGGCCATGAGCGTAGGCTCCATTCTGGCAATCAAACCGCAGGATGAGTGCTTGTAGTCTAAGAAGCACCTTGAGTTTCTAAAGCATCTCGTTAGCCTTGTCAGCTTCCGTTTCTGCCCTTTTTTAAACTAGTCAGTTGGCATCAAACGCATCTTTATGGTCTCACTCCTCTGGGACTATCCAGCACCAACTTCAGTACATGCTTAATTTTATGTACTGCTGAGAGCCTCACCTTAACTTAGTGGGATGCCCCCCAGTATGTTAACTCAAGTGTAGTGGAACAAGCGTTTTTATTTTCAGCCTTAGTCCCTTCCACTCTGCTGGGCTTACAACCCCAAATTTGAAAACAGCTGGAAATCACTGCAGGATGAGGCACTCCAATTCAGCCAGAACCCTTTCTGTTCAAATGGGGAGCAAATCCTGTTACTCAACAGATAGATGTTCTCAGGCAGGGGTGTGAAACTAGTAGTGTTTGCCTGTATTTAGCAACTTGTGTCTTGCTATCTTTTAGGCCAGATTCAACACGACACTTAAGCACCGCTCACATAACAGAGGAAGGAAATGAAGTACCTTTCTACCTTGCTGCCGAACTGTAAGGAAAAGTTGTGTGAGGTTTGCCATTTTTCTCATTCAATGGAACATCCGAATCCAAAGTTAGGACCTGGAAGATTATGTGATGCTCCACGATCAGGAACTCACAATTTCTCCCGCTGAAACTGTTCAGCTACAAACCACAGTAAAGCAAGCGAACAGACCCTGGAGCACACGGCAGGACCATCTCCTCATCCCCAGTGGGTGCTCCCTCTGAGCGTCCAAGTCTTCTCCTCCCCCCTTTTCTCACTTTTTTGGGAATGGTGCCCAAACCTCACTTTATATTAAAGGCCCAAAAGGCTCTGCAAAATCGTTGGAGTTAAAGACTTGGTTTGTTTTGTCCTTAGATAAGCTGTTTGAAATATTTCTATACACTTCAATCTTGAGCTGACCCAAAGGAGTTATTTGTGTGTCTATGCACGTGTGTGCACAGCCCCATGTATTTCAGTAGCTGAACTTTCCAAATCAGTTGCTGATTGTCACCCTAGCCCTGCTCCGTCCCTTTTTCTCCTTCTGCCGCCTGCCCAGGCAGGGGGAAGGGTGATGCAAGCCCACCGGCTGCTGTCCCCCTCCTCATCCCCCCCACTATTAATAGCCAGCAACAAATGAGCCCGAATTCATTCCTGAGCGGAATTAGCAAATGTTTTTGCAATTAAAACTGCAAACATTCATGCGGGGCCCCCGGAACAATAGGCGCCTGTGCCTGGGCTTGAATAGGGGCTAGTGTCCGCCCTGCCTGCCTGCCGAGGCTGCACATTCCTGGCACCCTCAGCCCTGGACCCGCTCCTCGCTGAGCTGGGCTTCGCGCTGCCTCCCCCCACCCCTCGTCCCCCTGCCTGCGGCACCGCGCTCCCGGCCGGCCAGCGGGCGAGTCCTGGCCGCGGGGGCCGCTCCGGTCCCGTCCCGGGGACCGGGGCAGCGCATCCTTCCCACGGCTCACCCGGGGACCGGCGCGGCGCGTCCCCCCTCTCCCCGGGCACCGCCACCGGGGCAGCGCATCCCCCGCTCCCCTTCCCCGGCACCGCCCTCGGGGCAGCGCTTCCCCGCTTCGCGGCCGTGGCGGATCCCGCCGGGAGGGCTCCGGTGCCCGGGACTCACCGAGCAGAGGCAGGAGCAGGACGAGCGCCGGCCGCCGCAGCGCCATGATGGGGTGTGCGGAGCCGAGC
>VXAL01011324.1:1473789-1506649 GCA_013399475.1 Chauna torquata | reverse complement strand
TGAGAATTGTCCCACCACCCCCCCCCAAAAAAAAGCTATCTCACACTGGACAATGCATTTCACTGTAAACTTTTGACCAATTTAAAGCAAGCAAGAAACGCAAACAACCCGTTGGGAGCATGGAACCCAGGAGAGCGTGCTTCTCTTGGAGCTGCACTGAGTCCCCGTGCTGTACCAAGTTTTTTGTGACATGGCCAAGGGCTTAACTGGGTGATCATGCCCTGAAAAGTGCCTTTGCACAGAGACCATCCTGAGCTGCTGTGTGGTCCTCAAAAGCATCCCAGAACCTTTTTTCTTGGTTAACAAGAAGAAAAACATTATCAGCACTGGGCGCTCGCCCCGAATTCAGCAAGTCAGCCTGGGTTAATGCTGGCTCTTGCGTCACTGTCAGTACTCTGTGATGGGGATGTAATTAAGATGCTGTCGAAGATCAAGCAGCTGGAATGAAAGCCTAGCTCTTCTTTGTTCCACGAACCAGCTCGGCAGAGCTGGTAGAAATTAAGGGATGTAAGAATGTGTTTAACTTGATAATGTAGTAGATCTAACTCAAGATGCTAACGAGTAGACTTAAAGGGCTGATCTGAGCCCGGTGAAATTAATACTCATCAATCCTAATGGCCAGATGGGACACTTCACTGAGGATGGAGGGGATGGAATTGCCTAATAAGACTGTAGGCTTAAAACCTGACTCCACCAATCTTTGGGTTGGGTCCCTGTTGGGTAAGAAGTCATTTTAACACACTACACTTGGACTGAAATGACAGGAGACGTAAAATATGGTGACAAAGCCTATAATCAGTGATAAAGTGTCACCGAGCTGTCAGGTTCCTTTTTAACTTCCAGCAGCAGCCTGGTCAGGGAGCAGCAGAGCCAGGGAAGAGGAAAGAAGAAAGGATGCGCTATGCTAGCTTCTGCAGCCTGTCTGTGCCGCACAAAGCGGGGCTGGATCTGTGCTAGTGGGCTCTTCTGAGCCTCCATTTCCCTCTCCAGGCCACCGGAGCTTTCGCCTAGGCGTGGGTTTGTGTGTGCTGGTGAGTAATCAGTGCAGACAGAGGCTGGGTTTGAAGTCAACTGGCGAAGTGGATGTGACCTTGGAGGATAACACCAGGGTGTGAAACCTTGAGCATCACCTTGTATATACCTCCTTGCCTGCACAGGACATACGTCCAACTGCCCAGCTCAGGCAGATACGACTGGTGCCAGCGCTTCTCTTTGTGCTGCCTCCGTGGTTGTGTTACAGCAAGGTTCTGCCTTTCAATCTGCCATCACCTCTGAGGAGCCGTTCGAAAAGTGAAACTTGGCAAGCAAAAGGAGTCACAATAAATATTACAGGAGAACCGTAGCACCCATCAAACCAGGATGGCAAAGCGCCGCCGTGTAAAACATTGATTTTCACACACAAATGGAGCTCCCATTTCATTATTTAGCGATGAAACAATTAACTAGAATAAAATATGCGCTAAGAGCAGCCCTGTGTAGTGCGGAGGTGTATTCAGGCATGATGAGGGGCAGCGTAAACCTGCCTCTTCCTATGATTTCGTCGTTCTCTGAAGAGCTTCCCATCCACGCTCAAAATAAGAAGAGGAATCTGCAGGATGAGAGGGAGGGAGCACGTGTGCTGCCAAGGAGCCCTTCCGAGCTCCAGCAAAGGCCTGGGATGAGGAGCGATGGAGAAGAACGTGCTGCATGACCTAGCAGCCGCGCGCAAGCAGTGGCGGTGGCACAGGTGCAGGGTAAGGCAGCGGGGCCTCACTGCCGGTTCCCGGGGCATTTGTAAGAACGGAAGGAAGGCGACTGAGGATGGAACAGGAAAAGAAACACCTTAGGGATTTCTAAAGGTTGTAGGGGGCATGTTGCGCACAAAGTGTTTGGGGTCTGAAAGCAGCTGAAGGCAACTCAGAGAAAATGGATATCCTTTCCGTGCTTGTAGTGCCTGGAGGCCCAAACTGAGGTTCAAGCCCTGCTGGGAAGAAGCTGCTGAAACCTGTAATAACAGGCTGTGCCTGTCGTGATGAGTTTTCAACAGAAATACACACGGCAGGCAGGAACGTTATTATCTGAGGCACCGGGGCTCCAAGGACTCTGCCGATGAGCTGTGACATACCTTGCGTATGCATGACCAGCGCCTGTCTGAGTCCTCAGGGCTGGCCATCTGGACCCTTCCCCGCCGTCAGGTTCACGCCAGACCTCTTTAACTGGAAGCTGTGGCTGCGACAGGCTGGTTTGCTGCCCTGCGGAAGGAGGAGTCCCGCCAGGTCCCTCAGCCGCGCCAGGTTTGGCTGCTCTGGGGGTGGGAGCTCATTGTGCTGGCCCCGCGGGAGGGCAGCGGACCTGAAGATGAGCGTTGTTCGTTGTGAAAGAGAAATTTCTTTGCAAGTAGCAAAAGGGCTGTGGGCCACCGTGTTCGCTCAAGGGACATGTGCCAGCAGACGCGGTTTTGTTAGAAGATCTGGGGTGCCTCCTGGGCCACCTTCCTTTGCATGTGACAGAGGGAAGATCATAGGTGACCCAGGTAACAGGTGGCAGAAGCAATGGCCAGTGAGGGAGAGCCGGATGCCAGGAACTGTGTCCCACGCCTGGCTGCATGGTGCTGCTCCCCTTGGTGGAAGCTTCCTGGGTAGGTAGCTCCCCGCCTAACCGGGCAGGACGTTTGGAAGCAAAGTCCTGCCTTGCCTCGGGGAGTTTCTAGAGTGACTTTAGGTGCTGCAGATAAAAAGACACCTTATTTATGCATATCATTTTTGATTTGAGGATCTCAAAGCACTTTGCAGATATGCCATTTACCCAAGATCATGCCCAGCAGCTCTGGGAATAAATGCAGGCACGTGGCCTGTGTCTCTCCCTCGCCTGTGCTGCTCCTCCCGCCAGGACAGCTTTCTGTGGACGCACGCATGTTGCAGTGCCTCTCACTCCAAGTTTACATCAGCATCTCTTTTTTTGTCTGCCGTAGTCTAGACAAGTTGTTGATTCCCTGGTGTCACAGACCATGACCCCACTCCTACACCAGCCCCATCTTTTTTTCCCTGGTTCGTTTCTCAGGCATATGCTCGTCTATTTTGAGTCATTTATATGTGTGAGGCTGAGTCGCCCCTAATCTCGTCTCCCTCCCAAGGGCGTCAGTCATACTGGCATGTGCCTTTTCCCTGTCTGCCTCTCTCTGTTTATGGACTATGGGTATTTTTAACTCCACCCTCTAATTAGAGGTAGTTTTCTCTAGGTATTTTGCACACAAGGGATCTCACATCTGTGGTCAGCAGGGCAGGCAGTAAGCACTGGGGACTGGCCCTGCACAGAAACGTTCCTGCTAAGTAAACCCGCTGCCCTTCGCCTCCCAGCGGTATGGAGACCAGGACGGGGAAGGGCTGCATTCCCCAGGGTCTGTCTGCAGCAGCAGGGTGGGATAACAGCTGTATCGAGGAGCCAGCTAACCCCCAGAGGGGAGGACACAGCTGCCTTCTACTCCTGCAGCCCACTAGCTGTTGCTGCTCGGGGCTTCGTGCAGCTGTCTCCGAGCGGTACGGTTAGCACTCGTGGCCAGGAGGAGTCTGTGTCCCTGGGGATGCCCTGAGTCGAGCTCACTTACCCTGTGCTGGTCCAGAGCTGGAGAAGAGAGCGACACTAACTAGACATGGCCTTGGATCAGATTTCCCAGATAGGTACCTGGGCTCCTCGGCTTCCCAGCACCATGCTCCCCAAGCATCTCTATCTGCCTGCATCTCAGCATCTTCCTTAAGCCACAGCCAGGAAGGAAGCTTTGGTGCCACCAGCAGCCCCAGTACAGGGCAGAGACGCGAGGGAGCTGTTGCTTGTGCTTGGTGCATGCAGTCCTTTTCTCTCCTTGATGAACAAGCAGCATCTGGCTGACCCATTAGGCAGCGAGCACCCCTCAGGCTGACAGCATCGTGCTGCAGATTTCCTGTAGCGCTGTTCACAGCCAAGTCCTCTCTCTCCTACCCCATCCCCCAGCAATCCAGAGTTGCAGATTACAAGGCCAGCTGGTCATTATCACGTTACATTGCTCGCTTCCCTTGCCAAGGCGAGCCTGGGAGATGGCACCAACGCACGGAGCAGCAGGTTGGGCGCTCAGGCTGGTGACCCAGCAAAGGTCTTCGCGCTACCGAACGTGAAGCTGGCGATGGGAAGCACCACCTCCCCCGGGCCAGGGCTGGGTGGAGGACATCGATCCAGCGCGCTTCTGCTCTGCGTAAGGTGTGGGAGCAAGGCAGCTTTTGTGTCGGTGGGAAGGGGATGCTTCCTCTCTCTCGGCCCTGCCTAGATGTTGGTTCACAAACGTGCTAACAGCTATCAGAGCTAAAGGTGTTCCAGGTGCCGAAGCAATTTCTGGGCAAACTCCCTGCGGAGCTCATGGGCTATGACCTGTGCAGGATCTTGCGGCCCTCTGCTTCATCTCAGCAGCCAGTTCTCTGTACTGAGTAGCTCAGCTTGAATTTATTTCTGTTCTTGAAAGAAGCCAAGGCATAAAGAAGGAAAAACATTTCCTTATGGATATCCTGCAAAGCGTGGGGCTCCCAGAGTCCTAATCTTACACGTGGGCTGCTGATATCCTGGTGCTGAAGGAGCTGCTCTGATTCCTCAGCATCACGGCAAGAGAACGTTCAGATCTTCAAATCCTTGTCACCCTGCGGCGCAGGTGAGAACAGCCTGCTTTTGCAGCACCTCTCACTGCCTCCCAGCAAATCTATCCCCTGTGATCACCTATGCTAGTTCTCTTCCTGAGTCACTGTTTATTTTGGCTCCCGGTACTCATGCTGATGTGGTGGAGCAGCTTTTTCTGCGAGCTGAATTTTCCAAACTCTCAAAGATTGTTTTGACATGCTTGACTAGCAGTCGGCATGTCAGCCAAGGGTCTCCCACCACCCAAGCAGCACCTTGCTAGCCAAAAAACACGTGCCCTGGGGTGAGTGTTTAGCTATGCAAATACCCCCCGCACATGCACACGCCTGTTGCACTACTTTATTGTTTATGAGTGCCTTGGGTTTCGCCATCCTGGCTCTCCTCCGTGTGTCTCGCTAGCAGGCAGCGCTAGGTTCCCCGGGTAAAGCTGGGTTTATTGGCTTCTCGCGACTCCCACGGAAATCAGGACTGTCAGGCTCTGGTTCAGATCCTGTGCCCACGTACAGTAGGTTGCTTGGAAAGGAGTCAGGAATTTGGTTCTCTTTGCGGAGCCGCTGGCAGTGTTTCCTTGTCCCTACCTATGTGACGAGTTCCCCAGGTGACAGACATCTGCCTTGAGATCTGAAGCACTCAGAGGGAAGGGCTTATCTCATGGCTTGAGCTACACCAGCGTCTAGACTGCCTCGGCGACTAATAGCAAGGAGGATTTCTTGGTACGAGGCCTGGCTGCGTTAGGGCATTACGTTTCCTGAAGCCTGTGAGGAAAGGGCAGAGCTGCCTGCTCCAGCTGGGTGCTCCATACCCTCCCTCCCCAGTGTCCTCGACCCCTCAGGTACAGAGCGCTCTCCTCCTGCCTTGCACCAAAGTGCTGGGCCTGGCTCGGAGGAGGAGTAGGGCTTTAACCTCTGCCGGTCGAGTTGCGCTTGCAAAGGCGATTAGACATATGCCAGTTAATTCATAGCAAACAGGATGGAGGGAGAATTTGCCACTTATAAATGGCAGATGAACAAGCCCATCATTCCTGCCGCTCTCGGGTAATACATGCTGACATAAGCCCAGTTTAGCTGCAAGTTTATCGTTGCTAATCCTGCTGGTCCATGCCTCTGGTTTTCCATCCTCCTCCTGGCATCTTTCTCCTCCTTTCTCTGCTTTGCCTGTCTCTCCTGGTACTAGCATTTCTTTGGCCTTTTTGGATCAAATTCCCCACCCTTCTCCCAATACATTAGTGTTATTTTGTCTTCCAAGGAATGTTTTTCCTTCTCCTGAAAGCACTTCTGTGCACATTAAAGCCACGTGGAACATGCCACGTGCAGCACGTTCAGGTGTGCGTGGTGCCCTGTGGGCT
Organism: Chauna torquata; assembly: GCA_013399475.1. Classification (NCBI taxonomy): domain Eukaryota; kingdom Metazoa; phylum Chordata; class Aves; order Anseriformes; family Anhimidae; genus Chauna; species Chauna torquata. The sequence goes on along the minus strand of VXAL01011324.1, from coordinate 1,500,669 downwards.
CAGTTAGGAGAGCCGGCTCGACGGAGCCCTTCAGCTCGCCCGTCTCGGTGCTCGAGTGCTGGGCTGCGCCTCGCTGGTCTGTCTGTGATATCGGGGTTCCCTTGTGCCCTGGCCCAGGTTTGGTACTGCTCAGCCTCCAGAGATTGACATAGGCTTACAGGGTACTTTAGGTTGGAGTTTAGGTTGGAAGGGACATCTCTGATCCAACCCCACTCAAAGCAGAGCCAGCTTAAACCAGCCTGCTCAGAGCCTCGTCAGTCAAGTTTTGCACACATCCAAGGACGAAGATGCCACCACCTCATCACTGTGCCAGTGATGCTCCTGCCAGGGCCCCAGGGGTAGCGCTGGGGAGCTCGGACAGCAGCCCACAAGTGGTGGTACCCAGAGATACTGAGATGCTGGCCCAGGCCACCCCCCCGGTTCCCGGTCAGCTGTGCTTAGTGCTGGGGCATGCCTCGCCTGGAGCTTATTCAGTGCTTTGCCTAAACAGACACTCCTGCGGGCTTCTTCCTAACAGCACCGCGGGGAGTTTTAGCCTGGAGCCGCCCCGTTGTTTGGAGAGCCACGTAGCCAGCCTAAATACTGTGCTCTTCTCTTTGAGGGGCTGCTGCCCGCTGCCAGGTTTGCCGGTGCTTTGAAAGGGGCTAACAGGGGAAGTTTGTGAGCCTGAAAGGCACCCGGGTGGGACTTCTTCGGTGCCAGTCTCCGCAGGGAGGTGGAGGGGACGACGCACGGCCCTGCGTGAGGGTGGTGGCCACAGAGCTCAACCAGCTTCTAAGAGCCGTGGGGATACAAAGCTGCATGGCACCGGCAGGACGGGGCACTGGTGCTCGGCTCTGGTAGCTCCTATCCACATCCCCCCAGAGAACCTTGGGCTCCTTCCCGGGTGCTGCCAGGCCTGCCAGGATGTTCCCAATATGCCTGTGCGGGCGCTACAGGACGGCAACTGGAGCCAGGCCAGCTACGTTTTCCTGGAAGTCCAGTTGGCTTTCCATCACCATGATGACACGAGTGGCCCAGCTGTCCTTGAGTGATCCACCCACACAGAATATGCGAACTTTTCTCGTGGTGGTATTAGATGCCTAAGAAAGCTTGCCCTGCCACGCTCCCTCGTTCGGCTAAGTACTCCCCCGCACCCTGAGCATCAGTCGCGTGTCCTGCCTGACCCTCCTCCCTCGGATCCGATCAGCTGGAGAAAGGAACATTTTGGCAGCAACCCCAGCGACCCCAGCCTGGGCCAGAGCGCGTACCCGTAGGGCCACGCTTCCCTTGGGCAGGGGGAGTTTCGGAGTGACGGGAGGCAAGAGAAGTGGGGCAAGAGAAGGGGCCGAAGACCCCTTGGCAGCGCTTGCAGCAAGGGCTGTGCCGCTCGCCGCCTGCTGCTGCTGGTCCCCCCTGCTCCGGCCCGCGCCAGGGGCGGGCACCCGGGCACGGTGCTGGCCGCGGGGAGCGCATCCTTTCCCGGCAAACCGCCGGGCTTTGGTGCGGGGCCACGAAGCGGCTCCAGGCCGGGTTTCTCCGGCCCAGGGGTTCCCCCTTGTGGCGAGATGCTCCTCGCTCGCCCGGCCGGTTCTCCGCTCGGCGTCCCCCCCGTTTGCCAGCCGCCTCGGAGGACGCCAGCTTCGGATGCCCGGCACCCTCTTCGTGCCCGCGCGTCCCCGGTGGGCCGCGGGAGCCACGGAGAGCCGGGTGACGGTGGGAAACCCCAGCACCCGCAGCCACCAGCGGGGCACCGCGGAGGTCCGGGCACCCCGGCGCCCACCTCGCGGGGGACGAGCTGTGGGACGGACCGGGCTGCCCCTTACGTGCGAAACCGGGAGCTCCGCAGCCGCACGGAGAGGTTCGCGGCTGCTGCAGCAGCCGGGCACGGAGCAGGGGCCTCCGCGCTGCGCAGCCTTTCCGAGCCCCAGCCTCTCCCCGCGGGCGGAGGGAGGCTGGAGGCTGGAGCAGAAGGAGCCGGTCCCTGCAAGCCGTGATCATCCAGCTCCTCGCTGCGCTGCTGGGCGCGGAGGCGAGCAGCACCCGGGCAGGATCAATGCTTACTAATGACTGCGTTGGGGATGCTGTTTAGTCACCGCACCCACGGAGCCCGAAGGCAGCCTCCCCCCGTGCCACGGGGTGGGAGGATCTCTGCTGTCCCCAGGAGACATCTGAGGCACCCAGGCACCAGCACCATTTGTCACGCTTACAACCAGGTCCCGTGAGAGGGCTCGGGGATGCCTCAGCTGCTTCTTCCTGAGGCTGCCTGGAGCGCTGCTACTGCCGCCGGGTGCTTTCTGCGCTGCCCACCCTGTGGCCCTGCCGGGAGGCAGAACAACAGGGTGATCCTCGCTCGAGAGAGGGGAAACTGAGGCACAGGGGTGGGATGTGGCAGGGAGTGAGAGCCGGACATTGCCCAGCTCAGCTGATCTCCTAACAGCCGGCAGCACACAGGGGCAATGCCTCTGCGCATTTGCAGCCTGCATCTGGCTCACCGGGAGGGATTCATTAACGCAAGAGCCGCAGATTTTGCTGGGAGAAATGAGACGCCAGCAAAGCGCTTAGAGGAAGGGGGCAGGGGAGCCAGCCCCTCAAGTGCTCAGCCGTGGGGATGCTCGGGGGTACAGCATCGCTGCCGGCCCGCACGGCCCTCCCCAGGGAAGAACCGGCTCGAGGGCCAGGTGTTGTTATTAAACTCTTGGATGGGCGTTTTCCAGCTCTGCCATCTGCAGGGCCGCGAAATGTGCCCAGGATTTGAGACGTCTGTTTTTTTGGAATGAGGTTTTAATAAGATCAAATTGGAAAAATAAAATCGTAGAAAACAGACTCATCCGCTCTTCATCTGAAAGGTTCAGACGCTGGTTCATCTTGCAGAGATTGCGACCAGTAGCCGGTGCATCATGAAACTGGCCAAATCCCTTCATGTCCTGCTGCGTACCTGCATGGCAGGACTCACCACTGGTGCCCTGTGGTGGTTTGGGCAGCCAGGATCAGGCTGGCCGTGCCCAGCTCGGGGGGTGCAGGATACCTGCATCCCGCTGCAAGACTTCCCGGGCAGTCCCGTGGCAGGGTGAAGCGCCCTCCTGCCAGCATGGCCTTCAAAGCTGGGAAGCTCCAACATGTAAAGCCTTAATTAAGCAGCTCTTTGAAAGATAATTTGAATGCATTTAAGCAGAGTCTCTGGTGCAATGAAACCGGGCAGGAGGAGGGAGCTGCCTCCAGCGTGGAGAGCAGAGATGCTCCGAAGTGTCTGGCAGCGCAGGGCAGAGTGGTGGGGAGGTGGTGGGGACCGGTGGAGGGTGGAGGATGCTGCCGAGGTGATCGCACCCTGCCTGGTTTGGGGCCCAGCCCTGAGCAGTGCAGTGCCAGGAGGGGATGCATGGCAGAGACCTCTGTGCGGGGCTGCGCTGTGCCTCAGTTTCCCCTTCAGCCAAGGCGGGAGGACAGCCCCGCGTGTGCCCAGCCTTGTGAGCACGCAGGGCAGCGGGCGGCACCCACGCGTGGCCGGGGCCACCAGGGGGAGACCTCAGCCGCGGCTGTGGGTCCAGGGCTGGCCACCGTGGAGGTTTCCTGGGGGGACGGTGGGGAGCTTCGCTTGTCCCTTGCTGTGTGAGCAGGGCGAGGTCTGGGGGGCTCTGAGCCCCGCTCTGGGCTGGGGGCAGCCCCCAGGCTGAACCCTTGGGGCCCCAGCAGCTGAGCATCGCCAGAGAGCCCCGCTCCGCCCCAGATCCCCCGAGCATCCTGGAGCACCAGGGTGTCACCTCCGCACCCCGCAGCGGTGGGAAGGGCCGAGCTTTTGGCCGAGGAGGCCAGAAAGCCTGAGCAGAGCTGTGTGGCCTTGTTTGCTCTCCCACGAGCGCAATGCCCAGCTGGCAGCTCCTAATTGCCTGGGTAATGGCTGCGCACCACACGGCTGCGCCCCACGTGCTGGCAGCCAGCAGCAACCTGCCCTCATTCCCCTCTAGATGCACAGCCCAGCAGCTCCCGGCCTGGGGGGGCACGAGCTGGAGCCAGGACGCGAAGGAGCCAGCCCCACGCCACGGCTGCAGCGTGGGTCAGGCTCGGCTGATCCCGCTGCGGTACCAGGGCTGGGTGGGCTTGGAGCAGGCAATGCCAGACAGCAAGGGGAAACTGAGGCACAGCACTGGGCACGCGTAGGGAAGGAGAGCAGGCTGCAGCCCAGCATAGCTTGCACTTTCGGTGCCTGCATAAGGAGCAGCAACTTGAGGTACCTCTGCCCAGATCTGCTGCTCACCAGGAGTCGGTCTCAGCCCTGCGTCAGCCCCGTGGGGACAAGAGTCCCTTGTGCTCTGCAGCGGCCCCGCTCCTTCCCCCCGCAGGTCTTCCTGGCCATATCTGAAGGGAGCCAGCTTGTTCCTCCAGCGTGCCTGCCCTGGCACGCTGATGCCTGGCTGCTGTCTCATCAGCTCATTTAAAAACCATCTCTCGTCAGCCTTCCTCGCTGCTGCCAAACTCTGTGTCGATGGCAGAGCGATAGTGTTGCCCCAGCTGAGAAGGGATCACCTCTTCCATGGACTGATAAGGCCGAGGAAGAAGGGGAGAAGCTCCCTGGAGCGCAGGGAATTTGCTAGCAGGAGCAGCAGCCCTGGGAAAGCAGGCACAGATTCAATTAACTCGGCGGCGTGGGCTGGATCCTGCTGCTGGATCCTCCACCCTGCATCCTGAGTGACTGTGATGTCCGTGGAGGTGGTGGCTGTTTCGAGCATGCACCCGGCTCCTCACCTCTCCCCCACTCCACGTGCCCGGCTGCTTGGAGGCAGCGCTGCTGGTGTCCCTGGCAGGCACCCGGGGCCTGGGGACCGGCGAGGTCCCGGGAGCGGGATGAGGGTGAGCAGGGATCAGGGTGGTGAGAGCTCGCGGTGCTCGGGGACCTCGCGCCAGGGCTCGACTTGGGTGCCCGCATTGGAGCAGCGCGGGGCCGGCTGTCCGTGCCTGTCCCTGCGCCGGTGGGTTCCCCATCTCCGTATAGCCGTGGATGTATAGAGATGCATTTTAAACTCTTGGATGGGTAATAAATAGAAGCAGGCCCGGTGCCTCTTGTTTTGATTGATTCCATTTGTTCTGTATAAACAGCTCCTTCCCCTTGCCAAGGCTCGGCTCCCAGGGAAGTTTTGGAGATGGTGTGGGCAGATGGTGCGCCCTGGGAGCTGCAGGGGATGCAGCCGTGGTGCCATGGGGGGCCACCTGGGTGCTCCCCCGGCTCTGACCACAGCAGCATGGCCGGGGCTGAGGCCAAACTCTGGCATGGGGGAAACTGAGGCACCGGCAGCACTCGATGCCATCGATGCAGCACACGAGTCCACCCACAGGTCCACACCACAGGTCCCCCCAGGGGACAAGTTGCTGGCAGCCTGTGCCCCCACCTCGAGGGATGCTCTGCCCTCCGCATGGGCTCCCTCATGCCCCGGCCCGTCCGCACGCGTGGGACAGATATGGGGTCATGGAGCTGGGGTGCCCAGCGGCTGGCACAGCTCTGACCCGGGCATGCGGAGAGGGGTGGGTGCGTGAACGGGCTCGGGGTGAAGAGTAACACGGAGGCCGGGACTCCCAGCTTCCCTCTCTGGCTCTGTCGCAAGCAGCAGCCTCAGGCAAGCCTGGTGCCTCCCTGCCTCAGTTTCCCCACACAGCAGAGGCTGTTTAGCCTCCAGGAGCCAGGGAGCCGGCAGGTCTGGCAGCAGCAGGAGCCCCGGGGCTGAAAGGCACCACTGGAGCCAGGCGGGCGGGCAGCCCCCTGCGGCCCCACGTCCCCCCTTGCCTCCTTACCTGGGGGTCCCGGCACCCCCACCCCCGGCAGGAGGAGGGACGGGTGCACCGGGGGGGGGTTAAACACTCCCTGCTCGGGCTCATCCCCCCACCCCGGCCCTGCTGTGCCCCCGGGGTGAGTCAGAGCAGCTGAGGCAGCGGGTGTGAGCCCGGAGGCCGCGGCTGCCTCCCCGCCGCGTCCGCTCCTCTCCTCCTTCAGCTCCGCTTCATCATCTCCTGAGTCACCGCCGCTCCCTCCTCCGCCGCAGCCTCACGCAGCCGAGCGGAGCGGGGCAGCCGTGGGGCTGCCGGCCAGGCTGTGTCTGCACTGTGTCCCCCCTCCTGCTTCCCAAAGGCAGCCCCTGGGGTCTGGGGAGGCCGGGGGGGGGGATTGCTCGGGTTGTGCTCGCTCGGGTGGGCAGCGCTGCAGAGCATCCCCGAGGCGAGATGGGAGCCAGAGGCCCGTGCACCACTGGGTGCCCAGATGGATGCATGGGATCGCGGGTGCTGCTGCCCGGTGGGGACTGGTCCCCGGGCGCTGGAAGCTGCGGTGCTGCCTTGCAGCGCTGCTGCGGATGAGCTGCTCCCCCGGCAGGTCAGGATCCGGCTGCTGGCGTTGCTGAACACGTGGGTTTTGTGCAAATCCTGCCTCTGCACGTCCAGGCTGCAGTGGGGCTGGGGCATGCGGCTGGGGATGCTGCAGGGCTTTGTCCTGTGGAAGGTGCCTGGGTGGCTCAGGGACAGGGCCGGATCCCTTCTGGCTGCTTGGACGGGAGACACTGCTCTGAGCTGCACAGAAACCGGGGGTGCCTCTCCCCACGCCCCTGGGCAGCCTCTTCCCAGCGCTAAGCCCTTTCGCCGCTGACAATTTGTGCCTTATTAATTCTAATTTGGGTTTGCCTGGTTTTTTTCTCGCAGCCATTGCTTCTTGCACTGCCTTTCCCGTGACGCAGCGGGCAGCGCTTGCTCCCGGGGGCACCTCAGCCCCCTCATCGAGCCGGGGTTTCTGCTCAGCCGAGGAGGTGGAGCAGCTTCAGTCTGCCAGAATGCGTCTTCTCCCAGCTCCTGAAGCCTTGCTGTGGCTCTTCGCTGGCTCTGCGTCACCGGCGTGGACGTGCTGTGGTGTCTGACGGCTTCTGAGCCCATGCAAGGCTGCGCGCGCCCACCGCGTCCTGCAGCGAGGAGTTCCCTGCACCGAGAGCTTTGCTTCGAGCCCCCGCTGCCAGTGCTGCCTCCTGGCTCTGCTCAGCCTCTCATCCAGGTGAGCTCGGCTGCTCTGGGGAGCTACAGACGCCACCTGCCCGTGCAAAGCTCCCGTCAAGCTTTTCTGAAGCTCCCTGTCCATATCCCATTTATTTCTGCTTCTCTGGACCTGGGCTCTTCCCCTGCCCACCTCTGCTTTGTGCTTTTCTCCCTGGCTGATAACTAGGTCACGGGTCCTGGAGAGCAGAGAGCAGCAGCCTGGCGGGTGGACACCTCCCATCTGCTTTCTCCTTTCTCCTCTTCCTCCTGCCCTCTGCTGCAAGACATGGAGACCCTCCTGGCCCTCCTCCTCCTCAGGGCCATGGAGGAGAAGGAGCCTTGGTGGCCTCAGGGATGGTCAGGACCTGCTTTCTGCTCTGCCCTTGGCCGGTCCATCCCTGCCCCTGCCCCATCCTGTTGTTGCCTCCCATCACCCTGCCCCTCTCCTGTCCGCAGGGCTGTGATGCAGGAGAGGGGCATGGAAATTGGGCCAAACCCTTCCTGTGAGTTTCGCCTGTGCAGCATCCCCGTCCGCTGCCCCGGGGAATGTCAGATGCAAAGCGGGCAGCCCCGGGGAGCATCGCCTCAAGGAGTGGGGTGCAGCAGGGCAGGTGGCTGGGTGCTCAGCGCTGCTCAGCACCTGGTGTTCCAGGCCCGCGAGAGATATTGCAAATTGGAGGATGCTGAGAACAAAGCGCCGGGGAGCCGCGTGGGGGCCGATGAATCGGCGTGAGGGTGAGAGAGCGGCTGAGTGACAGCTCCGGGAGCACCGGAGGGCGAGCTGCACGCATCTGAAGGGCCTGGAAAGCGAAGGCTTGGAGGATGCTTAGATCTGCAGGCTCCGAAGAGAAAGGCTGCTCTCAGGAGGAAGGTCTTGGATGAGGACACAAAGGCCACCTGCCCACAATGCCCAGCTCCAGCGAGGACTCCGGGTGACAAAAGCTCTCGAAGCCTTGTTCTTAGTGCAAGGGAAGCCCTTGGCCCCCACGCCTCAGTTTCCCCCCCTGCAAGATGACAGCGCTGCCCCTGAAAGGTGCAAACCCAGGGACAGGCAGGGTGCCCTGGGGGAGTCCCGCAGCAGCACCCGGCTGCCCGCTCCGTGCGGGGCGGCAGGTTGTGCTGGCAACCGCTGGGAAGACGTTAGCATCCCGCGGCTGTCTCCGAACAGGCGTCCCCTTGTGCGGCGAGGCCGGCCGGCGGCTCTGACCCTCTGCCGGGGAGCAGGGAACAAGGGCGGCTGTGTGCGCCCAGCACGCGGGCTGGCCCGCGGCCCCGACACGCATTCCTGCGACGGGCAGGGCTTTCCGGGCTGCTGGGGATGCTCTGGCTACTGTGTGGGGCTTGTTGTCTTTTTTCGTTTGTTTCTTCTTCTTTTTTTTTTTTTTTCTTTTTCTTTTATTAGCAGCCTTTGGGTGTCTTTTTGAGCAATTAATCTGGGTCGTGACTTCCACCGAGATCGGAGAGCCCAGGGCTCATTAGCACCCAGCCGAGCATTGCTGGAGAGATGCTCTTGGTGGCTCCCTGCCTCTGCCTGCTTGTTATTCCAGGCGAGTCGGGGCTGTGGCAGTGGGAGAGTCCCCTCGGAGGAGGCCCCGCCGCGGGCAGTGGGGCAGCGCGGGGTGGCCAGGGTCCCCGTCCCCCGCCGTAGCGTGGCCAGAGCGGCCAGCAGCACTGGGGTGGGCCTGGGGTACGTGGTGATTAGCAGGCACTCGCTGCGCTGCAGGGCTCAAGGACTTTTGAGGGTCTCAGCCTCCCTGCTCTGGCTTGGCATTGAGTTTTTTCCCTCTTCCATCAGCTGCTGGAGTTCTCAGCAGTCACCTGCAGCTGCTGCCGCCCCGGCACTGGGAGCGGCGTTTGGTCCAGCTCTGACTTCTACCTTCCATAACGCCCCGTGGCGATGAGCTCCCACCACCGAGCTCCCAGCAAGGCTGGGACCCCCCTGCGGGGACGGGGAGACGGGGACTGCCAGAGCCTCCCCGTGCTTGGCTGTCTGCGGAGCAGCATATGTGCTCAGATCTGCTCCGTGCCTGCTGTTTATCCGCTTCCTTCGAGTTAACTTATGTTCCCATCGCTGCCCATCTGTCTCCTTGTCTTCCACTCTTCCCTCGTCTCGTCGCACGCCAGTGCAGCGCAGGGTCCCTGTCCCCAGTGGCTCCAGGTGACCTGGGGGTGGCCGTCCTTTTGCCTCCCTCTGCTGCTCCGACACGGCTGGCTGCTTGTCATGGCCCTTTTGGGGGGACCCCGGTTTGGATGCACCCCCGAGGCTGAGATGTGCTGAGCCCCAGCAGTCCCTCCAGCCATGATTTACTCTGTGGCTCACTTCGACTGGAGCAGCCCCATCCCTCCACCCCTCGGGGCTCTGCCTGCAGCAGGTGAGACCCTGCCCAAGCCTCTTCATCCCCACAGCCCCCAAATTCCAGCCGCCGACCCCCTTGCTGCTGGTGCAGCCCTGCCCAAGTGCCTGGCGACTCGCTCCATTCCTCCCGGCCCTGCTTGGATGCTCCTGGAGAAGGAGCAGCTCTGGACCAGCTCCTGCAAATCTGCTCCCACTCGGTCTCGTGTCCCCTTCCAGCTGCCCTGGGGCTGCTGCACGCGGGGGACAGGGATGCTCCCCGCTCCTCCTCTGTTCTCCAGCCTGACGGGTGTGTGAAGTGCTTCAGCAGCCTCCGAGCCTGCTTTCTTTCTCTTCCTCCCTCTTCCTCTGCTCCCTTTGTTCACTGCAATGCTCTCTCTCCTCCGTGCACTATTTGCTTTTCAGATTTATTTGACTTTTCAGCAGCGAGGGAGGGAAGCCCTGCGACGCTCCCCGTCGGCGCAGCACTTCCACCCGGAGATCGGCTATTAGGGATACCCGGGCTTCTTCAGGAAACACAAAGGCATCGAATGCCATATCCAAAATGCACCTGCTTTTCTTGCTGCTTCAAAAAGCCCTTGTGGCTGCTGCCTCCCACTTCTCCAGCTTTTATTTATAGTCTGTCTTGATCTCGCTGTTTTTTTTTCTTTTCCTTTCCCCAGCACAGCTGAGCTGCTGAACTCGTAATGTCGTGGAGATGTTTCTCCGTCGGCTTGGCTTCACGCAGCCATTGGAAAGGAAGCAGGGAAGAAACCAGGTCCCTGCGGGAGCTTCCGAGAGCCTCGTCAGCATGCTCCTGGTTAGCACCGATCGACCTTTGTGGGTGGCCAGGGAGGGGCAGGGTGGGTTTGGGCACCAGGTCACTGCTCACAACCCGAATTCCTGACTTCATCAGGAATCATTGATGTGAGGCATCGGTCCTTGCTGCGGCTCCGGGGCTGCGGCGACCTGCGAAGGACAGCCCAGGTCTCAGAGGAGGGACATCCCTCTGGCTGGCCGTGCTTGTCACATCGGTGCGGTGGCACCGGCCGTGCTGATGGTGCTCGGGCAGAGCTAGCTGCTCGCAGCCTCTTCCTGCAGCTCCGCAGCAGCATGAGCGAGCGGCCCAGGTGGGGTTTTCTCTGTTTTTTTGTTATTTTTCCTTACAGAGAGGTGCTCGGCGCTGTGCTGATGGAGCTGGTGTTCATCTCTGCAACAACTTGGTGCTCGCCACAGCTGCCCGCTCCTCTCCTCCCGGAGGAAGGTGGCGAGAGGACACAGCAGGGGAAAGGGAGGGAGGGGGGGGGCCGCGGACCGAAATAACAGCCAAAAAATTAAAAAAAAAAAAAAATATATCACAAGGCGAGAGGCTTGCCATCTGCCGCGTGGGTGCCGGAGCAGGAGCCGTACGCCAGCCCCGCGCCGCCGGTGCAGCCTGGGTACCGCCGGTGCCAAGTGACTCAGCAGTGGGGAGGGAGGGATGTGCTGGGATTCCTCGGCCCTGCGCACCCCGAGAAATGCCCAGGTCCGGCGGAGGGACCCGATGTGGGGAACGCAGCCCCCGGGCAGCTGTGTGTGGCCAGGGCGGGTGCCGCGGGAACCCATCACTGCCGGGGTCAAACCCTTGGCACCTCCGGTGTTACCTCGGGAGGGAGGAAAACCCAGGTGGAAGTGGAGGTTTTTCGCAGGAGCCGCGTTTCCATGGCACCCAGCAGGGAGGTGCTTCGCCACGGCCCTGCCGCCTCGTGGGGTCCATCGGCACGGCGAGAGGAGCCCGGGTGTCCCTCTGCCACCGGCAACCTGACCCCGGGTGCCCACAGCCTGCGGGGCCCGGCCGGTGGGACAGCTGCTGCCCAGATGTCCCCAGATGTCCCCAGACGCAGAATGGGCACAACTCGCTATGATACAGGCGGGGTGGCACTTGCGTGGCTTGAAACCCCTGCGTGTCACCCCCGAGGTGTTCCTGGGTCCCATCCTGCTGCGGCTGAGCGCTGGGGGCCGGCAGCGGAGCCGGGAGCGCCGTGTCCCCGGATAACACAGCCCTCGCCGCGCGGTGAGGGAGACAAAAGCGCTGTTACTCACTGCCGGGGAGGAGCGGCTCAGCGCATTACTCAGTCCCTCCATCAAACGGGTCTATTCTTCGCCCATCAACCTGGGGGACCGGGGAGGAGGAGGAGGGCAGCGGGGGGGCTGATGTTTCCCGTTGAGTGGTGACAGCCCACCTGCCCCCCGCCTGCGGGGAGCTGAGCCCCGGGGGAGACGGGGGACACGGCGGTAGGTCAGTGCCCCCCCCCCAGGGACAGATGGGACGATGGTTCGAGCACAGCTGGTGCTGTGGTTTTTACTGGGAGGAAGCTGGAAGTGACAGTACAACGAATCTCACCCACGTGGGTGACAGCGTAATGCTGGGACGGGATTTTACTGAGGGAGAAGGGAGGAAGCTCGTGTCCTGGCCGCCGAAATCCCGGCTGGGCCGGAGCAGAGCGAGGCGCTGGGTGAAGGCATCTCCTCCCGGGCTTGCTCCTGGCCGAAAGGTCTTTCGTGAGCTCCTGCCAGGCTGGCTCGGGGAGCTGAGCCGTCATCAGCATATAGATTGAGGCGCTAATGGCACGGCGCTCCGCAGCCGAGTCACGGGCGAGGGATGAGCCAGCGGCGGATTTGCAGCCACGCTCGCTGCGTCTTAATGGAGCAAAATCGTCAATGTGGCTTTGAGCTGGGAAGGATTTTAAGTGGGGGAGCACATCGCTGCTTCAATTTGGGGCACGGGGAGGCAGGACGATGGGGACAAATGGGGACAGCTTTTCCTGGGGGACATCCACCAGGATGAGGAGGATGCGGGGTGGGAGGGATGCAGCAGCAATGAAATGCCATGACGAGGAGCACCTGGAGCCTCCCAAAGCCGTGGGGTCACAGCTGTGGTGTGAGCCTTTAACTAGGGGAGCGGGCCCCTCCCAGCCCCTCTGCTGCTCTGCACCAGCTCTGCCACCCCCGGTTCTCCTGGCCAGGTACCGGGGGCACGGCGGGACCGCATGGTGAGGGGATGCTCGCTGGGTTTGGGCAGTGCTGGCTGGCATCGGTTATGGGTTTGGAAAACTTGCTCGGTTCTTTCTGCTCTAAATGTGTTTGTCCCCACTGAGCCTGGGTGGGGGGACCCCCTCTGTTTTGGGGGCCACCTGACGGAGGGCTGGGTACCTCTGCAGCCGGTTGCCTGAGCAACTGTCGCTCTCTCACAGCATCCATCACACCAAACATCTCGGAGCCATTAGCATGCTTTCAGTACAGCGAGGCTGCGGTGATGGAGAGCTGCCGGGGGGTAAGGGTCACCCACATCACCTTGCTATTTATCTGGCAGCAGTCATAAGCACCCGCTGGCACCCCTGTGTCCTGCTGCTCCAGTCCCCCCGGTGCTGCTCGTGTGAAGAGTTACCCAAGCAGAGACCCGCGTCCGTAGGAGATTCGGTGGAAAACCAATTAGGATTTTAGAAGCAAAGGAGTGCTGTTAATTGACTCTAGCCCTGCAAATTAATAAGGCATCAATGCTATTGTTTAACTCCACAATTGCAAATTCAGGTTAAGCCTGGTGACGTTTGGGGGGGGCTGAGAAACGAGCAGGGGGCTGGGAAGGGGCTGTGCCACAGCTGTGTGACGTGGGGGCTGCAGAGCAGGGGGCACAGGATGCCCCGGGGGCTGACCTGTGTGCACGGGGTATTTGCACGGGGGCTTCCCCAGGGGGTCTTTGGTGGGTCATAGCAATGCCCCGCGGTGGGCAGCAGCCCCCCTTCCCTCCCGTGCTCAGCTTGCAGCGGGCTTTGGAGGGCTTTAATTAATTTGCTCTTCTCTGTGCCTGGAGGGGTGGCTCGCGGACCTGCCTGCTGAAGGGTGTGCAACCCTCGGGGCTGCTTTACCTCTCCTCTGCATCCCCCTGTGCGCTCATATAGCGAGGCGCGTGCGTGACTAATAGCTGACAACAGCGGCCCTGCCCCGCTTGAATAAAATTGGCCAAGGTGTCCCGGATGCTGCGGAGGACAGCCCGGGAAAGAAGCTAATAAAACTGCTGTTGGGAGATGGGCTCTCCCATGCACGAGGATGACTGCACACAGGAGGGGCTGTCAGGGAGAGTGATGAACATGGGCGGACGGCAGCTGGTGTGAAAAACAGGTTGGCTGGGGTGGGAGGCATCCGAAGGTGTTTGTTTTCCAGGGGAAGGGAGGCATTTGAGGAGAGGAGCAGCGCACTGCAGGCAGTCGCTGGCTGCGGAGCGAGGAGGATGCTCCGGCAGCTCTGCGTCCCCGCCGGGGCTGGGTGCTGCCCCCAGGGGTTTCCCAATGGGCGGCGATGCCAGCCGAGGTCTTGGTCTGCTCAGCCCTTCCCAAAGGAGAGGCAGCGCAGGGAGGTGGCTTCCCAGACCCTGCAGCGGTCAGAGGCAGGACGTGGCACCAGTTGCCCTGGTTTGGTCTATCCCGGTCCCTCGGGGGAGCCTTCTCCCGTCTGAGTCCCATTTGAGCATCCTCCGTGGGAACGGAGGCACGCTTCCCACCGCGGGGCACAGCTCTCCCAGGCTGTAACGCCTTCCCATCTGGTAAGGCAGAGGTGGGCCAAAAACTCTGCTGATTCTTTCCCTCTTGAAAACTTCCTCTGGTGTCTTTACTTTGCTTTCCTGGCCCCCTAGCATCTAATCCAGCTCATGTTGGGGCATTTCTGCTCCTTTTCCGAGTCTGATCCACTTCTAAAGCAGCATTTTGTCGTTAAATGACTTGATTTTAAGTGCAAAAATATATTAGTAAAATAGATCTGATCTTTTCAGTGCCATCTAAAAATAAACAGACTCTGTGGGTCGGAGCTCCAGCTGGTGAAGAGCAGCAGGTATCTGGGACTGATTTATCTCAGGGGTGCCCAGTCCTCCTTAATTAAGTTGAAAGTACTTCTTGTGTTGCTTTTTTTTTGTTTTATTTTGTTTTTTTTTCTTCAAAAAATGCCCATTTTTGGCTTGCAGCATGCCTCCTGAAGGGAAGCCCAGCATGGAGTGCTGCATAAGACACCCGCTCAGCTTTAAGCTCTGTCCTCATCCCAGGCTTTGCGAGGGATGCCTGAAAAAAAGCGTGAATCAGCCATTCTCCTAGCACAAAGCGTGACGAGCTCCCGGCGGCTCCCCCATGGGTTTGCTGCGCAGCTCTGCCTGCTGCGGGCAGGTTCCCTATGGGGGGGTTGATTTCTTTGGGCGTTGTTGGCGAGGCAGTGCCACGGCTCCGGTGTCCTCACCGGGGGACGTTTGCACATCAAATGCCTTTGTGTCTCTGCAGGCATTGCAAAGAGCAGGGCTGTACTTCTGCTTCCGTTACAAGAAATGAAAATCTGATTTTTTTTCCCTCTTTTTTTTTTTTTTGCTGATGAGGAGTCAGGCCCAGGTGGTGAGAGCTGAATGCAAATGCTGGTGGAGGACACGGGAACGGGGAGGTTGGCTGAGGGTTTCTGTCCTCCAGACCACCTGGCTCAGTGAGGCCGCGGTGCCTTGAGCTTGGTGCTGGACATGCAGTAAAAGCAGGCAGGAGCATGGGACAGAGCGATGCCCGTGCAAGGATGTGCAGCCTGCGTGGAGCTCTGCAAGGCCACTGTGACCTTACCAGCTGGGGGTGACACAGGTACATGTGGCTGCTGCTGCTCGGATGTTTTCCCTTGGACCTGTGCTTGCAACACAGGAGAGCTCCAGCTCTCCTTCCCCGCGGTGCTGGGGGATGTGGTGGCCGTGCGAGCCGCAAAGCGGTGGCCAGCACCGGCAGAGCTGCAGCACAGCAGGGAAACGGCGTTTATTTGCTGCGACAGCTTTGCAACAGATTCTCTGGCGGAGCTGACTGCAAACTGCAATCCTAAACTGTAGGACGACTCCTTTTTCCAGCCTGGGAGTGTGAGAAACAAATTTGTTTGGGTTATAAAAACATATTAAAAAGCAACACATTTTGTTTTGCAATATACATAGTTTTTCATGCCAATTTTTTTTTTAATGAGTGCCTTCTAGACAAAGACATTTCTTAATAACTTTTTGTGGAGGTAATTGCTGGGGAGATGTTTCGGAGTGCTATGCAGGGAGCTGTCAGTCGCAGCCTCCGCTGACGGCTGTGTGTCACCAGGTACGAGAGCAGGAGGGCTGGGAAGCGCCTGAGTCTCTTGCCTGGAAAAGGATCCAGCACCCGGAGAGGTGGTGTCCGACTGCGGGAACCGGGAGTGCTGGAACAACGCGGGAGTGGCTTTTTACACATCAGATGTGCCCAGAAGCACAAAGGTCTTTGTCTTGATACTTACATTGACATCTGTAGTTCTCTCACGCTTTACTGACTGCCGTGTAGCTATTCCCCACATCCCGGGGTTTTAATTGCCTTGCTTTGAGGAGTATCTTATGGGTGCCACCAGCACCCCTGGACTGGGGGACAGCAACCTCCTGCTGACATGGTTTGAACCCAGGTGACAGTCTGGGTCTCCAGAAACGAGTGTCTCTGGTGGGAACAACATACGAGACCCCCAGGAGCTTGCAGGCAGATTTTGACCCCAAGGCTCCAGGTCTCAATCAACTCCTCTAAACGTCACCCCAACAAGAGGGGCTGAGAGGCAGGGGCTGGGGAATGGCTCTAGTAGGTGGCATCTCCAAGAGGGTTCTGGTCTTGCTTCCCCTCACAGTGTCCTTCTGCTTGTATCTGCTCTTCCAGCTCACCTGCTGGTTTTGGTTGGGTTTTTCTTGGAAGGGACACAGGTGAAACTCAGCATGTGCCAGTTTGAGCTCTTACAGCTGGAATCCTCTGTTAAAAATAAACATAACATGTTTATGGAAAGCCATCCCATCAGGCTAACCAGGCACTACCATCAAATATTCATCCAGTTTACTTGCAACTCCTCTGTTTCCTCATTGCAAGAGGTTAAAAGCAGAGTTTGGCACCACTTCTTCCCTTCGGCTTTAGTTTTATGGAGCTACTTCTTGTCGCCTCTCTGTGCTGGCCCTTGCCTGTCTCTCCCAGGTCCTGCTGTGCTCGTGGCCCATCTCAGGGCCTTCGTGGGTCTGCTTTGGTGTCATTGCAAATGAGCTGATCACAACTGACCCCTGCACCATTTTCTTGGCAACTCTGTTTTCCCAAGTTGATGTCAGCTGCTCTTCAAATCAAGGAAAATGCCTGTGGGTTATTTTTTTAAATGGCACTAAGTTTGATTTGTAATTAAAACACACTCCATTTAATTAGGAAGGTACCACACAACCTTTAGAAACACGACTATCTTTATATATTTACTCCCATTGCTTGTGTTTTCCGTAGTGACTTGAGTTCCAATTAAAACAACCTCCTTATTAAACAGTCAGCTCTTAAATAAAACCAGGAGCTAAAAATACAGCAACACCACCGGGCGCCCTCCCCTTCCCTTCCCCACTCCTCTCCCGCAGATCCCTGGATCCGCGCTCACCGTGCTTGCGGGCAGAGCAATAATTGCTCATGCAGCTCCCGCTGCCCTGCGCTCTGGGTTCGGCTCCATCTGCGCTTTGACTGACGCGGTCCCTGCGTGCCCCTTGAGATGGGGCATGCTGCTCCTGTTTGTTCAGGGTTTGCTCCCCATAAGGATCCTCAGGCTTGATGGAGCTGGCAAGATCCTGGCACTTGATTCCCTGGCTCCGCTCCGTCAAGTTTTCTCCCTACCTTGTGCAAAAACTTGCTGGCTATGGGCTCAAACGCACAGAGAACGGCTCGGTTGGGATGGGACGGAGGGGCTGGGTTTGCTCCAGCACGGCAATGGCGATGCCGTGGTGGGGAAGATCTCCTATCTTACGAAAACAACTTGGGAAGCCTTACTGGCAGGAGGAGGCAGCTTCACCTTGGAAAAAATCATCTTGACGTGCATCCAGGTGTAATATGGTGCTTGCCATTGCTTTAGCAGGACTGGGGGGAGCAGTCTGCTTTCGCTCACAACATTTCTGTATGATACATGCATTTGCAATATAGGAACAATAGCTGTCCTGTCAAGCTAAACATGAGCTGTTCCCGAAGTTGTTGGCATTTTGCTTTTTGCCAAGGGTCTAGAGAGGAGGCGGGTAAACAGCCATTAACTCTTAGCAGCAGCAAAAAGGTGGCAAGGAGAAAATGAATCAGAGAAGGAGCAGGTTTGGAGCTGGAGGAACCCCCCTCCAGGTTGCTTTGACACTCGTGGATGTTGCTGCTGCCTTTACCTTGGAGCCAAGGGGACTTTGTGCTTTGGGAAACCGAGGCAGGAGCACCGCAGGGAGCAGTGACATGCATAGGGTACCCCAAGGAGCATCTCATTGCCTGGTGTTGGGGCCAAATCCTGCACGGAGCTGGTGTGGATGGGCAGGAGCGGATGCAGGGCTCTCCCCCCAGGTGCTGCACTCGCTGCACACTCAACAGCGAGGTAATTACCCAGAGGTGCCTGAAGTTGCCTTAATGCGAGCTGTCAAAATGATGTAAAATCGCGCTTGGCGGGCTGCGCGGGCTCCCTCTCTTCCGATACATCTACTGTGACAATTTTGTCAAAGCTCGTTTTTGAAAAGCTGTTTTGACGGGGTGCTAATGGCTCCTTCTTAATCAGGCAATCGTGAGCACGGATGTCCCCAAACGCAGCGAGCGGAAGCTGCTTCTTTCTGTTATAATTAAAAAAAAAAAAAAGGTAATAACAGGTTTAAAGGAGAACATCCAGGGGCTGGAGCCTCTCAGGGCTGGGGTACGTTGGCAGCTCATGCATCCCAATGATGCTTACAACTTGCAAAGGCCCAAGGTGGTGTCAACCCATTTTTTGGGAGCATTTTGTGGTGCACACTGCACCTCTGAGGCTTTGTTCGGGGTGGAGGATACACAGAGCTGGGGCTGCCCCCGTGAGCAGGGAGCTGCCTCGGCTCGCCTTAATAAAATGCCAGGTTAAAAATAAAAATCAATAAATGTCAGATTATCGAGATGGGATTAATATCAATTTTAAACACCCCCCCAACATAAATAACTACCCGGCATAGCCCAGCTAATGAGATTGGGAGCCTCAGCAATCAAAGCGGAGGATTAGAGATGATCAGAATAAATCCCAAACGATGAGGGACGCTTCCAAAGTTTATCCTTGCAAGACCCCACCAGCACGGACCTGGTTGCTGGGGTCTGGGCACCGGCTTTGTGACCTGGCTGCAGCAGTGGGTGCTCGGTGCCTGCTTGGGCGTCGGAGCTGACTGCCCAAAATTCTGCAGTACCTCGATTCTGTTGCATGCCATGGTCAAATCCCATCCATCCTGCAGCACCTCGTGGGTTCCCACCACCCTGGGCTCTGCTTGAGGCCACTAGGGACCTGGGGGTGGCATTTAGACCCTGCATAGAGCCTGCTTGCCCACAGCCACCTCACCACCACCCCTGGGCACCCCTAACCATCTCCTGCAGCCACCCGTGGTCTCCAGCTGTGCTCTCCCTTCCCGGTTCCTGGCTTAATCCCCGTGTGTTTTTAATGCCTCTGCATGCCTCTAAGCTCTTCCATATCCAGAGGCCAAATGCTCCTTGTAGGATTCAGATGTCTCCCCTGTGGATTAGATGGGATGGCTGCAAATTCCTTGTAATTTCCTTGTGCGGGTGTATTATCTGCTCAGGGGCGGTGGGGGCTGCAGGGGCAGCCCCTGCACATTTCCCATCTGTGTAACACGCACCGAGGGTCAGCGAGCGATCCCATGCCGGGGCTCTGATTCATTTATTCAGCTAGAACTGGGCACAGGTTTTTGGGGGGAATTCCTTTGACTTTGGGGCTTTCTGGATGCTCAGGGCTGTGCAGTCCTGGAGCCGCATTCCCTGCTGCCAGGTCTCTTGTATGCAGTGGCGAGAGAGCAAGCGAGCCAGGCTTTCAGGTCCTCGAAGGCATTTGCCCTATCCATAAAAGCCACGCATGGGGCTAAGGATGAGAGCACCAAAGGAAGGTGGCCCCGTGCATCCCACGTCTCACCACGTGCGGTGGCATCTCCCCGGGGCTGCCCGGGATAAGATAACGGGGCTTTGGCAGCCGCACACACCGCTGCCCCCCGGTGTTGGGGGGCACTGGGGGCTGCGGCGCGGGGCATCCCTGCTGAGGTCACCACCGCCTTCCTGGGGCGGGAGCACGGATTTGTCTTTCTGATGCCTCAGTCAATGGCATCGATTGGGCTAGAGCGAGGGATCAATTGTAATTTGGTCGGAGGGCCCCGTGCAGGGTGCCAGAGGAGTAATTAGAGCAGCAGGGGCGGCATGGGGCTGGCTGCCATGAGGTCAGGGTCTAGGGGGGATGGAAGGCACGTCCCGGGGTCCCTGCAGCATGCCGGGGTCAGCTCCTGCATCCCCAGCAGCTGGGGGACCCCTTGAAGACCCCAGGCTGGTGGGAGCAAGGGGATTTCCACTGCTAAGGGCTGCCTCCCTGAAGCTTGGCAAGCAAAGTCTTTTCCTTAGCACGCTGCGGAAGGCTTCCCACATCCTTCTCCCATCCATGCCTGTAAAGAGGACCTGGGGAGAGGGTGACAAGGGCTCCAGGCGGGGACCAGGTCTGGCTGTTTGGGGAGAAAAAAGGAAAATTTTCCTACAGCCCAAGGCAGCGGCACCAAGCCACCTGAAGCTGGGATGCGATTGATGCTCTTGCGCGGAAGCTATTCCGGCTCTCCCTTGCCCTTCCAGCCTGCAGCTCGCTGGCAAATCCCACCCACACAGAGCCAGGCTGCTGCTGCTTCCAGCGCTGCCTGCGTTGGGGGCTGCAGTGAAATGGCCTCGCTGCTCTCCCCCAGCGAGGATTTCTGGCCATCTGGGCAGGCGGTTTAACTCCAAGCTGTTCCTCGCAGAAGGGAAGGGGGGCTGGTGCCCGATGGACACCCCCAGATTCCTCCTCCTGTGCTGTCTGTGGGGATGCTGGCAAACCGCATCCCGGCCGGGCCTCGGGGGATGCTGCACGTAGCTGGGCTTGGGAGAAAGATGGGGGTGGCTTTCGGTGCTGGGTGGGTGGAAAGGAAGGGAAAGGAGGATGTAAACTTGGGGAAAAGGTCAGGCATGCTATAAATAAGCGGCATCCGGGGGAAAAAATGTCAGTGTGCAGCAGCAGCGACATACCAGTGCCCGAGATGGAGAGGATGTGGTGGTTGTTTTCTGGATGATTGTATCCGTGAGAATTGGGGTAATGGGATCTTGGGTGTCAGGGCACAAGGGGGGCCTCTTCCGCTGCTCACCGGCCGGGGGCCGGGCCGGCAGGACAGGGGACAGGCGGCTCCTGCCGCTGCTGGGGGAGACAGAGAGGAGGAGACTGGGGAGGATGGAGGTGCCAACAGAGACAGGTGAGCGGCACTTTCCGTTAAACGTCCATATCCATTCTGCTGTACGAGCCGTGCAGGAGAGGCCTGGAGATGAATGTGGTGGGGTCAAAGCACAGCTGTCCTGCTGCCTGGGTTGTTACTGGGGATGCTATTGTAGCCAAATGGGGTTTGGAGGTGTACCAGTTGCAAGCTGTCCCACAGTCCGGGCTCCTGGGGCCCCGAGAGCTGTCCTACTGCCTGACGGGGAAAAACCAGGCTGGAGGCAAAGATTTCCATCGGCTCCCCTGCTGGGACCATGCTCAGCTCATTCATGGGTTAAGATGGGCAGGCTGGGGGCCTCTACACGGCCACGCTGCCTGAGCTGCGGGCTCGTGGGTCATGAGGATGAAGGAGCAATGGGTGGGCAGATGGCAAATCCGGAGCCTCACAGCACCCCCGGGGGCGTTTTGGGGCTGGGGGCAGCCAGCAGCACAGGAGGCGGTGCTGCGGAGTCTGCTCTGCCCACGCTGGAGCCCCACAGGTCCCACTCCAGGGCATCCCCTCAGTTGTGCAATGTGCCAGGGGAGTGCCGTGCTCCCAGGCTGATTGCACATTTGTCCCAAAGTGGTGTGACTCGCTGCCTAATCATCCTCCCCAGCAGCCCTCTGAATGCAGGGCTGATTACTGCCTGGTGTGGGGGGGAGCAGATTCGGGGCCAAGCCCAGCTGTGGGGAAGCAATGCCGGCAGCCGTGCACTGCTCCCCGGCCTCGCTGGCGCGGTTTCAACGGTGAGCTGAGAACTGGCAAACTCGTCTCTCGAGTCTGTGCCCGTCTCGGTCTCTGGAGCTGCGTCCTGCTGCTCGCCTGACAGCGGGTCTGCAGCATCCTGGGTCTTGGAAAGCACAGAGCAAGGAAGGAAAAGCTCCCGGCTTCATGCCTCTGGGCAAATCAAAGCCAGAGGGAGAAGGGCAGACGGGAAGTGGTGCAGTGGATAATGAGAGCTGCATTCGTGATTTCTGGCTGGGGATTTCCTCCCTGTCGCTGCAGTGTTACCTGGCTGTCACCCTGAGCCTCTGGGTCCCTTCTGGCCTGGGAAGGGTTTCAGGCTGTCACTGTGATGCCCTGAGCTTGGAGCACGGCTGAGCCACGTGTCCCGGGGCTGTGTGCTGCGGGGCAGCGTGGGGAGCGGGCACGTTGCCTTTCCTTGAGCCCATCCTTGTGGTGCCTGGGCTGCAGCTGTCGGGGGGCTGTGGCCTCTTTTCCCTCTGCCTCAGCTCACGTGTGCGCAGGAGCAGGCAGCTGGGAGCGCGGTGGCCTGGGGTAATCCTGCTCCAGGTAGCCCTGCTCTGCAGGAGGAGGCACCGATAGCAGCGTGTCCGTGCTGGGGGAGAGGGGCTGCGGCTCTGGGCTGCAGGGACACGGCTTGTCCCCGACCCCAGCAGGTTCGGCTCTCCATGCACCCCCCGGGTTGTTCCCTGTGGCTGTTTCTGGGGACTGTTTGCAGGAAAGCAGGGGTGGTTTCTGGCTGTTCAATGCTGGGGACAGCCCTGAGACCCTGCGCAGCCCCCAGCAGTGGCTCTGCTTAGGGCCACTTGCAGCCGCTTGTTTGCAGGAGCAGCAGCACGGCGGGGATGTGCGTGGCTCCGGCCCCCCACCGCCTGCTCCCCTCCAAACAAAGGCGGCTCTGAGCCTCCCCTGCCTCTTGGCACACTACAACAGAGCCCTTCTCTCCAGCAGCAAAAGCCCTTTTCCAATCCCCGAGCGCGCTGCAGCCCCCTTCCCTTGCCTTCCCCATCTCCCTCCTCCCTGCCTCCCCAGCCAGCCCTGCCAGGGTGACCGCAGCCCAGCCCGGCACCTGCTTGTCCCCGTGATGCAGGGGATCCAGGGGACCTGGCCATGGGGGCTCGGGAGCCCATTGTGCCTGGCTGCAGCAAGGAGCAGTGTGGGGGGGAAGTGCTTCTGCCACCGGTAATTACCGGGAAGGCTGCTGCCACATGATTAGGGGACGTCAGCAGAGTGTGTCACTGCTGATGACACGCTGCATGTGCAGGGGCTGGAGAGGATGCTAGGGCGAGAGGTTGGAGCACTGGGACTCAGTGCTGAGCCAGCCTGGCTGCCCGACCTTCGGTGAGTCACCTGTCCCCCCCGGCCTGCGGTGGCACACGTGAGGTGGCCCAGCCCTTCCCTCTTGCTCCAGGAGCTCAGGCTGCTGCCAAAGCCCCGTGCCTCAGTTTCCCTGTGGTGCAGGGGAGGCTCAGCAGCTGCTGTGGGGCTGGTTGTCCCCCCCCCCCACACACACACCAAGGAGAGATGCACGCTCCTGGCTTTTTGGGGATGTGCTAGGGGAAGCCAGGACAAAGTGTCGTTACTCACGGCGATGACAGCGCCGATGACAAGTCCCCAGCCTCCAGGAGCACGTGCTGTGCCCATGCTCCTCGCGTGGGGCTGCGTTCCCAGTGCCAAGAGGCCCAGTGAGTAACGGGGTGGGCGGCAGCACCGGGGCGCTGCGTGGGAGCGGGAGCTGTGCTGCTGCCAGGAGGGGACGGCGATGGGTGCCCGCTGCCCCTCGCCTGGGGGCAAACTCCGACCCACGAGTGGCTGCTAAGGGTTGGGGTCTCCTGCCCCACCTGGGTTGCACCTGTCCCAGCCAAAGTCCTATGGAGCTGAATCTGGCGGCTTTGGCTTTCGCTGGCCGGCGCTGGGATGCGGCTGCTGAGCCCTTCCCCAGGTGGGGACACCCCGTGCCCGGGGCTGCAGAGCGCTGTATTTTGGCTGGAGAATCACTTGATGAGATAAGGATGGGGTATCGCGTTACCGGAGCCGGATCCTTCTTTGAGGTTAATAAGACAAGACAGGCAATTGCTGCCGCTTGATACGGGGAGTGTTGTGTGAGTGAGTCTATTAGTGGGCTGATGAGTAATCAGCTACGTTGGAGACCTGCTAACGGGAGGAAAAAGTTGTTAACGTGACTCAGCTGACCCCTCTCTGCAGAAGTTAGTGTGTCTTTTCTGAAATACCACAGGTGGATTACTCCACGACTTGGACGTGCAGCCGGGAAGGCATGGCAGGATGTTCCTCCTTGCTTGCCAGCTGGAGTCACGCGTCGGCGATGAGCCACCGGGAGAGGAGAGGGGCCAGGAACGCTCAAGCCTAACCCCAGCACCAAGCCCGTCCGCCTGCTCATCCTCCGGCAGCTCCGTCAAGGGGCTTTTCAGTTCTTTCAGCCACAGCCTCGCTGTGCAGGCAGAGATGCTTCGGGCTGGCTCAGCATTTCAGCTCCCGTATTCCTGTGTGCCTCTGCCCTGAAGCCGTCCCTCTCATGGTGGGGATGGGGCCGGCTCCCTTCTCCCGGTTCCCTCCCGGAGCAGGGAGGAGGCGACAGCTGGGCGATGTGGGATGCTGTGAGACACCGAGTCCCACTTTCCAAATGTGGGCCGTTGCCTCCCGAAGTGCAGGAGGCAGCTCTCCCGGGAGATCAGGTGTTGTGAGACTCGTGACTCTACCATGCAAATGCTGGGGGCTGTGAATAATCACGTACTTGTGCTCCGCGTGGGATGGAGCAGCCCTGGGCCATGCGGGAGGCAGCAGAGCCCGGGACTCGTGCTCCCCCGGCCGGGTCACGGAGCGAGGGGCCGGCAGCGGAGCCGCAGGCACCGGGAGATGCAGTTTGCAGGTCAGCCCCTCTCCGACCGGTCAGGATGATCAAGACCAGGGCTTACATAAAGCAAGGCGGGTCTCTTCTCCTGCAGTCCGTGCCCTTGCCGTACCACAGAGCTGCAGCCTACCTAGGGTCAGGTTTTTTGTTATTTTTGCTGCCCTGCGTGGAAGGCTGAGCCAGAACCTCGCTGCTCCGAGGGCTGGCCATCTCTGAATTTCTAGACTCAACTTGTAGCTCATTCCTGTTTTTCTCGTGCCCATACCCAAACCTCTCTCCTTCTCTGGTGATCCCAGGATCCAAGTCCAAGGGAGCTGGCGGTAGGGCTTGACCAAACTCCTGGATGCCCCACGTGCGATGGGGAGAGCTGCATCCCCAATGTCTCTTGGCATGAGCAGTGCCCTTGTGCTAGCCTGAGGATTCCTTCCTCTTGCAACTGTCAGTACATTGCAAAAAAAAGAAAATAAATAAAAAGCAATGACATTTTTATCCCTCTTGTCAGGCAAAGTGGTAAATTTATCACTGGGCAATTGTCAAGTGACTCAGCCGTATGTGGTAGGCTTTGTTCTCCATGGCTGCTCATGGGGTGGAGGGGAAGGGCTGTGTTACTCGGCTCTGCTCTGCAATGACTTTTTCCCCCTTTTTGTGGCCTTCTGAGCTGGGGAACGGTGGGGATCCCCAGGTCAGTGGCTTGAAAGACGGACACCAGCGGAACGCTGCTGCCAAAGCTGCTCCCCTTCGAAAGACAAGGGCTTTCCCTGCGGGGTGGGAAGGTGCTGACCCCACGGGGGTGGCACTGCCGTGCCCTGCAGGGACGGGTCCTGGGTGTGGGGGTGCGTGCGTGGCCGGGCTGGATCCGTCCCCGTCCCTGGGTGCTGGCGGGCCGGCAGCTCCATTGTGGCCGAGGGTCCGGGCGCTCCTTGCCTCGCCTGCTGCCTTCACCCACTGCCGGCTCCGCCACAGCCGAGTGATGGGAAAGTACATGGAGTGCCCTGCTCATGTAAATAAACCCGGCTATAAATAGAGAGGGAGAGAAGTGTGAAAACAGTGGGGAATGGATTTTATAAAACTAGCAAATTAGTCTGGAAAAACAAGGGTGTGAACCAGCAGCCATGCTCCAACCCAAGCCCATATTTCCAGTTCCTTGATGGATGATGGGGCCGTGGTTCTGTGTGCGGCTCGGAGAGGTGTGGGGCTGGGTCATCTCCATCTATCATGGGCTAACGCTGCTCCTGGTGCCTCCCGCCTCGGGCTGTGTTAGTGTATGTGTAATCAACGCCCTTCGTTATTATTTTTCCTCTTTTTGAAACTACGGTGAAGCTCAGCTAAAACTATAAAGATCTGGCTCGTAACATTGACCAGAATACAGGGTGCCCCTGCGGACGGGTTGGCCTCTTGCTCCCAACCTCACCGCGTGTGCAGGGCACCAGCCATCCCTTGTATATTTGCAAGATTTCACTTCAGACTTGAGGGCTAGGAGCTGAGTCAGACTCTTAGGAGGTCTTGGGTTTTGCTGGGGAAGGAAACTGCCGGGCAGTCTGCACGAGCCAGGGCGGCAGCGCCAGGCCCCCCAGGGGCTGCCTGCCGGTCTCGCCTCCCGCCCCGGGCTGTGAGATACTGGACTCCCCGTGAGCAGTGGTGCGGGATGCTCCTGGCGCTCCTCAGGTGTCTGCATCCTCTGCAAGGATTTCTTCTTCCTTCTTTCTGGGACATGTGCGGGAAGAAGAGGTGGGAAGATCAGCAGCTGCTCAGACCTCTTTCCAGATACTCTCCCGACGGCGTGGGTATCGGGCCGTGGTGAGTGCTGGGGACAAGGCCATGCCAGCCTGTCCCCTCCCGGGCTGCCTGTCATCCCGGGGGAGTTCAGCAGCCCGTTTCCCTCGCCGCATGCTCCTCGGGGAGCCAGCCAGGCCGTTCTCCCGTCTGACATCACCAGAGGCCTTTGCAGAGGGCGGGAGAGCAGAGAGGGATCCTGCGGACCTGTTTCTGCTGTTTTCTGCTGGCGCGGGGCCCAGCGTGCTCCCTTCAGAAGGTGATGTGGGCAGTGCAGGGTGGCAGGAGGATGTGGCAGTGACCAAGCTGGGGCAGGCGGGTGGCACAGCCGGTGCCAGGGTGGCTTTGACACCGAGCTGGTGCCGGTTCTGGGGTGGCACGTGCATATGACACCAAGCTGTTGTGTCAGGGCTGTGGCACAGGTGACAGCAAGGTGGCACAGCTGATGCAGGGTGATGATGCTGAACCAGCGCAGTGAGGGGCACAGATGGTGGCAGGGACATGACCCCAAGCCCGTGCAGGGTGGCAGGGACAGACGGCAGTGCTGGTGGTGGTCACGGTGGCACCAAGCTGGGGCAGGGAGGTGGCACATCTGGGGACAGGGTGAGGTGACAGTGCATGGGGACAGGTGGCACATCTGGGGAGGGGGAGGTGGCACTGTGCTGGGGCAGGTGGCACGTTGGGGACAGGGAGGTGGCACTGCTCGGGGCAGGTGGCACATCAGGGACAGGGAGGTGGCGCTGCGCGGGGGCGGCGGCAGAGCGGGGGTGACCCCTCGCGGAGGTGACCCCGGCCGGGCCGGGCCGGGCCGGCGCACCCGGCAGTGCGCATGATACTGCGGCGCGGGGCCCCGTGCGCGCCAACCCACCTTGAAACGGGCCC
>VXAL01011324.1:1429189-1473409 GCA_013399475.1 Chauna torquata | reverse complement strand
AGCACGCCCCGGTGGTGCGGTGCTTGCGGCTGGCTGCGGCTCGGGACGGGGTTTGCATCCCCTCCGGTGCTTGTGCATGGGCGGGGGGCGAGGGCCGAGCGCTGCCGGGGTGCCTGGGCGCTGCTGGGCGCGGCGAGGGTTTTGCTGCTTGGTTTTTTTTTTGTTTTTTTTTTTTTAAATTGGTCCTTGTGCAAATTGTTCACTGTGAGGGATCTGCGCTGGGAGTGCCGGGCGCATCTTCTGAAGACGCTAATCATTTTTGCAGTGACCTCCCAGAGGGCAGCGACTGCAACTCGGGAAGTTTATGAGACATTAGCTTGCAACAGCGCTGAGCCGCGCGTTCTCAGGCTCCAGGCGTTTGAATGCTGCAAATGATGTGCGTGTCTGCGTCTTCTCTCAGGGCTTTGAAATTCTCTTTGGAAGAAGTTAATCGGGGCGAGTCCTTGCTGGGGACGTGGCTGGCTGGGTGCAGGGACAGGCGGTGTGTCCCCTGGCGGGGAGCAGCTCGCAGGCTGGCAGGGGATGCGTGTCCCGTAGGGTCTCTTGCTCCCTGTTTTTTCCTTCCAGCCCAGGGAAGCCGCAGGGAGCAGGACGGAGCTCGCCCTTCTCTGCAGGGCTGCGCAAGGGTAGTCTGGGTGTGCAAGGAGAAATGCAGGGGGGATTCGGTGCCTTCCCTCTTTGCTTCCCCTGTGGTACCCCGGCAAGGGCAGCACCCCCATCTGCAGGCTTTGGGGGGTGATTCTGCTCCCCATGACCATGGTGTCCCTGCCTCCTCCCATCCCAGGGTGGCTGCTGCACCAGGGTAAACTGAGGCACAGGGTTGTCCAAGGTCAGGAAGGAGACAGCAGCAGGGAATCACCCTGATTTTCTGGCTCTGCCTTCCTTCCCTTCATCTGCCAGCCCCCGGCTGTCCCTGCAGGTAGCAGGTGAGCTGCAAGCACCAGCTCCCAGCACCGCCGGGCTCCCCAGGCGTGGGGGGCTCCGGCCACTGAGCCCACCCGAGCCCACCCGTGGGGATGCGGGGGCTGCCAGCAGCAGGCGATTGCTGGCCAAGAGCCACGCTGCCTCCCCGAGCACGGGTCTGGTTGAGCTTGCGGTGCCGCAGCCGGGCAGCAGAGCCACACCACGGCCCCGGGGACGTCCCTTGGCGCTGGCATCCTTGCGGCCAAAGGCGGCAGGGGGGGGATCGGAAAGGGGCTGCTTTAATGGGCTGGGGGCTCCTGGCAGGGCTGGCACGGGGGGGTGGGCTGCAGGGGCGCGCGTACGGCGAGGCGCGTACGTGATGAATGAGTGTGCTGTGAGTAATGCGTGGGTGGGCGCCGCGCGCAGCGGGCGAGGGGGTGCTGCGGGCCGGCGCGTCCCCCGCGGGGACGGCGAGCGTGCGGGAGCCGCGGCCACGGCTCCGTACCCTCCTCGCCCCGAAGCGGGGCTGGAGCGGGAGGGTGGGGGTGACCCCAACGTCCATCTGTCATGTGTCCCCCCCCGCCCCAAAACACCGTGCTGGGGGTGCGGCAGCCGCCCGGTGCTGGAGACCTTCTGGATGGGCGGAAGGCAGGGACAGGAGTGGGTGGCTGTCACCCTGCGTCGCTCGGCAGCGACCGGAGACAGCGTTTGCCGGGGATGCAGCTGCGAGGAGGGAGCCTGCGGCGTGTGCCGAGCCGCCTGGCTGGTGGCAGTGCCCTGTGGGTCTGCTGGTGGCCTGGGGGCTGTGGGCATCCCCTGGGCTTGCCGCGCGGCTCTGCCCCATGCCGGGCTCTTCTGCGGTGGCGGCTGCTCCGCCTGATGTCGGCTGTCCCTGCAGTCTGTCCGTCCTGAGTCACTGCACCCAGGGCTTGCAGGCAGAGCGAGCCAGGGCTGCGGCGCGCCATCCTGCCAGGCTGGCGATGCTCTCAGGCTGAGATCTCCCTCTGCACATCACGCGGAATAGGATGCTCTTTTTAACACCCCCAGGCTCAGTTTCAACCCTCCCTGCCTTGCTGGGAGAGGTGGCCTTCCTCCCCCCGCCTCCTCCTCCTCGCAGAGCTGGGCAGAAACACAGTGCCTTGCAGCCCTGCTGTCCCCAGGCAGTCCCCTGGCCTGGCGAGGCTCTCCGAGGGCTTTCCAGGCGTTAATCCGCTCAGAGAGGGAGCGTCATCCCCTCTTATGGTATGGGGGAGGAGAGCAGGGACGTGACCGTGCCGGGGTGCGTCGGGAGTGGGTGTCGGGGGGGCCCGGCCTCCTGGCATTCCCACGGCGCTGTGACGCTGGGGCTTTCCTCCGTCTCCCGCCAGCGCGGCGTTGCAGAGATGCTCGTGGGCACGGCGTGCGGAGGGATGGCTTGGTTTTGGGCAAGGCTGCCGTCGAGAAGGCTACCTCCGGACCGTGGCAGGTCCCGCTCGCGGCGGCGACCTTGGCGCTGGGAGATGCTCATGTACCCGCGGCGGTGCCGGTGCTCGGGCGCTGCATCCTGCGGGCTGCCGCTGCTCTCCCCGCGCTTCTCTGGCAAGGGGATGGTTTGGCACCGGCGTTGGCCGGTGGGCTTGGCCCAGCTCCCCTTTCTATCCTTTCGTGGAGGATTTCTGCTCCTCTTGACCTGTGGGATGAGAAGGGCACGGAGGGATGTGTGGGCCGTGGTATTCGGCTTAGCGGAGGACTTTTGCAGCGATGGTTTTTTGGCTTGGTTGCCTTTCGACTCAGAAGATGCGGCTTCCCCCATGGTGGGAGGACTCCTCAAGCCTATGTTCCTCTCCGGAGCTGCTGCAGGACAGGTCAGCGCGAGTCACCCTCCCGTGCTCCCTGCGTGAGCTTCAGGGTGGCAGAGAGGCCCTGGAGCTGAGCGAGCGGTTGGCGCGGTCCCTTCCCGTGTGGATGGAGGAGCCGTTCCCTCTTCCTTTCCCCACGGCAGACGTCTCCTGAGCCTGAGGCTCTTGGTGACCAGCTGGCCTTGGAAAAATAACTCCGTTCCTCCTGCTTCCTGCTGGAGAGGTTGGCATCGGTGGGAGGATTGCCTGAGCCAGGAACAGCGTGATTCAGGAGCTGCTGGCGGGCGTCTCGGCTGTCAGCACACAGAGTGCTCACATCGCAATTATTAGCTGCAGGACCGCGAAAGCATCGGGCTGGTGGGGCCCGCGTGTGCCGCTCCGCGGGGCAGGGCGATGCGCAGGGTGCCGTGCGTGCCGTGGGTCTCTGCGCGCCAGATGCAGAAGCAGGTCTCCCCCGGGGCCGTTTCCGCTCCAGCATCCGCTGTGGCTGCTCGGTGCGCGGGGAGCTGCTGGTCGCTGCTGGGAGATGGCTCCCGGCAGGTGCCCGACTGCTGGCGGTGAGCGCAGGGATGCCCCGGCTTCGATTCAGCCTGGTGGGACGGCGTGGGGAGATGGGGACAGCACGGTGACCACCAGCAAGTCACCTTGCGTGCTTTGTCTCTGTGCCCCAGTGAGCACGGGCAGCGCTGGCATGGCGCGGGTGTGCACCCACTGGTGCCGACACCAGTGCCGGGGACACCAGTGGGTGATAGGCACGGTCCCACCCGTGTCAGCACCGTGGGGCAGCACCCAGGCTCGCACGCTCCCGTGGGGATGGCATCGGCTGCTGCACGGGATGTCCCTTGTCCCCGCGGCAGGGTTTGAGCTCGCCGCGAACCTGCTAGTCCCGCTCAGCCTCTGCCTCTCCCGGCGTGACCTTGAGGCGAGTCACTTGACCTACGCGCGGTGCAGTCCGTCCATCTGGAAAATCGGGTTTAAAACGCAGGAATCTCGCTAGGAAAAAAAAAAAAAGGAAAAAAAAAAACAGATGCTGCTTTTAAGCTGGGGGAGGGGGAGCGGGCTGTGTGGCTGCCGCCCTCGGGGACGGGGACAGGTGGATGCTCTCGGGGGCCGCGCACCCCCCTGGGTGCAGGGGGGGCCGTGCTCGTGGTGGGGCGGGCAGAGCTGGCCTGGCTTTCTGGGCGCTTTCCTTGATGAGCGAGCGGCTAATTGCAGCTTTCTGCCTCCTGGCTTCGGGCCGGCTGCGCACATCCCTTGCCCTGCAGAGCTGCATCCCCAGCGGGTGTCCCGGGGTGCCAGCCTGCCAGCCGCCCCTCCTGACCCAGCCTTGTCCTTGGAGCGACCCTGCTCTTGCCTGGGAAGCAGCGGGATGCTTTCTGCTGGCCACCAACGTCCCCATCCTTCCAGCAAGTCATCCTTCCCGTAGGATGGGTCCTGCGAGTGCATCCGGTGGGATATCCCCCGTCTTTACAGCCAAGCCTCGCACCGCCGTATCCGTGCTTCCCTCCCCTTGGGACAGGAGGGATTGAAAGCCCGGATCCGAGTGAGGGTGGTCCCAGCCTCAGTGGGAGCCCTGCGATGGCATCGTCTTACGTGATGGCAGCCTTCCCTCTCCCTTTGGGATGTGTTCAACTCCACCTCCACATCTTGCATTCTTGCCTCCTGGCACACAGTGTGCTTTTATTTTTCCTGGATCTGCTTTGATGACGAAGCCTGTTGATTGCTTGTTTTTCTTTGCAGAGCACCCCCAGCTCGGTGTGAGCTACTGCACCGAGGGGAATTTGGGGTTCACATCTCTGCCGTGGCTCTCTCTGTTGACCCTATTTCAAAACCACCAGTTAAGTCTCAAAACCCCCTGAACTTGGCTGGGAAAATCAAGTGCGTTTAAAAATACCCTTTCTGTTTGTGCTCTGTTTCTTCTGGCGTCTGCGGGTTGTTTTCAAGCATTTCTCCACAAATGTGAGGGTGAGAAACACTTCTTTTAATGGAAAGCTGCAGTCTCCATTATTTATATGCTTTCAGGAGCTGTGACATCAAGGGAAGCCTGATGCGGCAGGGTCGGGAGCAGCACCTCGGCTGCGTTTGCAGGTTGGGAAGGGGCAGCGCGCCTGTTTCGCGGACCTGATGGGTGCTGGTGAAACAGAGCCCTGGTGCTTTCTGATGGGCAGAGAGCTAGGCACTGTCCCGATTCCCCTCTGGAAGTGGGGACATGAGGACGTGGGAGGGTTCCTGGGTGCCCTTCCTCGAGATTCAGCCCTGGAGCTGCGAAACCACCTGACTGGGACCTTCATTTTGGGTGGAAAACCGCTGATGGGGAGGCAACGGAGCTTGCCTAGGGGGTGGCAGGTGTGTCTGTCTGTCTGGACAGGGGCCTGAGGGGTGGAGAGGTGCCGGGGGATGCTGGGGGCTTGTCAGCTGCATTGCCCGTCAGCCAGCCTTGCTGGCGTGGGGCTGAACGCAGCCCCTCGTGCAGTTACCCACCGGCCTGCGGAGGAGACGCCGGCGCTGTGAGCTGCTGGGACTGACCTATTTTCCTCTGTGCACGTTCTGGTGCTTGCAATCCGGAGGCCGTGGGTGTTTGGTCAGCTCTGGGTCTTTGTATGGGGAAGGAGTTGCTCGGGTCACCTCTGGGGGACGGATGAGTGCCCAGGAGCAAGCGGCTTCTGCTGTGGCAGCAGGACCTCCCCAGGGCCCATCCCCGTGGTGTCTGGGCGCGTGGCGACGGTTAGCCTCGCGGGCAGCGTGCTTCTCCGTCTCGGCAAGCTCAGCTGTGTGTGCATCGATGCTCTGTTGGGCTTTTCAGAGCTGAAAACCAAGGTCCCGTCCCCCAGGGAAGTGGGCTCAGGCAGGAGGAGGGTGCCGGGGACGGGGCCCTGTGCAGAGGGATGGAGCTGGGGAGCGAAGGGGTTCGGGCTGGCTGCCCCCTTCTGCGCGGGGCTGGCAGGGATCGCCGGGGCCATCTGGGCCCCACTAGCGATCGGTTGGTGGGGAGGCTTCGTTCTCTGTCACCGGTGGAAAGCAGGACGGTCCCATGGAAGGTCGTGGGCGATGCTGCGGTGGCTGGCAGGGTGCTGGAGACCCGCTGGGGCGAGACAGCCGCCTGCGCCGGGGAGGCAGGGCGAGCGTTGTCCTTGGATGCTCTTGAGCTGCACGTGACAGCTGCTGTCCCCGCTCGGCGCAGGGGGGCTGCGGGCAGCCGGGGGGGAATCCCAGTGCTCCCAGTGCCATCTCCCCTCCTGCTGGGAGGTTGGCCTCATCCCAGGGCTGCCCTGGTACCCATCCCCTCCCACCTCCACGGCCGGATGGGAGCAAACACGGGGCAGCTTGGCTCTGCTCGCCCTGCCCAGCGCGGGGAGCTGGGGGTGCTGGCGAGGCCCCTGGGGTGCTGTTGGGGCCGGGATGGCTCCTTGCAGCTCTTCGCTGTCAGGGCAGAGCTGACGCCGTCTCTGCTGACAGGGTGCGGAAGCCTGAGCTCATCAGCGATGCAGCGATAACGAGGCCCGGGAGGTGCGAGCGTGCCACCGGGGCGGTGCGAAGGGGGACGCGGTGGCCCCGTGCCCGCCACCGCCCCTGCCTGCGCGGATGGGGCCGTGCAGGACCCCGGCAGCAGGGACGAGCGCTAGCAGAGGGCGTGCAATGCAGTAAAGTCTCCCTGCGTGCGTGCTCCTTGCAAGCGGTTTGCATCGCGGTGCCTTCACCCTCCCCTCTGCCTGTAAGCAGCCCTCCCCGTTAAACAGCCGTAAGCCGGTGCCGCAGGGAGCGGGGACGCCCGGCTTGACGTAGGGCTGAGGGCTGCCTTCCTCTGCGGGCGTGCACCTTGCAGCACACGGGGGGGTTTTGACAGCGGCCGGTGCTGCCGGCAGAGCCCCCGGTCTGCCTGGCTCCCCTCCTGCGGGACACCGAGACGGATGGCGGCACGGTGCCGGCCTCTCGCCGGTGCGCACTTGTGCCGGAGCCAAAAATAGCCGGTGATGCTCGGCTCCCGCGGCGGGGAAGCGGTGATGTCACTTGCCGCCAATCACCGGCGGCCCCGAAGAGCAGCGCGGAGGAGTGGGAACGTGCTTCCCCGAGCATCCCTCCCCGAGCATCCCCCGGGGAGTGGGCAGCGGCTGCGTATGGGCGGCTGCCTGTAGGGGAAAAGGGGGGCCCTGCCTTGATGCGCTGGAGGAGAGGCGCTCGGCGGGGCGAACCCCACATCTGCAGTTTCAGGAATCCCCGCCTGCAGTGCTGCAGGAAGGGAAGGGGCATGAGGTGGTGCGTGGAGCTGCTGCAGAGCCCCGCGCTGCATCTGGCCCCCCAGCCCCGTCGTACTGATGGTTTGGGGTTGCAGAGGTCTCTGAAAGCCCAGCCTGGGCTTTTCCCCTCCTGCCTGCTGAGCGTGCTGGCTGTGCTGGTGCTTTCTCGCTGCTTTTGCCCCCCTCTCCGAAGGTGTGAGCTCCCTTTCTGCAGGGCTTGAAGCGTGGGAAAGAGGCGAGCGGTGATTTGGGGCTGGGCACCTCCCTGCCCTGGGTCCCCGTCTCCCTTTTTGAAAGCTGTGCTAAGGATGCTGAGCTGTGCTGCTGATGAAAAGAGCAGGATGATAACAGGCTGCAGCTGAGCTGGGAGATGCAGCCAGGGTGGAGCAGTGCCTTGGTTGAAGGCTGAGAGGGAAGCGAGTTTAATTGCCCCAGCCAGGGGGAGGAGCAGGGTGCCAGACCCGAATCGCAAGTCGCAGCCGGGTTTCAAGCCCGGGGCTCTCGGTGACACCCAAGGACAGGGACTTGGCCGCCTGGAATGGCTTCTGCAGGATGGCCGTGTCCCAGGGCATGCCACAGCTGCAGATACTTGGTCCTGCTCGGCGAGCTCCCATGGCTTCTGGGGAGGACTGGGGGGTGCAAGCAGGTTTCCTTCTGGTTTTGGGGTTGGGGGAGCACTTGGGGTTGGTGCTTGGGCTTTCCCAGCGGCCCTGCTGCCGAGGCAGAGGTCCAGTGGCGGGCAGCAGGATCAGCCCCCGTGATACCCAGCTGATGGCTGCTGTTTCTGCCTTCCTCCCCTTGCAGGTGCCCTCGGCTCAAGGGAGGAGCCCGAGTTTGTGACCGCTCGCGCTGGCGAGAGCGTGATCCTGGGATGCGACGTCATCCACCCGCTCACGGGGCAGCCGCCTCCCTATGTGGTGGAGTGGTTCAAGTTCGGCGTCCCCATCCCCATCTTCATCAAGTTTGGGTTTTACCCTCCCCATGTCGACCCGGGATATGCAGGTGAGGGCGTGGGGCTGGGGACCGAGGGGACACGAGGTGAGCGGAGCTGTGCTGCCCAGCGCGCGGCTCTGCTCAATCTGCTCCTCCGTAGGAAACCGTGCGCGCTCTGCCTCTCATCGCTTTTTTTCCACCCAGTTGGTTTTAATTAAGCAGCAGCACTAGGAAGCCAGCTGGGCTGCGTGGGATGGGAGCAACCGAGGCAGAGAAACCCAGGGTGACGCGTGGTGGCAGCGGCTGCTGCCGCTGCACCCCGGAGCAGCTGCGAGCCTGGGGGATGCTTGGGGGAGCGGGGCACGGGCTTGGCCCCCGCCGGGGACATCTCCCTCCGCCGGTGGCCAGGCTCTGCTGGAGATGCAGGGCCCACGTGGCTGCACGCCAACATGCGTCACCTTCCCCCTGTGGCCGGTGGCTTCTGGTGGCATGTCTGAGGGCTGAGATGCTCCTTGGGCTGGTGGCCAGCCCCGAGGGGGGACGGCATGGTGGGGGGGGACCCGGTGTGGTTCCTTGGGGAGCTCGGTCTTGGTGTTCGCAGTGGACTGAGACGTCCCCTGCAAGGATGCATTTGCGGGGCCGGGGCAGCCGATGCGGGATGGGGGGGTCCGGGGGACGTGGAGGTGACGGGCTGTGCTGTCCCCGCAGGCAGGGCCAGCCTGCACGACAAGGCGTCCCTGCGCATTGAGCAGGTGCGCTCCGAGGACCAAGGCTGGTACGAGTGCAAAGTGCTGATGCTGGACCAGCAGTACGACACCTTCCACAACGGCAGCTGGGTGCACCTCACGGTCAACGGTGAGTCCTGGCCGGCAGTGCCGGGGGGGCTCGGGGTACGTGAGCAGTGTTACGTCCTGCCTGTTCCAGCTCTGGTGTTGCTCCTCCATCCCGGGGATGGCCCGTGGGATAGGATGCTCCAGGATGCTGCACGCTCGGAGAGTACGATTGCGCTGGGAGCGGGCTGTGGGTGAGCTGGGTGAACAGATGCTACAGGGATAGGGGATGTGTGCGCTGTGGGCGTGGGGTGCGCAAGAGGATGCCAGAGGAGGGCAGGACCACTCTTGCATTGGGACTTGGGGTCAAAATCAGCCCCCGTCCCTTGCCCACCCTGCGTGCATCCTCACAGCTCTGGGCTCAGCGTTTCGCGACGGTGCATGGGGACGGTGCTGCTCGTCAGGCAGGGCTGCAGGGCACGATTTTGTGCGCGGCTTTCTAGTTACGATAGGTAACAACGATGGGTAGCCGCCCTCCAGGTTTGGCAATCCTGACTGCACAAGCTGTCGAGGCTGGGACTTGGCAGAGGGTGATGCGGGAGGGTACCCAGCACCCGGAGAGCTGCAGATGGCTCAGGGCAGCGGTGCCAGGGCGCATGCAGAGCAAAGGCCAGGTCCCTGCCACCGTCACGGCCGTGGTCTGGGGCCATTCCCCAGGATGATGCCTTGTCCGGGGAGGGCAGAGGGCTCCAGCGCAGCTGTGCTGGGTGCAGGATTGCTGCAGGGCTGCGTACGGTGTGGAGCTGGGGCATTCTTCCCTTTGATTTCTGACTCATGCTGGACCTAGATCGTATCTGCACCTTCTAAACAAACAGACAAGCAGCCATCCAGGCTGACTTAAAGTAGGAACGGCACTTAAAAAAGGGACAAACTTTTATTAGTAATAATGCAGTTTAATTACGCGAAGCTTGTTTAAAGGAAAGACATCAAGAAACAGGGCCGGGACTGCATCTCCTCTTAACAAACAGATCAGAAAATCAAATCTTTGTTTTCTTGAAATTCAGATTTACTCAAATTACTTTTTCGTTTTATTAGTGCTACGTATTAAACTAATTAGCAATTTGTCGTTTTCCACATCAGGAGACGTCTTTATTTTTAGCCTGGCAGAAGCGGCGGCCAGGCTGCGCCTCTCCCTTTGAAGCAGGACACGGCTGCGGAGGGGCTGCAGGGTGCTGCCGGCTCCTCGCCGCCGCCTTGCCCGACCTTGAGCAATTTATTTAACCTTTTGGGGGGGATGCCTGGGCTGCAGCGTGGTGCAGAGCAGCCTAATTGAGCCCAATTAGCAAGCGGGAGCTGTGCGAGCAGGGCTCGCGGTAGCGTGGAGCGCGGCAGCTCCATCCCTGCCCGCTCCCTCTGCATGCGATGCGGGGACGAGCCGCTGCCGCGCTGCCTTCCCGGCCGGCTGCTAATGAGCTTGGGGAGCCTGGGAAGGAAGGAGTGAGGGAAGCAGGAGGAGGAGAAGCGCGGGGCGAGATGGGAGGAAGGTGGCTGCCGTGGCTGGTGAGGCTGGGTTCAGGCTCTGGCTGTCCAGGCGAGATGCAGGAGGAGGAGGAGGAGGATGGTGCCTGCTTCACCTGCACCGCGCTTGCACGGGTCCTGCAAACCACTGGCCCGAGGGACTGGAAGTGCTTGGGAAATGCCCCTGGGCTGCGCAGGGCGGTGGCAGAGAGCTGGACCTCAGTTAAAGACCCTGCAGATCTGCTGGCTGGCCAGCTACTAGTTTTCTATCAGTTAATTTTGTCCTCCTCCTTTCCCAGTGCGAAAGGGCTCTGGGGCAACTGGGAGCTGCAGGGTGGTGTCACCAGCGTCCCAGGCTGTGTGTCTGGGGACAGCAGTGCTGCTGGCGTTCAGGCTGAGCGGGACGGGGTGTCCGGGCTTGCTGTCCCACGTTGGGCAGCAGCCCCTCGGGGTCCACTCCTTTTACAAAATGTGTTGCTTTCTGGGTTTTATGGAGCATGGAGCACGCAGGGGCTTAATAATGAAATAATAACCGTAATCCTCCAGGCCCAAGAAGCTGCTTTCAGCGGGGAGGGCTATGGCTTTCTCCCAGCACAGTGGAATGGTTAATTTTCTTAGGAGAAAATAAAAATCATTTTGGGAGAAACAAAATATAATTCTTTTTCCGAGCAGATTAAATTGCCAACCTGTCTTCCTCGAAAGTGGGCTTTAACAACTGCTGGTAATTAGGGGCGGGCTGTAATCCTGCCAGCCTCTTTAATCAGAAAGGAGTCTTTCGATCTGCACTGCGGTGTTTTCTTATGTTTTGACAATAGCAAGTTAATGTGCAACGGGGGGGGAAAGCTGTGCGGTGCCCTGGAGCCACCGGGGAGCAGGGTGCAGCTGGGTCTGGTACCCTGGGGTGCGCTAGAAATGTTTCTGGCTCCTCCTCTGAATGCTGGGCTGTAGCGCATGGCCAAGGGCAGCCCCTGTGACATTGCTGTCCCCGCAGCCTGAGCCCCGGTAGCCTTTTGGAGCCTCGATGCAGCCCTGCTGCGTGCCCCTTCCTGGGGAGAAGGGGGCTCACGGGGTGTCCCCAGCTAGCATGTGGCCACCCCAACTCCGTCACCGTGCCACCGTGATGCTGGCAGTGGTCATGCGTGGAACGGGGTGGGTGACGGTGCTCTCCCTCTGCCCCCCAGCTCCCCCCACCTTCACGGAGACACCGCCGCAGTACGTGGAGGCGAAGGAAGGCACCAGTGTCACCCTGACCTGCATGGCATTCGGGAACCCCAAGCCTATCGTCACCTGGCTGAGAGAGGGAGAGCTGCTGGCTGCCAGCGACAAGTACCAGGTAGGTGCGTGGCGGGGTAACAGCCTGGCCCTGCTGCAGGAGGGGGGTTGGTGCCGTGCGGACCCCCACCTGTCCTCTCCACCAGGGATGGTACAGATGGTAACATGATGGTGGCAGCCGCAGCGTGTCTGAAGCCAGCCTTGCTTTCCCAGCACTTCTCCCTGCTTCCCAGCAGCGGGAGAGGGGTTCTGGTGGCCGGGCTGCTGGGGGCTGTGCTAGGCCCCCCCGGGGATCGGGCAGGAGCTGCGGGCTGGGAACATGGTGGCTGTGATGGGGTGAAGCGGGATGGTTTGGGCAGGGGGCTCTCCTCACCCCAGGACCTGTTTCCCATCCCAGAGGCTCCCACTCCTCTCCCGAGCAGAGATTCCACCCGAGCCATAATTGGTAAATCAGGCATTGGAATCAGCGCAACCACTAATGAGAGTAATTAGGAATCATTTGTTACTAATTGAAATAGAAGGATGAGGCAGAATGAGTGGTGGGGAGGGAGCCTGCCTGCTCTCGTTTGCGGGGGGATGCTGCTGCCTCTGGGGGTGACGGTCCCCATCCCTCCTCTGCTCTGTCCCCAGGGGGGATTCGGCCGCTCGTGCGGCTACGGGGCAGCATCGGGAGGCCAGGCTGGGCTGACGGCTTGCCCAGGGCCCTGGTTCGCACCGTGCCCACGGGACACGGGTGCCGCTGCCCGCAGGGAGAGGAGCGGGGAGCTTCTCTTGCTTTTGTGTCTCCTACACGCCCCAGGGAGGGCCTGGGGCAGGGCGCGGGGCTCAGCCGCTCCCCAGGGATGCGGAGCAGGTCCCGTGGGAGCAGGGTGGGCAGGGATCCGCCGGTGAGGCTTCCCGCTCCGTGCAGAACATGGGTTGCTGTGAAGCGGTTGGCAGGAGCAGAGCAGTTTGGAGTCTGCTGCGCGTCAATCACTTCTGCAAGAGATGAATACTTTGCAAGGGTTATTTTTTTTATTTTCCCCCTTGGCATCGAGCACAAATGCGTGTGTTGGTTTATTAATATCGAAGTCTTGCAGAGTGG
The DNA here is from genome assembly GCA_013399475.1 of Chauna torquata. Lineage (NCBI taxonomy): Eukaryota > Metazoa > Chordata > Aves > Anseriformes > Anhimidae > Chauna > Chauna torquata. Next base: position 1,460,856 of record VXAL01011324.1, on the reverse strand, counting down.
GGAAACCCATTTCTCAGCCGGCACTAACAGCAGCTGCAGCTCCCCTCCATCGGCTGCTCCCTGGCCTTGAGGAAGTGGGGAGGGAGTGAGCGTCCCCATGGCAGGTGCTGGGGGGGTCTCTGTGGGGTCCCCGCGTGCTCCAGGGTCCCCGCTTGTTGTTCCCCAGGTGAGTGACGGCAGCCTGACGGTGCTCTCGGTCAGTCGGGAAGACAGGGGCGCCTACACCTGCCGGGCGTACAGCATCCAGGGGGAGGCTGTGCACACCACGCGCCTGCTTGTCCAAGGTAAGTTCCCCTGGCCGTGCCCGCCGGATTGTCCTCGGTGTCCCCAGGAGGCTGGAGAGGGAATGTGCTGTGTCCCTGAGGCTTTGGGAGTTGGGAGGAGGTGGATCGCCCTGATGCGTCCCTGTTTGTTCTGCATGCTCGCGGAGAAGGGGCTCTCCTGCCTCCAGCTGATCCAAAGACAGCTTCTGGTGCTGGTCCCGGGCTGGCTGGCGGCTGGGGACAGGTAAAGGAACCGACAGGAGGGCTGGGGACCGTTGCTCGCTGGGCAGCAGGCTTTTCGTGAAGGCAGTGCCGTGTGCGGCAGCCAGGCGAGGCGAGGAGGGCTCTGTGCAGCGGTGCTGTGCCTGGAGCCGTGCGTCGGGCGCTTTGCTCGAGCAGTGCCCTGCTGCTGTGTCCCGCATCCCGGCTTCCCTGCCTGCAAACGCTCCTTGCAGCGGGTCCGGAGGGGAGTTACCTGCCCTTAGCAGCTGTGAGACCCACAGGGTGAAGCAAGCTGCAGCGATTGCCCAGTATCTTGTGACTAATATGAAGCTACCGAAGAGGCTGTGTGTGTTTTTAACCTGCTGCAGTCGTTTCATGCTAGTTATTAAACTGCTTTAAAGCTGAAAGCCTCTGACAGTGCCCTGACGTGCTCTGCGCCACATGGGCGCGTTAGGGATGGTTTTGGGGCTGCACCACTGCAGAAGCAGTGCCCAGGAACATCCCAGCCACATCCCCATGGCAGGGCAAGGACCACGACCAGCGATCAGCACAGCCCTGGGCTGGTCCCTGGCACGGCTTGGCCGCAGCAGGCTGCCACCCCTCCTGCCCGCAGCCTTCCATTAAAAACGCCATCAATAAATAAACAAGGAAATTAAGCCCAAACCCCAGACATTTAAATAACATCGGAGGCTGCCAGCTCATCTGATGGCACAGAGGAGAGCAGGATTATGGCTGGTGCCGCCTCCTTCGGAAGCGGCTGGGCTGGGCTCCCGGCCAGCGCCAGCACGGTCCCACGGCGTGTGCCTCCATCCCGCCTCGTCCCCTGTGCAGATGCAGCAGGAAATTTTGGGGGCTGGGATGGAGCTATTAACACCAGGGCTGAAGCGACTCGCCGGCATTGTGCCCGGTGCCCAGTGGCTCTGCATCCTGTTTGTAGGACAGAGAAGTCCACTTAATTGGGGCACCCCGGTGGCCGGGCTGTCATCTTGATGAAGCAGCTGTGCCGATTAGCAACCGGGCCCTGATTGCAGCTCGGTTTTGTTTGGAAAGCAGGGAAAGATTGAGAATGTCACAAAGCGCCTCGTCAGATAGCGGTGATACATGGCTGGCCTCCCGCTCCTCGCCTCTCGGCTCCCTCTTTTATTAAATAAATCTTTAATTAGGTCAACAGCTACCGGCAGAGAGAGGAGCTGGGGGTGTCCTGAGCTAGTGTTCTGCTTTCTGCCCAGGCAGCGAGCCGTGGCCGTTCGCTAGCTCACTGCCGTGTCCCGGCAGTTTGCTGTTTTCCCCTGGTTTTTTCCCGCAGGAAAAGCGTGCTCGGGATTGAGAGAGGTGTGAGCTTGCGTGCCCTGGGAGAGGTGGCAGAGCTGCTGGCTGTGGGCACAGGGCCCCCTCCCTGAAGCCACACCGATGCAGGGGGGAGCTGAGCTGGAGTGGCTGGGAATCCCAGGGCCACTGTGCTCCTTGGGACAGCCCTGGCATCCTGTGGGACGAGGTCAGCCCCTCCAGGGCTCCCACCAGGGCTCATCCAGCGTGTTCAGGAGGATGCATTTGCAGGGAGGCCAGCTCCAGCCCCTGTCTCCGCAGGGGTGACGCTTGCTCTCCTCCCCCAGGTCCACCCTTCATCGTTTCCCCTCCGGAGAACATCACGGTCAACATCTCCCAGGATGCGCTGTTCACCTGCCAGGCCGAGGCGTACCCCGGGAACCTCACCTACCTGTGGTACTGGGAGGAGGAGAACGTCTACTTCAAGAAGTGAGTTTGCACTTGCGGGACGGTGCGTGCTCCTCGTCCTGCACCGGGGCTGCCCTCACCCCCTGCTGCGGATGCTTCCAGCATCTCCTCTTCCCTCCGTGCTCCTCCTCCAGCTTTCTCCCCCTCACTTCTCCTCCCCTGGTCTCTCGCAGCGACCTGAAGTTGAGGGTGCGGATCCTGATCGACGGGACGCTGATCATTTTCCGGGTCAAGCCAGAGGATGCTGGAAAATACACCTGTATCCCGAGCAACAGCCTGGGCCGCTCACCATCCGCCTCTGCCTACCTGACGGTGCAGTGTGAGTGTGGGCAGCGGGGCCGAATCCTGACAGATGAGCACTCACTGCCAGACGGGGCTGATCTGGTAGCACCCGGCTCTGAGCCGGCCCCGGAGGCACCGCCATCCCAGTATGACCCACAGGGGTACTGGGAGGCTCAGGCTGACGCGACAGCAGCCTTTGGATGGGCGTAAAATTATCCTAGATGAGTGGATCTGGAACGACAGGAGGCTTGGTGGAGTTTCTGGGTTAATTATGCAGCCTGATGCAATGGCACCTAGCGCTTGCCTTACTGCATCGGATGCTTGCTGCAGCGCCGGGTGTAGCATGGGAAGCGGGGTGCTGCGAAGCAGTCGCTCCCTGCTGTGCACGGGGGGGAGATGTCCCCTGGGTGCTGATGCTCCAGATCCTGCGAAAAGAGCCCTTGGGGCCAGTCCTGTCATGTACGCTGCTGCACTAGGCTGAGAGCATCTTCCATGTGCTTGTGCAGTGCTGGAAACACGCAGGCAAATAGCCTGAGCATCCAGGGCAGTCCCTGTGTCCTGGGTGCCACCGCTTGGTGGGATCGGTGTCACCCTGGATAGAAGTGGTTTCTCTCCTCTTAAAATAATGCTGGGGGTCATCTTGCTGCTGCTCCCGTGGGTGCTCCCAGGGTGCCGCTCTCATTGCTTGGGCGTGGAAGTACCAGATCAGGGCTCTTAATATCAAATACCGCTTGTGTTTCTCGGTATTTGTCATGGGGGCTTGTTCCCGTGGCGTGGTTTTCTGTGAATTTGTAGCTTTGCACGTAATATTTTCAGGCGGTAACTGATCTAAACAAATGGAGGAGAACAGCTCTGAAAGGAGTGTTTCTTCCCACGCTTGTTCTTTCAGGCTCCCCCTGCTTTAATGGGTAGTGTGCCACAAGCGTCCTATGGCATTCGACAGTAATGGTCCAAATTTCTGCAGTTTGCAATTGCAATATTGCTCTGCTGTGAAGGACTGTAGCGATTTTATTTTATAATGAAAGATAGGCTTGAACAAACTGGGCTCGAAGCTCGGTTTTTGAAGGCCTTTCAGCTTGCGTCTATAGACCAACCGCTGGTAAATGCCTGTTATTGAAAAACCCCGTGTCTGCGGGGCACTGGGGCTGGCGAGCCCATGCGCTTTGTTATGGCACGGGCGAAGGGCAGGATGTGGCCCGGGAGGATGACGGCACGCTTCTTGCTGACCCAGGCTGGACCGCAGCCAGCCACCTAGCAGAGAGGCTCTCTATCCCATTACCGTCTTCCCAGCCACCCAACCCCTTGATTACATTTCCTAAGACGTCGAGTTAAATGCAGGGGATAAAGCCGGTCCCGTATGCGCTGCTTCGTAATCTGGGTTACGGTGCCAGTGCCGGGGCTCTGACAGCAGCGGGCGTTTTGGGGAGCGGCTGGGGCCATGCTTGCCACCCGGTGCGCGCAGCTCTGCACTACCTCTGAAAACTTGTGTGGCTCCGAGCTTGATTGCTTTTGCCCCAAGAAAGCAATAATGAGAGGGACTCGTAGGGATCTTAATTGTGCCAGGCTTTAGTAACTCTGTGCTTCCTGCCCCTGCTTTGGGGTAGGCTTTTGTCAAACTGGGGGGATCTGAGCCCCCTCTTTGGCCGGAGAAGCAGTGGTGAATTTTCTCGTTGGCTTTTGTGTTCCCATTAATTGCAGAATGAGATTTCCCTTCCACTCTGGGTTCTCTCTTGCAGGTGCCCCTGTCCCAGCACGGAGGGGAGGGATGCGCACATCCCCCCGGGCCCTGCACCCCGCCATCACCCGTCCCTTCCAGCCGAATGCTGTAGCTTTACCCCGAGCTTTGCATTTGTGCATCGGCAGCGCAGGGTTGCTGCACCCCAAAAAATGATTTCATTCCTTAATGCAGCGTAAGCCCCGTTAGGATTTTCCTGTAACCTCACGCTGCTGGTGTCTAGACGAGATTGTAGAAATACTCGCTCTCCTTATTAAAAGTAACTTTTTTTTAAAAGCTTCTTATTAAAGAAAGTCTAGGTTCTCTCCAACCCACTCACATTTAATTAAAAAGCTCTTAGAAGTACTGTTAATGACACGTTCTAGACTTGAGGATTGTGAGACGTCTTACTGTGTGGGTGGTGAAACGTGGGGAGGTTAGATACATATTTTAAGCTTTTGCATTGCATTTGGAAGGGTGGAGGTGGCTGATTTTCCACACAACGCAGCCGCGATTAGGCACGGGCCGCGAGTACAAACAAGCAGGAGGTAAACAGTTCATGTTGGCCTGACCGCAGGTCCCTTCTCTGGTCTCGGTTGCTGCAGTTGGTGTGTTTTAAGGCTCTGGGGTTAAAATAGTTTTTGTTGCTGTATCGGAGTTGTTTCCCATATAAACAGCAAGAGGAACTGGAGCGTTGTTGTCCCCTTGGCAGACGCCTGCAGACTTGCCCACAGCCTTTTCCTTCTGGCGCGCAAGAACAAGCTCCGGAGCCGGTGGATGGCTTGCCCGACGTGTGCGTCACCTTGCACGTGTCCTGCAGGCTGAGGCCACGCTGATGGAGCAGGCTGGGCTTGGGCAGGGCGGGAGCAAGTCCGTCTGGATGTGGGAGCAGATGTGCTTAATGTTGCTTTTTGAATGCAACTTTTAATGAGCTCCGGGTAGGAACACTGCGTGCAAGTAAAGCCTCCCAGAAACGCCAGGTATTACAGTGGATTTGGGCGCATAGCGAGCCTGAAGATAACAGCCTGTAGGAGCCGAGGTAGCGGTCGGATTTTGAACTCATTATAAAAGCAGCGTTGATCCTCTGAAGCTGGGCGGTGGGGGAGATGGGCTCCTTCCCAGTGCTAACGTGCTGCTGCTCTCCCAGATCCTGCCCGCGTGGTGAACATGCCCCCCGTCATCTACGTTCCCATCGGGATACACGGATACATCCGCTGCCCTGTGGAGGCAGAGCCCCCGGTCACGCTGGTCAAGTGGAACAAGGACGGACGTCCCCTGCGAATCGAGAAGGTGAGGAGCCGCGGGGAAGGGAAACGTGGGTGAGGAGGTGTCTGTGCTCTCCTCGCATGGCGGGTCCTTTGCGAGTGCTGGTGAGCTCCAGCCTTCCTGTCAGGAGGGGAGAAACCCCGTGGATGGGATGACACTGCTTTTCCTTACCAGAGCAGTTTGGTCTGAGTTAATTCAGGTTCCTTCGGGGAGCCCACGGCGCCTGTAGACACGCTGTCTGAATCTCCCAGCCCTCTCAAATGACCTTTTGATGGCCCTGTTTTCTTCCAAGGGCATCTAATGGTTAAAAGACCATTTTTAAAAGTCTCCGTCTTCCTATAATCGTGGTTTGATAGTCTGAGCAAGGATATTAGCCATTAAATATTTAAGGAAAACACTCAGTATTTTAATTTTTTCGTTTAAATATTAACGATCTGAAGTTTTCATTTGGTTTAAACCTGCTGCTGATGTGGGTTCCTGGTCTCCGGTGCCCTTGGCCTCTCGGGTGGGATAGTCTCCTTGGGGCCACCGGGTTTGGGGGCCACCAGTCCTTACTTTCCCCAGGACTCAGCTGGGCTGCGTTCCCCCCCACTGCAGGGATGCAGAAGAGCCTGAGTGGAGACTCCTGGTCCCCCCAGTTTACAAAAGCTGTGAGCTGGGTCTTGGGCTTCCTGCAGCCAGGGAAGACATGGCTGTGGCCATGCTCAGGTCAGCTGTAACAAAATGTCCCACCTGCACTGGCAAAATGGCTCTTTTGTATGAAGTTAATAGAAAAAATGCATTTAAAAAGGAGGGAGTGAAGGAAGAGGGGGATTTTAGTGTGTCCTGCTCAAGACACAGCGAGGTGAGAGCATGCTGTTGTGCTTGCTGCTGTGGCATCCCTCCTGTGAGGTTCTTGCCACGTGGCTGTTCTTAGGAAGTGTTTTTTTTTTTTAAGAGACAAAAGTCTGTGACACAGGAGGCTTTCTTTTTAATAAATGCCTAACAGGAGAGATTTCAAAGAAAAGTACAACTTCAGTTATTTAGGCACATGTTTGACAATAGAATAGTTTGGTTGGAAGGGACCTACAAAGATCATTGAGTCCATCTTTTTTACCTAGGGTATCATAGACTGTCATTAAATCTTTTGGGCTACTTGAAGCAGCCTGACTGTATCTAAGGAGGAAAGCATCAATGAGATAAACCCATGTGTCATCGGTGTGTTCAGTGCTGGGAAATCCTTCCTGGGGAAGGCTGGGGAGCAGGCGCGAGCCGCGCCGTCGCCTCCAGCTCACCGCTGCTGACGGGAGCTCGGCGGGCGTTCGGGCTCCGTGGGTGGGATTTGTCTCGTCTGATTTTAGACGTCTCCAGAGCTCATGCCTGTGTTGAGGACTAGTCACCCAGGCTGCTCTCGCAGTCCTTGGAGAGAGAAGTGTTTCCAGGAAACAGCTCTTCTCTGCTCGAGCTGAGGCATCTACTCCTGGAAGGGATAAATCGTGCCCTGGGGTGTACTGATTTCTCCTCGTTAACTAGAAAAGAGGTCTAGACTCGAGGCTGAGATGGAGATATCTTCGCCGTGCACGGTCTGTGCTCGGACAGGCTGATCTCGCCCGCTTTTCCTCGCTCTGCAGTTGAGGAGGTGGCTTGGAGATGGGTTGGATGCTGGGAATGGAAATGGACGCTTGAAAGTGATTTGGGCATCTCCGGGAGACACGCCAGCCACCCTGGGCTTGGGCGTTGGGGTTGGCTGAAGGGAAAATAAGCGATGGTGTGCGTAGGATGCGTCAACTCCCTCTTTCTTGCTGCCGCAGTACACTGGCTGGAACCTGCTGGAAGACGGGTCGATCCGAATCGAGGAGGCAACCGAAGATGCTCTCGGCACTTACACCTGTGTGCCTTATAACGCCCTGGGTACGATGGGCCAGTCTCCCCCTGCCCGACTGGTACTGAAGGTAACGTGCCTGGTACAGCCCTGGCTCCGTGGCCAGCACATTTGCCGTGCGTGGTGTGCACCGGAGGCTGGTCCGTGCCCAGAAGAGCTGCTGGGGTGTGCAGGGCGCTGGAGTCCTGAGCCAGGTGGTGTGGATGTGTGCGTTTCACAGAAGTGTCTTACAGTGTGGCTAGGTTAGCCTTCCTGTTCAGCAGAGCACTGTGGAGGTGGATGAGGTGTTTGTTTTTTTTCCCCATGCTGCTTAATTTTCTAATTCTGTGCAGAAATTCAGATTTTACTTTGATTTTCTGAGTGCTTCTCTGTGAAAAGACAGGAAGAAGGGCTATCTGCCCCCAAACTTGTCTGCGTTCCCACCTCGGCTTACTAAAAACCTATTGCCTTTCGCTATGAGCCTTGTCTCTTACCTGTGCTGAGAAAGACTAGGGCAGGACCTTGCGAGCGCGCTTGCGATGGGAACGACAGGTACATCCGTGCTGCAGTCGGAGGTGTGCTTACCCCAGGGACAGGCAAACCCTTTCTGAGCCCACCCTGGCTAGCGCAGCTGGAAATACCACGGTGGAGCGGCAGCACGGTTTTGGCACAGGCTGCGCGAGCCCGCTGCTGTCTGTGTTGCTGGCGTGCGCTAAAGCCTGCACTGCTGCATCACTGATGCTATTTTAAGCTGTGCTGGAGCTGGCGAGGTGAGTGCGGGGAAACCTACCTATGCTGCAGTAATACCTTTGAATGCTGTATGGGGATACCAAAACTTGTCCATCAAGCGGGCTGTTTTCTATCTGCAGCCATGCAGGAGGACTTTGGCAAGGCTCAGCTGCTCCGCAGGTCTTGCTGCAGAAATGGTATGGGTTTGGTGCAAAAAAAAAAAAAAAAAAGGTTGAAGTCTAACTGCAGTTATTTGTTAATGAGCGTAGGTTAGTGGGAAAGTGCTGGCCCTTGTCTGCCAAACCAAAATACATGCTGCTGCTGGTGTGTAGCATTGAGCTTTAGCAGCGCTGGACCAGGGTAGTTTGAGGAAACGTCGTTCACATCCCTGAGATGGCCTGTTTGCCAACAAAATGTTCAGTCCTGCTGACCCGCGCTTGGATTTGCAGAGGATTTTAATAAACAGATGATTTAAGCTGTAGAGAAGCTCCACGTGCTTTTGCTGTGTGCTTAGCCTGAGGCACGCCAGGCTCCACTGTAGTCACCAGTGCTGCTGGGGTAGGAGCTGCTGCCTCTTTGTTCCCTGAACAAAAAGACCCATGCTTGCGATCTGCGGTGATGAGTGTTTTATTGCTGAGATTCACATGATACAGCTTTGCAAACCTCCTCATACATACACACATCCACTGGGATGGTTGCGGAGCTGATTAAATCAGGTTGATGTCTGATGTGATGTGGGTGGTTTTTTCCTGTTTATCTCCTTAAAATTTAAACAAGGCGTCCTAGTACTGTGGCTTTTCAGAGAAAACTTCCCTCCGTGTGTATAATTTAGTGTACTGTAAAGCCTCATTAGCACATGCTTTCTGCTGTGGCATCTCGACCATACCCAAACCGATGATGGATTCATTTTGGGAGGGTTTGGTGGCATAGAGCTGCTCGCACGTGGCGGTGCGAGCCGCCGGGTGAGCAGGGGGGTGTTTGCTGCGCGGGCTCACGCTCCTTGCCTTTTCCCTTGGCTGCAGGACCCCCCCTATTTCACGGTGCTACCAGGCTGGGAGTACAGACAGGAGGCAGGGAGGGAGCTGTTGATTCCTTGTGCTGCTGCAGGAGACCCCTTTCCTATCATCGCCTGGAGAAAGGTACCCGGCCTGCCAGACAAATCTGCAGTGCCTTTGGCTTTTGGTGAATATTGCAGACAGAGAAGCCACACTCTGTCCCGGTAAGAACAAACTGCAGGTACAGCTGCTTCGCTTTGGGCTGAGCCACTGCCGTGCTGTCCCGCAGGTGGGTGGGGGAAGCCCAGCTTGTGGCCACCGAGTACTTAATACTGTACTGAAACCTTCACAGCGGCATCTGCAAAGCTGAGCACTGCCCCCGCCCCGGTCCCCTCCTCTTCCTCGCTGGCGCTGCCCGCAGGACACCTTCCTCATCTTCCTGGCCGTCCGGTGAGGCTGGCACCGGCAGGATGCGGCAGCCCCGGTGGTGCTGGTCCCGCAGCGTGGACCTCCTGCGGCAGGAGGGGGCGTGCCACCGGAACGTGTCTGGGGGTCTCTGCCCTGGGGCTTGGCTGAGTTTTGGCAAGGGACTGGACCTGTCAGTGGCTCCTTTGCTGCCCTGTGACTTTGGAAGACCACGGGAAGAAGCTGTTTCAGTCTTGCTGGACTGGACATAACAATATCAGGATGTTCCCTTCTGTAGAGCAGGGTAAGGTCCAGTGTGGTGTCACCAGGGCTTTTCAGTCCCCTCTTCCCTTTGCTTCCCACCTTTGTTCCTCCTGTAGGAAAGCCACTGTGCAGGGGACCTCCTGGGCTCTTATTCCTGCTGTCGGGATCTTTTCTCCAAGCCTCCTGTCCCTTTCCAGCCCTCCTGGGAGGGCTCCTCAGAGAGAGCAGGATTCCTGCATCGCCCTGTGGGCACCATCCTTAGTCCTTGCAGTGTGAGATGCTCTGTCTATTCACTGGGTTTTACCAGCACAAGGAGGACTGTAACTCGTGCAGATTTCAAGTGACCTACTTAAAAGTTGTTAGCTCTTTAGTTTTCTTATCCATCTTATTTTTCCTTCCCTCCCCACCCCGTTCTTATTTAGGTTTCTTTCCAACTTTTGTGCTTTCTGGCCCTCCTCCTCACATCATGACTTTGGGCTTTTCCTCCCCTGACTTCAGCCAGGGCTGGCTTGGGCTGAGCGGAGGTTCCCACTGAAAGAAGAAAGCTCCCTCGCTCCCCGTCAGCCCATGAGAGCTGACCTGCTGCCTCCTGAAGGACTGCAGAAGACCTGGGCTGGGCACTGGTAACCCCCCATGCCCGTCTGCTCCTCCTGCGCGAGAGCGGGCTGCTTGCAGGCGCTGCAGGTCCCCGGAGCCCATCAGTGGGATCCATGCGTGAAGAACAGCGAAAGAGGACTCAGAGCATCGTGGGATTTGTGCAGCTTCAGATAATGGGCACAAACACGAGTTGTTACAAGATCCATCTTTCTGCTCGGCTTGAGAGCTCCCAGGCACCTTCGTGCACGCCATCTTCCCGTGTCCCCGGGGTCCCTCCTGCTGAAACCTCTGCCATGAGCGAGCAGAGTCGGAGGGGCCCTTGGGACATCTCGTGGGGGCAGGCACCCACATCGGAGGGTGTTTGCTGGGGACAGCTGGTGCACCGTCCCCTGCAGCAGTGACAGTTTCAGCTTTGGGTGCTGGAGGACCCAGACTGAGTTCTTGCAAAGGGCTCGGTGTCCGTACGAGTGCCGTGGGGTTTTCTGCTTGTGTATGAGTTGTGAACATCAGCCTCTCTTCTGCATGTCTCTCGCGTTACCGTGCCAGGTCCTTGCAAAAACGGGGAGACCTTGCAGCGAGCGGAGAGACGAGAGCCCGTGCTAGTGCCTTGTGGTGCCCTGTAGGCCTTGCAGATAGCTTAGTTGCCGCGTTGCCGCCTTGCCCTGCTTGACGTGCTTCTGAGTTGTGGTTTTTTCTCTTTGCCCTGCTCCCTCCGCTCCTTGCCCAAGGTAGGGAAGCCCAGCAGGAGCAAGCACAACACGCTGCCCGGCGGCACCCTGCAGATCCGCTCCCTCGGCAAGGACGACCACGGCGAGTGGGAGTGCGTCGCCACCAACGTCGTTGCAAGCATTACTGCCAGCACTCACCTTACAGTCGTAGGTACGGGCAGGAGGGGACAGGCCCTTGGGGACAGCTGGTGGCGGGGTGCCACGTGCTCCCAGGGGTCACTGCACCTAGCAGTGTGTCAGGCATGGGATGGGGATGCTTCCCGTGGAGAGCGATGTCTCCCTTTTGTATTAGTTAGCAGTGGTGCTGCGTTTTCTGTTCTTTTATTTTGGCCACGTGTGGATGCAGCTGGACTGCTGATATTTCTAGCAGAAATTCCGGATAGGGAAGCCTTTGCTTCATGCGGGAGGAGTCCCTTTGTATCGTGGCTGGAAGCAAATCCCTACCAGGAGCTGTGGGCTGCGTTAGTGCTGGGAATCGCACCCGTGCCCTTGCTGCTGCAACCCCTCTCTCTCTCCCCGCAGGCACAAGCCCTCATGCCCCGACCAGTGTGCATGTTGTGGTTGCCATGACCTCTGCCAACGTCTCCTGGGAGCCCGGCTACGACGGTGGATACGAGCAGACTTTCTCAGTTTGGTACGGCCCTCTGTGAGTCATCCTGGCATGCTTTGCTCTCTGCTTCTTTTCCTTCCTAGCCAAGCCCAGCTTTAAGCAGCGGGGCCGTGCCGCGGCAGGGGGGACGGGTGGTGAGGGCGGCGTGCCTGGGACGTGCCGTGATGCGGGCTAGACCCTCGATGCCACGGCGCAAACCCCAGCCCCGAGGTGGGAGGGATGGGGAGGGCGGAGGCAGCCCTGGGCTACTCTCTGCAGCTTTTTTCCCCCTGTTGCTGAGTGCAGAGGAGCTGCTGTCGGGGCACCTCACTGCAGTTCCCCCAGTGCGTTGGAGAGATGGGCGATGGTGGTGCTGTGGAGGTCTGTTGGTCTCCCTTGTTTTCTTTCCCTCTTGTGCTAGCCAGTACATGTGTCTGCCCCAGCAAATTTTATTCTACTTACAAGGGGAGACACTTTGCATCCATGTAACTTTGCCTCTGGCATCTAATTTCAAGATAAACTGTTTATGAAGCTTAGCAGCCACGGAGAGGATGGAAAATGCAATCTTTAGAGAGTGCATCCTGAAGAAATGTGACTAAGCAGAAATGATCTCTCCCTCCTCCGTGACTCCCTGGGGGCTGTTAAATCCCAGCTGAGTTTGTGACCAGCCACCATGAGATGCTGACCGGGAGACTTTGCTCCCTTAGCTGCTGGTACGCAAAGCAAACGGGTGCATCCAGCCTTCCCACAATGGGGCTGGCTCTGCTGGCTCTCCACCCCGAGGCAGGGGAGGGCGAAACGTAGCTGCAGCAAGGTCAGCTTTTCTCCAGGCTCTGCACTCACTGTTGTCCTTCTCTTCTGAAGAGCTATCCTTTGAAATGTGAAGGGGATGGCGCCTTCCCTTTCACAGGCCGGTGCTGACGTCCTCCCCCACTTCAGCCTTTCTTCTTGCTCCCTTTCTTTCCTTCCTTTCCTTAATTTGCCCAGATGGGGTCTGCTGATAGAGTGGAGATTGGAGAGAAGCTGCCCGTAATGAATTCTGCTCTGCTCTAGACTGAGGACAGGCTTGACACTCACACAGTGGGGCTGGATAATTGTGTCGTGAGACGGAGGACAGGAGATAGAAGAAATTGAATGAGCGGAAGAGAAAAATGAGGGAGCGAACAGGGGGGAGTGGATGGAGTGGTGCAGACCTCACATAGCTGCCTCTGAAAATGTCCTTGGGAAGGACTGATCTGACCTCCTTGCTTTTGAGACGTGTCTCACCTTGGAGGGAGGTGGCAGCTGCTGCTCTCGCTGCCCTGGCGGCCTGCCCAGCCCTGTTTTCTCCAGACCCCGCACAAAATGAGAGGCAGCCAGTGGCAGGGAAGGGCGTTAGGAAATTTGCAGGGTGCTTGAGAAGAAGGGAGAGAGACCCATCTCGTCCTGACTGTAGGATGTGTGTCCTTGGGGCTGTGCCGGTCCATGGGACCAGTGAACCCAGGGCACGCAGGGATGGGGATGGTGCTGGGGGAATCACGGGCAGGAGGGTGACAGCAAAGCTGCTCCTTGTTTGGGTGGTGCCCTCCTGCCAGGGCCAACCTGAGCTCTCCTGGCTTCATCTAGTGCTATTCAGGGAGCTGGCCGTCCCGTGGTCGTGTATTTTCCTCCCTGCTGTGGTATGGGATGCTCAAGCAAAACATTGCTTCACCTCCTCTAGAGTCCACGCTTCCCTCCTGCTTCTGCAGTTGTTGATGCTGCAAATGCTATTCCTGTTCTTGAGACAACCAAGGCCACCGGAGCGTCCCCCCTGCGTGTGCGTGCTCCCTCGGCAAGGGCAGTCTCCCACGGCTGGGGCGATGAGCATTGCATTTACCATCCGCTGTCATTGCCGTCGGCCTCTTGCAGCTGTGTGCCTGCCCGCAGCAGTGCCCGGGAGCAGGGCTGCGAAGGCATCAGGGTTAAATATTGCGGGGTCACCTGCCCTGGGTGACAGGCAGCTCTGCTGTCCTCCACGCAACTCCCAGGGTCCCAGGAGCTGTAACCCATGCCAGAGCCGTGGTGATTTTGGGGCTTTCCTGCCCACAGCTGCTGGGTTTGGTCGAGGCAGTCTGCACGTGTACAGCACTCTGCCAGCCTGCTTGTTTCCACAGCTTGCTGCTGCTCCTGCCTCACCTTTTGCTCACTTTGCAGCGGCATTACTTGTCTTTGCTCCAGCTCTCCCTACTCAGGGGGTTTACCTGGCAGTGTACTGGTGGCTATAGACATGCCCACATATCTATGCAGATTAGACCTGCTGCAGTAATCCTTCCCAAATCCTCTGTGGACATGACAGAAAGCTGCAGCCGAGGGCTGGGGCTCTCTAGAGCATCTCTCTAGTACATGCGCAGAGTTCAGTGATATTTGCAATATCATTGCAGTGCAGGGATGCTCCTTTGAGACACTGGGCTCTTTCACCATGGTGCTTACCTGGGTGCTGTGACTTAAAGGTGGATGCGTGGTCGTGGATGCTGGGATGGCTCCGGGTGCTTTTTTTGCCCTGGGTTTGTGGGTTAGACCGCTGGCAAAAAGGGTGATTTAGTTAACTGTCTCCTGTGGGATTGTGTGCAGAGATACAGCTAAGGGGATGCTTGGCTCTGACTTGGGAGTTGTTAAGGTGTAAATGAGAACAGGGCACATCACCTTCGCACCACTTAAAGTAAAAATTGCACAAACTTGCACTTTTGCCTTAGGGATCTGATGGAGATAACCCTTAGAGTGGGGCTGCTGGCCATGCTTTTGTACGTGACCCTGTCTGAGGGTGCAGGGGTCGCAAGGCAGCGAGGAGGGCTGGTAGCAGTGCCCGTGGTGTGGCGGGACTGTGCTCCAAGTCCTCGTGTGTGCTGACCCTGAGCCAGCTCTTGGGTGGCGAGCGTCAGCACCACGTCCATGCACATTGCTGCTGCGAAACCAAACCATCTCTCGGGAAAGCTCCATTATCACTTGAGAAGTTAATATGGCATCTTTGTCCTCCTGGTCGAAGGCACCTTCCCTGAGGATGCTCTCTTCTCTCTTGGCAGGATGAAGAGAGCCCAGTTTGGCCCCCATGACTGGCTGTCTCTCCCTGTGCCAGCTGGTTCCAGTTGGCTACTGGTGGATACCTTGGAACCGGAGACTGCGTACCAGTTCAGTGTCTTGGCTCAAAACAAGCTGGGCACCAGCTCCTTCAGTGAGGTGGTCACTGTGAACACTCTAGGTAGGTCCTCCTTGAGCACACTGGGAGGAGGGTGAGAGGGCTTCAGGAGGTCCGCAGAGAAGGGGAAACGGCCCTTTGCCTTGGTCCGTGTGCCCTGTCTGCTGGGATGGAGGTAGTGATTAGCAGCAGTAGTTTCCAGCCACAGAGGGCGTTTGTGGAGTGTCCTGGATGAAACTTGTGGACTTTGCTAGATGCTCAAGGCTCCTGAAAGCTTGTCCTAACAGACGGCTCAGAGGAGCTGTACTGTGGCACTGGTCACCTTTCAGATCTTCCTGAAGTTCATCTTGGGTCAGGAGTTATTAATAGAGCACAAAATCATTTGCGTGCATCTCAGAGCGGGAGCTATCACAAAGGGCCTTGCACTGGGTACCAGCCTTGGGGCTGTCTCAGAAGTAGGTTGGGGAAGGAGGAGGCTTTCTGATGCTGTGGCCCTTTTTTAGTCATTGCAGCTTTAGTCCACCCCTTTTTGGAAAGCTGCCTTTGTGTCTCTGAGATAAGAGAGCACATGCCTGAGACATGTCCGAACCTCCTGGGAGGTGGGAGCTGCTGCTGCAGCGATGGTCTGTCTGCTGCCGACGCCAGCACGTGGGAGAGATCCCAGCACGCTGCTCTTGTGCAGACTTGCATGCACCTTGCAGGAGACCGCGTGCGGAGGCACAAGGAGCTGCTGCGCTGAAGTGCAAGGGGAGAGATCATGGCTGCTGCCCCAAGGAGGGGAGCATCTGCTGCACCTCACTTAACCCCATCTCTGTCCCATCTTCTCTGTCTGCAGCATTCCCTGTAACAACTCCAGAGCCTCTGGTGTTGGTTACCCCACCGAGGTGCCTAACAGCCAACCGGACACAGCAAGGCGTCCTCTTGTCATGGCTTCCTCCTGCTAACCACAGCTTTCCAATCGACCGCTACATCATGGAGTTCCGCGTTGGGGAGAGGTGGGAGATCTTGGATGACGCCATACTTGGGACCGAGAACGAGTTTTTTGCCAAGGACTTGTCCCAGGTGAGCAGGCAGTGACTGCCCTGCTGACGTGGCAGTATGCAGGCACTGTACTGTCTGCTGCAGCCCTGGGGAGGCTTTTGGGGTGGCTCGTTTCCCTCACAGGCCTGACGGATGTGCTTGGTGTTTCAGGACACCTGGTATGAGTTCCGGGTCCTGGCGGTCATGCAGGATCTCATCAGCGAACCCAGTAACGTTGCTGGTGTGTCCAGTACAGGTAAGGGGTGCTTCTTCCTCCTCCCTCCCCGTGCCTGGCAGCTGCAGGAGCATCTCTGCCGACTGCAGCTAGTGCTGCTCTGGCTAGGTCGTGCATCAGTAGTTACAGCAGCGATGGCTGGAGCACTGGTTTTGTGCTTTTGCCTGAGACCCTGGCTGTAAACTGGGCTGTTGGTGCCGGGTTAGGATTAGTGTCCCGGCACAGCTGCTGCATCTCTGATCACAGAAAGCCTTAGTCTTGCACTCTGTGCTGGAAAACAGCATTGCAGTGTAGTGGCTGATGCTGTCGGTGCTTTCCACAGCCAAGGGGGGATTTGGGAGGTGGTGTGGGAAGCCAGGGCCACGCTGTTCCCCACCCCGTGCTGCCTCCCAACATGAACAGAGCAGTGGAGCTCGGAGCAGGTGAGGACAGACTGCCCTGTTCTGTCCTTCCCTCGGAGTGCGGTGCAGCCGGGCATCCATCGGAGCCGAGGGGCGGCACGTCTCAGCTCTGCGGGATGCCCTGAGAACAAAGCTCCAAGCCAAGCACTGCGCAGCCTAGAAATGGAAATGAAAGGTGCAGAGAGGGAAACGCAGCACTGCAGTGCGGTGTCCGAGGGTGGGGGGGGAAAGCAGCGGAGCTTTGCGATAGGAGATTGCAATATGCTGCAGCATGTCCCCTGCACGCTGGTGCAGCTCAGAGGAGCGCTCCTCGAGCTGGGGCCAGGCAGGGCAGGTGATGGCGATGGGAAGGGAAGGTCTGCAGGAGGAGAGGATGCGATGAACCCCGCTTGTATGGCTTTCCTGGAAAAAAACAGAGGAGCCGCCCAGCTCAGCTGTGCGCAGGAATGAAGCGGTCTCTCTCTGCCCCCAAGTGGTGCTGGTGTGATGCGGGGAGCCTGCCTGCCGCCGGCAGCCTGCTCGCCTGCCCTCCCAGAGCTGCTGCTCTCCTCTTGCACAATGTTTCTGATAGAATTTGACAGTGCACGGTGCACGGAGGCAGCTGCAGCCACAGGCGTGCGTGCGCCCCTGACCCTCCTGGGCTGCTGTCTGCGGCTGAAAGCCGGTGCTCCCAGCAGGCGAATGCGCACTGACCCTGCGTGCGGGTGCGTGGCAGGAGCGCTGGTGTGTGCAGGATTTGATAATCGCTCTTGCATCTGCAAATAGCTGCAGCTAAGCTCTGGTGGTGGTGGTGGTGGTGGTGGTTCAAATTTGCTCGTGGTTAGTGAAGTGGTGTAATGATGGTTCAGAGGCCTGGGTGCTGCTTTCAGCCCAGTTTTCATTGAAGAGCTAAAAGATATTGCACTGACACAGGGAAAATACGTGGTGCTGCTACCGCCTGAGCTGCAGTGGGTTATTACAGCAGTAGATAACTGCAGATTTTGTGCAGCTGAGTTCATTTATGCATAAACGTGCATTGTGTGGTGTGGGTGCTTCTTCCCTACGTGTCCATCTCGTGTGAGGTTGCTAAATCACTTGGTGTTGGCCTGCAGCAATACTAACTGGTCTCCCCACATGGGCTGGGTTTGAGGCAGGGTCTTTACTTCAAGGTTATCATTCCCAGTACCAGGAATGAGTGAGTTGTCTTGCATCAAGACAGCTTTGCCCTTCAGACGGTGGTTGATCCCCTAGGGAAAAGCAGCAGGCAGGAGTGTGTGTCTGTGTAACCCCTGATGGCTGTTTTTTCCCCAGACATATTCCCTCAGCCTGACCTGACGGACGAGGGTTTAGCCCGCCCGGTGCTGGCCGGCATTGTTGCCACCATCTGCTTCCTGGCTGCTGCCATCCTCTTCAGCACACTCGCCGCCTGCTTCGTCAACAAGCAACGCAAACGCAAACTCAAGCGCAAGAAAGGTGAGCCTGGCCATGGCGTGCTTCCCTTGTCCTTTCCGTCCCCTCGTCATTTCTGTCCTCCTCCCTGGCTGCGTTGTGGTAATGTTCTTCCCTGTCTGTCTCTTCTTCCACCCGTGCGCGTCTTCAGGTGAAGCCCTGACTTCATCCCTCGGCTGTGCCTGAAAGCGCCCATGTTCGGGAGTGGGAGAGGAAGGGTGGGTGAAGAGGCGGCAGAGAAACTCTAGCCTGGGATTTCCGAGGGTGCGCTCTCGCGTGGTGACAACTCCCAGAGCTTTGGGGCTAGGGCTGGGATGTCCCCTTGGCCGGGGGGGCCCGCTGCCCTCCCCGAGGCCCCCCTGCTGCTGGGCTCTCCAGCGGCTTGGCTCTGCCTCGCCTGCACGGGCAGTGCCCGATGGCTGTGCTAGGCTAGAGAAGACCCCACGAAGGAGACTCCGCCGCTCCGTTTCCCTAGAGCTGGGACTGCAGCCGCCTTGCAGGAGCACCCGGTAGGGAAACCACCACCTGTCCAGGCGGCTGGGGAGCCGGAGAGGGCAGGGGAATCGGCTCCTTCACCTCTAGCGTGCGAGACTGCGGCAGCAGGACTGATAGGAAACTGTGACGGGAGCTGTTTGTTATCAGCAACCATTAAAGCACTGGAGCGATGAAAACTTGGCCTCTTGTTGAGTGTCTTCTTTTGTGGTTGTGATGTTGTTTGTCTGTCTCTGTCTTGCTGCGCCTCCTTAGCGTTCTCTATTCTTTCCCCTTTTTATTCTTTTCCAGACCCTCCTCTCTCGATAACCCACTGCAGGAAGAGTTTGGAGTCCCCGTAAGTATCTGTCTTAGATGCAGCACCAGGCTGTGGGTCTTCAGGGTGCCTCTTTCTACAGTTGTTGCAAAGGTCAAATGGAAATGTCTGGCCTTGTTTTATTGCTTCTGATGATTTGGTTTTGGTGTTCCCAAAACTGGTGGGAACAAAAATGGTTCACATGAGACAAACAGGCTTTGGAGCAGAAAGCAGCAGGGACAAATGCAGCAAACTTTGAGACGACCCTGTGGATCTGTGTATGTTGACCAGGTGGAAATGCCTTAGATGCCCAGCTTGAAGTGGCTCTTCAGGAAAAGGGCTACTGCTGCGTATGGAGTCCTTCGTGCAAGCTCAGTGTAGTTTTGAGTCATTATCTGTTGGCTGTTTTTTTCTTGGGAAATTCGGAGTCTTAAATGCATATCTTTTCATTTCCCATGAAGAGTCCCCTGCTGAAGCTTCTTTCCACGTGTGCCCAAAGGCTGTGGATCATGACGCTGCGCTAGCCACAACTCCTTACAGAGCCCATCAAAAGTACTTATAGCTACTAAACAGTGGGAGCACCTTCCCGATGCGAGTGCAAGAGTCTGAGGTGTGGACACCCCATGCTTAGGCTCCTGGACAGCTGCAAAATGTCCTAGTGCTGGTGGATCTTAATCTTGCTTTTTTCAGTTCGTCCGCTGCACTCAAATGACCATGCCCACACCATCTCTTGGATCTGCTACCTTTTGCCCTTCAATCCTGTTTGTCTGAGGCTTTCTGAATAGGGATATTATTCTGATGCTTATCTCCCCCTGCTACCTCTGGGTCTTTTGCGGCTCTCGGCCTTAAATTTGAGTATTCAGAATGGGGAAAAAGTTGATTTGAAATCATCCGTCAGCATCTCCAGGTGAGATGCTGAGGTCTGCAGGAGGGGATGTTTGCCTGACATCCCTCTGGAGCCCTAGAAATCGGGTAGCACCTCCTCTTGGGAGCTTTCCCAGGCATGGATAGCTCAGGTGAACGGAAAACTTTTGCAAGAGTTGGAAGTGAGCCCTGGATCTGTCTTTCGTTCTGATGGGACCGTGGAGCTTGTTGCAAGGTGTTGGAGTGAACTGCCTGCCCCAAGGGGGATGTGAAGGTGTACAGAGCTCCAATCCTGAGGAGCAGGTATGATGTGTGGTGCTCCTGGCTCCAATCTCCCAATTGCTTTTCGCAGCCTGTCTTGGAGCTGGGCAAGGCTCTGCTATCTTGGTAGTCTCCACAAATTTCTTCCAGCAGTTTCTCTTTTGAGAGCTGGTAACGCTTTGTTTTCTGGATCCGGCAGTTCTTCTGGGCAAGAAGAGCTTATTTTTCCCCTGCCCTGGTGACCGCCCCCTCTCTCGGTTTTTCTCCCCTGTGGTCCAGGTTGTCTTCCGGCAAGGTGAGTCCTGAGAGCATCCGCACGCTCCGTCCCCCCTCCGAGTCCTCTGACGACCAAGGCCCGCAGGCCAAGCGGATGCTGAGCCCCACCAAGGAGAAGGAGCTCTCCCTCTACAAGAAGACCAAGCGGGCCATCAGCAGCAAGAAGTACAGCGTCTCCAAGGCGGAGGCTGAAGCTGAGGCCACCACCCCCATTGAGCTCATCAGCCGCGGGCCGGACGGCCGCTTCGTCATGGACCCAGCAGAGATGGAGCCCTCCCTGAAGACGCGGCGGATCGAAGGCTTCCCCTTCGTGGAGGAGACAGACATGTACCCTGAGTTCCGGCAGTCAGATGAGGAGAACGATGACCCTGTCGTCCCTGCCTCCGTCACGGCCCTCAAAGCCCAGCTCACCCCTCTCTCCTCCAGCCAGGAGTCCTACCTTCAGCCACCAGCATACAGCCCCCGGTTCCACCGGGCGCTGGAGGGTCCCGGCACCCTGCAGGCCACTGGCCAGGCCCGCCCGCCGGCCCCCCGGGCTTTCCACCACCAGTTTTACGGTTACCTCAGCAGCAGCAGCCCCGGGGAGGTGGACCCGCCGCCCTTCTACATGCCAGAAGTCAGCCCGCTGAGCTCAGTCATGTCCTCCCCGCCGCTGCACCCCGAGGGGCCCTTCGGACACCCCACCATCCCTGAGGAGAACGGGGAGAACGCCTCCAACAGCACGCTGCCCCTGGCCCAGACCCCCACGGGGGGCCGGTCCCCCGAGCCCTGGGGCAGGGCCGAGTTCCCCTTCAGCGGCCTGGAGGCGTCCCCCGCGGCGTTCCCCCCCCAGCTCCAGCAGTGCGAGGCGGCTGAGGGCACCCAGCCCACCGGCTGTCTTCCTCGGGGGCCGCCTCCCTCCTCTCTCCAGGTCGTCCCCGCGTCCTACCCGGGCATCCTGCCCCTGGAGGCACCAAAGAGTTGGACTGGCAAGTCACCCGGCAGGGGCCAACCCTCTGTGCCCACCACCACCAAGTGGCAGGACAAACCTATGCAACCCATGGGATGTCAAGGGCAGCTAAGACATACCAGTCAAGGTATGGGCATACCCGTGTTGCCTTACCACGAACCGTCCGAGCCCGTCGGCCACAGCGGCACAAGCACATTCAGCCTGGACACCAGGTGGTACGAGCCCCAACCCCGACCTCGGCCCAGCCCTCGGCAGGTCAGGAGGGCCGAGCCCAGTTTACATCAGGTGGTGCTACAACCTTCGAGGCTTTCTCCTCTGACCCAAAGCCCCCTCAGCTCCCGCAACAGCTCCCCGGAGCTGACCGCCCGTGCCCGGCCCCGGCCGGGCCTCATCCAGCAGGCGGAGGTGTCGGAGATCACCCTGCAGCCCCCAGCGGCGGTCAGCTTCTCCCGCAAGTCCACGCCGTCGACCGGATCCCCCGCGCCGAGCAGCCGGGGAGGGAGCCCCAGCTACCGACCTGCCACGGCCTTCACCTCCCTGGCCACCGGCTATTCTGGCTCCCAGGGCTCCTCCCTGCCCGCGGACACCATGGATGTTTTCGGAGACATCCCTTCTCCAAGGAGGGCTAGCGAGGAGATTCTCAGACCGGAGCCCACATCGACAACGGTAGCCACCACGGGGTAAGTGCGTGAGACCCATGGGTCCCCCCTCTGGCCCCTTCCCTGCTTTCCCACCCCGCCTCACCCCACTCCCTCTGACTCCCTCCCCGCCATCATCATCCGAACTCGTAGGGTCTGTCTGGGTACGCTGCAGCATCCCTTTTGGAGATGGCGTCCCGCGGGCTTTGCTAGGACGCGGCTCTGAAGAGGCTCGTGCTGCGGGCGCAGGGTGCATGGCCGCTGCCCGAGCCGGCTCGGGGTTAGGCAGACGGCCTTCGCGGTGCTGCCGGCGCGCTTTCCTCCTCCCCGAGCGCTCACGTGGGAACCGGGAGCTCTGTGACTTGGGCTACGGGCCGTCTACCAGACTGTCAAAGACCTGGGCCGCGGGCCCAGCTCCCGGCTCGCGTAGGTAAGTGTCCTGGTGTCACCGGCGGTTGTTTCCTCTTCTAGCTGCTGGCTCTTGGCTTTCTTCGAACGTTAGGGCCGCTGCGCCTTTGTCTTCCTTCTGTTCCTTCCCGCGGAGTCTAGAGAGCTTTAATGCATGACAGAAACAGCTATAAAAGTCACCGCCCCATCTGCAAAAGGGATGCTGCAGCCCCAGGACGCGGGCAGGGAGAGATCAAGGACTTAGCCCCACCAGCAGCATGTCAGGAGAGGAAAAAAAAACACCCAGCGGAAATCAGGAGGCCGCCGGCACGCTCAGATCCTGCCCTAAAGAGGGATGTGGCTGCACTAGACAGTAGCGGCTGGTTTTCCAGGTACCAGGGTCGCTCCAGGCAAAAGCGTCTTTCTCTCTGTATTTCTCCTCTCTCCCTCCGTCTCTTTCACAGCACCCTAGATCCCGTAGCCGTGCTTTCGTTCCATCCTTTCGTCTCGCTTCATTTCGGCTTGTTGTGTGGCGAGGCCGAACCCCTCGGCTTGTGGTGGAGCCGCGCGGGGAGCCGGGGCGCCCAGCCCCGCGGCGCCGGCGCGGTCGGAGGCGTACGGAGAAGAGCCGTGGTTTTTGGGGAGGGGGGAGGCAGCCTTTCACCCTGCAGCGCCCTCCGCATTTCACTCCCACTCTCTGGTACCTGGAAGCGTTACGGCCTTAGGAAATCCCTCCAGCACGGCTGGGGATGGGGTGTGTAGGGTGCACGAGGGCTCAAGGGAGAGGCTGGGGAGGGAGAGGACCTAAACAAGCCTGAGATGACTTCTGCGTGGCTTTTGGGAACACAGATGCGTAGCGATGCAGATACGCACGTACACGTAGGTCCACGTCTCCACGCAGTCTCAGAGCCAGGGCGCCCAGAGGAGCTCCAGGTACAGGACAGTCGCAGGACAAGTCTGTCTTAGAGCACTGTTGTCCGTGCTTTTATGCAGTGTATCCATTCGCTTCGTTGATTATTATTTTTGTTCTTTTCCTTTCTCTTCTGTTTCTTTCCCCCTTTCTTCTCCAGCCTTGTTTTGTTTATGTTTTGGTTTGGTTTCTTTCCCTCCTTTTCCTTTGGAGTTGTTGACGTGCTGATGTGTTGCGGAGCTCGGCTCCTTGCGGGTGTTGATAACTGCTTTGTTTTTGATTAATCTCAGCTATCTGGGCAGTGTTGTCGAGACAAGCTTCTCCTCAGCTCAATAGGTAAGGGTGATCCATGTCCGAAAGGATGGTGTGGGCGCTGTGGAGGGTGGCCGGGAGTGGGGCATGAGAGGGGACATGGAAGGGGCTTTTCCAATACCATCTCTTCCTTTAAAGGGGAATAAGGAATTGTGAAACAGTAGGAAACACCTCTGGATGCACAGTCTCTGTGGCTTTTGGGTTTCCCCTCTCCCTTTGGCAAGGCAGTGTGGCTGGAGAGCCCGGCGGTGCAGCTGCGTCAGGCGTGGGGTGCTTGTGGCCGATGCTCACGTATGTGACGGGGCTCACCGAGCTGATGGCTGCCCGTGGCCGCGCTTCCTTTGGCAGAGGATGATGCTAGGTGGCACCCCTGGCTCCAGCAGGGCTTGTGCTGTGCGGTGTTAGTGAGATGTGTGCTGGGAGAAATCACTTGGCTTCTCCCAGCTGGTCCAAACAAGGAGGAGCTCAGAGCCTTGCACCTTGAGCCAGATGAAATAGCTACCTCTGGGGCAAGCCAGCTGCAAACAGTGCTTTTGGGCTGCAGCTCCAAAATAAGTCTCCAGTTCTGTCCCAGGAAATGGAGATTGTTGTTCCCATCACTACCTGGATCTATTTTCTTCTTCCCAAGGTTTCTCTGTCAGAAAGTGGAAGAAGTCTTTTTTTGAAGATGGACTTTATGGTTGGCAGCAGTGTAACTACGGTTTCAGGCTGCTGGTGAGGTGTTTCATCGTTCCCGTGGCGAATGTAGGTGTAGTAAAAGCCCTCCCTCTCTGAAATGCTCCTCAGAGAAATCTGTTAGACTTCTGACCCAGTCGTAGTTAAACAGCCCTAAGCAAATCTGGAAAGATTCTCCCAAGAAAATACCTCTCAGGGGCTCCCCTAGTGAGGCCGGTTTCCTAGCTGGCCACGGGCATCCCTGGAATGGCAATGGAGCAGTCTGGAGATGGTTTCCAGACCTTGTAAGCAGAGAATTTTCTCCTTTTTCCCCTTTCACTAGAACTGATAAAACCAGGTGGGATAACTCATTCCCATCCCTGAGAAGCAGGAACACTGACCCATTCAGCTGTCAGCCGGGCTGGTTATGAAAGCAGAGGTAGGACTGCAGATGGGACTGTTTCTAGGGCCTGGTCATGCCCAAGCTTTGTTAGGACTGGTCTTCAAAAACTTAATGTTTCAGCCTTGGATGGGAAGAGTCAAGGTCCTGGCTAATGCTCCCTGAACAGCCTGAGGAGCCTTGCTGGAGTGGAAGAGAGCCTTGCGAGAGGGAGGTGAGGTGCCTAGGGAAATCAGATAGATATTTCCAGGAGAGGGGAATTCCTCCAACTCACTGGAGGTTTGCCCCGGGATGGGGAGAGCAGCAGAGGGAGAGGGGAGGAAGGAGCGTTGGATCGCGGCGATGGGAGCAGGTGTGGGATGTGTGCTCCATGGAGGAGCCATCCTGTTGGCATGGCAAAACCCCTCCGGGTTGAGCCTTGCAGCCTCCAAAGCTCTTGAGTGCTTGGCCATCTTCTGTTTTCCTCTGCTGATCCCAGAGCAGGGTGTTCTACGTGAGCAGAGCTCCTGGCGAGCCTTATTAAAATCACCTGGGCTGTGCCAGACTTCCTGAGAAACAGAGAAACCCTCAGTGAGGCTGTGGCTGTTTTGCCTTTCCTTTATCCCCAGTACTTCCCTGATCCAGGAGAACTAGAGACCTGAGTGAGTACGGCTTCAGCACAGCCTGGGTCAGTCCAGGCTCACCTCCCAGTTCGATGTGGCTCTTGCACAGGTCCCAGTTTGTTCCGATCTCCGCTGATGGGCCCTGGGAGCTGGTGGGGTTTCAGGAGCAGGGTCACATCGTCCAGCAGGATGCTGGCTGAGGAGCAGCCGTGCGTCCTGCTCTGAGATGCTGCCAGGGGTTGGAGTCGCAGGAGCGTGTCCAGAGTCATTATCCCAAAAAAGGGGAAACCGTAAGGAAAATAAATCTCGCTCTAATAAGCGAGGAATCCTGTAAAGAGCCCAGCCAAGTAATTTCTTGATGATTTGGGGTCATAAAATTGTCAGTGGATGCGGAGCACAGGGATTTTATACTAGGCCAGCCAGATTTCTGCACTGCAGTAATAAAAGCTGAGAGGAGGAGAGGGAGAGGCAGTTTGCGAGCGCGGTGGTGGCTGCAGCCAAGCCCCCGGCGCTGGGAGCAGGAGCTGTCGCACGGTGGCTTTTGCTGGGTGAAGGCTGGGTGGTTTTTACGGACAAGCAGGGATAAATAATGCCATTATTGAGTTAGCACTGGCAGGTTTTCATCTTCTACTTAGATGCAGCGTGTGGTGATGCATCTCCTAACAGGGAAGAGGGCGTTGTCGTCTCCCTGCAGAGGGAAACCCAAAAACCACAGACGAGGCACCAAGCCCCCGTGCCCCTCGGCATCGCAGCCTGCTCCAGGTGGCCCCCCTGTCCCCCCTGGCCAGGGCAGTGCTGCTGACACCGGGAGCTCGCGGGCTCGGGCGCATCGTAGCGTTGAGTGGCGAAGGGATGTCGGCGCCAGGCGTGCGGGAGGAGGAGCACCCCTCGCTCCCCGCTTGAAAGCAAACAGGTTCCCCTTTAAAGACTGTCCATGTGCTGATCCTATGCATGTGTTTCATGCCTCCTCCCGCTTGGAGAAGTTGTGAGTCCTCCTGTCTGAGTGCGTTTTTCTTTTCTTTCTTATTATTTTTTTCTTTTCAGTCTTTTTACTTTACTTATATATTTTCTTACTCCTGTTTTTCATTTATCTTCCTCTCTCCCCTTGCTTTTCCCGTGACTGTATCCCCCTTTTCTCTCCACTCCAGTCCCTTTTTCCTCGCCCTCTCTCCCCCCTGCTCCTCTCCCGTCAGCATGGTGAAGTCCGTGGTGTAGACGAGTTGTGTTGTCTGCAGACCTGTAGAAGGGCCCCCCTTCTCCGGTGTGCTCCCCGCTGTCACCAGCCCCTTCCTCCCTCACTGCGGCAGCGGTGCCTTGGCAGCAGCTCTGGGGACAGGGGCCATGACCGCTGTGTTTCTCCAGAACCTCTCGCACTGAAGGATCTCAAGCGATGCACAGTGGCATCCCGGCATGGAGGTGGCATCTGGCACTGCCTCAGAGCAAAGGGCGAATTTCCACTTGCAGGACATCTTGTGGGATCGCACAGGACTTGAGCTTGAGATGGAGCCTTGTGTAGGCAGATTGAGCTCTTCATCTGAGGAGGACAAAGGGTTGAAGGAGCCTGGCCTGGGGCATGGTGGGCTCTGTTGATGGCCAAGAGGATGCTGTAACATTGCCAAGCTATTCCTGGATATCGCTGTCTTGACTCAAGGAGAGGCGGAGACAGGGGAACGGGTGTGAAAGAGACCTCCACGAGGTGACATACTCACACAGTGTCCTTGAACGTCACAGCCTGTACTTTCACATGGGTTCCCCCTTGTGGGCGGAAAAAGATTAGCGATGGTTTCACGGGCCTTCTCCCTTACATCTTCACTTCTGATGTGGAAAGGTGTTTGAAGAAGATGTAGATGAGATATGCATGTTGGTTTGGGTAACTCTTTTCCTGTAGCTACCTCCTTCTGTCCTGGGGGGTGCTTTGAGGTCCCTCAGTACCTTTGCAGTCTCTCCAAGACCTCTCTGTCCATGTAGTTCAAACACTTGCTTGTTCAGAAGGGTTGTCCTTTGGAGACGCGAGGAAAAATTCTGTACTGGATGTCTTGTGGCGTTTCGCAGAAGGCTCACGTCAGGAAGTCGCGTGTGTTTCTTGAAGCTCCTTTGCTTGGCAATATACTGAAGTCTCCAGAAGTTCATCTGCCGCCCTGAACCTCTCGTCTGTTGGTGTTCAGGATCTCTCATACATGGGCAGCTGCCCAAAATACTAACTGTGAGGGCAGGAGGAGGCTTTTGGCTGGGCTTAAAATGAAAATTAATTTGAATGAATTGGAGACCTTTGAAGAAATAAAGGGTGGGTAGAGCAGATAAAATTTGGCTGGTGAGAAGCAGCATTTTGTCCTCAACTGTATTTCTTCATTGCCAGAGGTCAGGCAGTGTTTATAGTGACACATGGGTTCAGTGTGCTCACTGTTTATATTTGTGTGTATAAATACAAGCCCAATTAGGGAGAACTAGTGGAAATGAGCTTCAGGCAATTTCCTCATAATCCCTTGCGTAAATCTGTCTAATTTTGTCAACATGCCACAGCCACTAGCATCTTCTTAGAAGAAAAAAGAATGGAAATAGCAAGAGGCTTTTACATGTTGAGCTCTAATACTAGCAAAGTCGTCTGGGCGGTGGAAACAGACGGTGGAAGATGGATGCTGATGGGCAGCACAGGATCGCCGAGCTCACTGGCATCCAGGGCTCGGCATGTGTGGGCTCAATAGGCACCGGACTGGAACTGGAGTAGCTGAGGTTGTCATTGGCCAAGTACCTGCCCAAATGCAACCGTTGCACAGATATGTGTGTTCAGCGGATATAAGATGGAAAAAGCCTGCTGTTGAATGTTCCTGCAGGAATTACTGCAGGGATGTCCCATGCTGTTGGCTCTTTGGGTCTCTGAGGTCTTACTCTGGGCCAGCACGTGCACAGGGTGCAGCGCGGTGGCTGTTGGTGTTGGTGCAAGTCAGCAGGTAGTGCCCCAACAGAGCTCAGAGCTGCCGCTGGCAGCATTTCTCTTTGCCTGTACGTGGCAGTCAGGGCCTTGGGAAGAAGGCATTTAAGCACAGCAACTTGTACAAGCTTGTAAATGTCTTTCCTACGAGGGAAGACTCGCTTGGATCCAGCCAGCAAGACTACCAGCTTGTCTAATGAGGTGCTTCGTCTTCAGCTGACGTGCTGCTCTGCTGGGAGCTGGAAGAGAGGATCTCCAGGAGCATACATGCCTTGATGTCTCTCTTGCGATGGGAAACATGAAAGGGACTTTTCTATACCCGTCTTCGGGTTTCTGTTGCGTCTGCTGTGCCCCAGCTGCTTCACCAAGTTATGCTGCACTTTTCTTGGTGCTCTCCAGTGCTAATAGCAAAAGTGAGAAGCTTTATAATCACATGCATCTTCAGAAACAACCCCTTCTGCTCCCAAGGGGCAAACAATCCTTGGGAGCTCTTTGCCTGTGCCGCTCCAGCTGAGTTGTGTATGGCTCCAGCAGCCGCTTGGGATCTCAGATGTAAAGCGTTGCCATTGAGCTGTGCTCTCTGCGTTGGTATTTCGTGGCACGCGTGGAGACTCGCGGAGGAAAGCCTTCTGTGTGTGTACAGTGCTGGAGAGGCTCCACCTGAAACCACAGGGAGATGAGAAGCTCCAAACTGACCACAGCTAGAAGTGCTCTCGTGCTGCAGCCCAGGGAGTGAGTGCTGGGGCTCTCCTGTTCCTTGCTGCTCTTACCAGGCAACTGCAGCGTTTTTGTCACGGTGAATGGGTCACAGCTTGGTGGCAGACCAGGAACGGGCTGAAAGAGTTTGGCTGCAGAGTTTCGGCGACAAAGGAGGGATTTGAATGCACTGATGCTGCCGCCTTTCAGTTCATCAAGGCAAGTCCTTGACCTGTCCGTCCTGCTGGCTTATGAAGTGCGTGTGGCTGGCGGGGTCCTGTCCTTCATGAAGGCCACAGCACTTCTCGGGCTGGGTTGGACAGTTTACATAAAAAGCTCGTATAGCTCAAACTGTTGGTGTTTTCAGTTTTGGTGGACAGTGCTGTAGCTGGCATACTTGCTGCAATCCTCATTTGCCATTTATCGCCTTCCTTGTCCACAGCAGTGTGTAAATGGGGAAGGTGGGAGTGCCTCACTTCACTTGTGCTGCTGTAATGTGGATCCTTGCCACTTCCTATGCTTGTTTTTTTTCAGCAGGCCTTGTGTTTTGAGCCTGTCACAGTTATTTGCTGTAGTTGGCCTCTTGGACTGGATAACCCAAAGTGCAATGAAATGGAGACAGAAGAAAAGCATCTTGTGTTTGGGTAGAAATGAGCCTGTTGAGAAAATGGATTTGCCATCTAGGTGTGGGTTCTTGTTCCCGCTAAGTCAGTCTCTAACTGTGCATGGGACATGCCACGTACATGCTCCTGCTGGTGGCTGACTTGGAAACTGCCCTGGGGAAGAGCTTTGCTTCAGCTTTCTGCTAGCGATAGCTCTGGAGGCATGGCCAGCCCTGCATGACCTCAGAGGTGCTGGAGGAGGAGGTTTGGAGCACACTGGCTGTGAGCAGGGTACAGGATGGGTTGGCGTTTGAGCCCTGCCGTGAACACAGAAGCCTGAAGATCAGGAGCTGCTGTCAGTGCTGTCTGCTGCGTGGCCAATTTGATGACAACGTTTGGTCACTGACCTGTGATGACTGAGTTATGAGACCAGACGAGTGCCATCTCCCTCTTTGAAGGGTGGGATGGGGTAAATGCAGGCTTGTTAGAGGCATGCCGATTTAAGTCTCCAGGTTTTCCTCTCCAGAGCCTGGCTTCAAGTGTTGGCTGTATTGCAATGAAAGGTGCTTTGTGGATGCTCCCTGTGTCATCTCTGGGTGCCTCACATGCAGGTTGCTCTGACGACTCAGATTGATTCCCAGGTCACTGCCCGTGGGCTTAGCTGCCTTGACTCAGACTTCTGCTTCTGTGGCTTGAGGTGTTTGTGCAACTTGGAGACATGAAAGTAAAACAAAGGGGGAAGGAGAGGGGAAAGCAGCAGGAGGGGATATGCTGCGATGTGTTGTAGATGAGAGCTGGACCAGCAGCTCTCCTAAGGCAAAGGTGTTCCTTTACTGCCCTGCTCTCTACAGCAGTCATATTTTCCAGTCCTTGGACAGAGAAAAACAGGTACAGTGAAGGAAAGTAGAGCATGAACCCTTTGCAGAGGGGAGACCACTTCACCTTGAACAGGTTCCTGTACAAGAGTTACTCGGGGACTAAGTCTGGGAAACCGTGACTTATAACTACTGACTCTTCTGCCAGAAAATCCCCTATGCGAATCCCCTCCTTGTCCCTTGCAATGAAATCTTGTTGGCAACTTCTTTTCCAAGTCGCGGTGCGCCTTATCCTGCTGGACCAGAACATCCAGCTCCCAGCATCTCAGTGTTAAGGAGCAGAAGCTCCTCTGCTGTCGCATTTCTGTTGCTGCTTCTAGCAGGGACCTGGGAGCAAGGTGTTGCCCCCAGCTGTACCCTTCGTGTCCCTGTCTGTCCTGTGGCCCCTGTTTTTTTTTTTTGCCGTGGGAGCGGGGCCAGGCAGGATCCCTGCCTCCGTCCTGTTTGTTGCGCCGGTGTCACCCGCCCTGTGTTGCGCACGGCCTCAGTCTCGGAGCTGTCGTGCCGCTTCCGCGTCTCTTCCTCCCTCTCCATCCCAAGGGGTTTCCCACCAATTCCCAAAAATGCCTTATCGGACATAGGATCTGCCCCGTCCTTTGTGTCTAGCAGTGCCGGCGTGGCAGGCAGGTGAACCGAGTGCCGGCTGTGCTCTCTCTGCCCTCGGACTTCGCAACGCAGCCGAGGCGGGGGCGCGAGGGAGGGGACAGCGGCGTGCGTGGGCCTCCTGCGGCAGCGTGCCCGGCACGTCTGGCTGGCTGCGCTGCCTCCGCCCGGGCGTTCTCACCTTTTCCTTCTCCATGGCACAGCTGGCTGGGGTCGACCGCCCCGGTTTGGGACGCCCTGTGGCCTGAGCGTGGCCCAGAGCCGCTGATGGCGTGTCTGCTTTTTCTTTCTAGAAAACGTCCATCTCCATCCCGGGACGCTGCTGCACCTGAGAGGCTCGAAGCTCTGAAATACCAGCGGATAAAGAAGCCCAAAAAGTCATCCAAGGGCTCCTCGAAATCCAGAAAACAATCCAGTGAGTGCGAGGACCCCACGGTCCCCAGCAGCATCCCCTCTGTGCCCCTGTGGACTGCTCGGGCTGGTCCCTGCTGGCTCCAGCGCTGGGTTGGTCTCTGAGCCTCCTGCCCAGCTCCTGCCTCCCAAGCGCATGGCTGCTTGCCCATGCGCTGTCTGCAGTCCTTCCCCTGCCTCCAAACTACATCCCCCTTCCATCCTTTAACATCTGCCCATCTCTCATCTCTAGTGACTTCCTTTAGGATTTTTTTTGTGTTCATTTATTTTTTTCGGATGCCCAACCTGCTTCTCATGTGGTGGAGCCCCCCCTCCTGACTCTTCCTCCTCTCTCCCCTCCACTCGAGGTGACTTTCCACTTCCTCTCTTGCAAGTGCCCTTTCTCTTTCCAGCAAATTTCTCCCCCTTCCTCACCCCTCACATGGCAGGGTTTGGGGTGGCATGGGGATGAGGACGGACTTGATGTAATCTGCATTTTACAGCATACCTGGTGCCACGGGTGGGTGCCGGGTCTCATCCATCTGCCTTCTCTCCTCCGCAGACGGCTCTGCCTCCCAGGTTCAGCACCTTCCCAGCTCTCAGGTACTGTGGCCTGACGAAGCTGTCTGCCTCCGCAAGAAGAAGAGACACCCTCGTCAGGACCCCTTC
>VXAL01011324.1:1322861-1429004 GCA_013399475.1 Chauna torquata | reverse complement strand
AAAAAAAAAAAGGAGGGGGTGGAGGGAGCCAAAATCTCGCTTGTGTGCACACCAGGCTGGGGGGGTCAGGCGGCTCGTGGCAAGGATGAGCTGGGGGGACCCTGGGGTGGGTTGGGGTCCGGAGGGGACGCCTGGGGCTCCTCGGATCTGCATCTCCCTCTTACGGCTTTGGTGGGGCGGGAAGGGGGTGCTGCACCTCAGTTTCGGAAAAGATCTCCAGACGTAAAAGGCATAGGCGGAGATTTTGACATCTGCTTCTGCAAGTGTGCATGTAGGTAGAAATTGTGGAATTAAGCAGCTGGCCCTGAATCGCTGGAAGAAATTACACGACGTGGGGTGTAATTAATTGACAAGAAACTAACAATCCAACTAACAACTGGTAATCCCATGAATCTGATTATGATAAAATATGACCAAATAATCCCAGGAAAGCTGTAATTGTGAAAATCTCCTTGCCTCCCCCTTCCCAGCCTCCCTTTGTGTGAAGATAACAGCAACAGCAATGTCACTGACGTCTTTCCTTACCTATCTCTGAAAGGGAAAACCAGAAAGACCCCAAGGCTTCAAATCAGCCTGAGATTTGAGAAATCACAATTTGTCTGTGCATACGCATTTGAACCTTGTTAACTTATACTGAACACTTTGCAAGCACGTAGGTGTGGGACTGTTTTCATCCACGGGTGTTTTCCCCTGAAGTATGCTTTGTGTCAGCTTCGATGAGGGTGGTTTTGATCAATTCTTCCTGACGCTCTGTATATCACTAGCAAATGTTCTTCAGTGCTGTGCAGTAATGTGATTTCTTACTACGGTAATATTTGTAATCTTTATTCATAACTGCAGAATGCGGAGATGCTGTTGTAGGTGTGTGAGTGAACGGGGTTTGACCGTGTAGTCCCAAAAGCCTCTGTTGCCAGCTCGCTGATCCCAAGGAAGAGCGGCTGGAAAATGCCTGGCTCTGTGGATCGAAATGGATGGCTTCTCCGAGCAACCGCGCAAAGCTCAGCCTAGCATTTTGCATCGGTTTAAAATGTGTTGCTGCTGGTTTCACTGTATGCCCGTTCTTCCTCCTGCTTCAGCCCAGCTGTGTAGGCGACCTGTGACACCTGCTTTGGGAGTTATTCCTTCCTTTGCCCCATCCAAGGAGACCCGCTGTTCCCCTCTTGGTACTGCTGTTCTAACTCTTCACCAGAATGTATTTCCTCTTCCTAGGGTAGGTTCCTTTGGCAATTGATGTTTCTCTGGGTTACGTAGGCCTTTTTTCGGCAGGAAAGCTGTAGCCTGCTCCAAGAACACCTGGGTTCTCTTTCCTGCTCTGCCTCCACTATCTGACTGCGTGGCCTTGGGCAAGTCACTGAACCTCTCTGTGCCTCAGTTCTCCCATCTGTAAAATGGGGATAAGTCATATTTAAGCACTTTTGTAAAGCACTTGGCTGTCTATGGGCTGCAAGTGCTACCTACATGCTGAGTGCTGTTATTACCAAGTGATCCCTACCTTTAAAGTACTTAGATATTTTTTTTGAAGTGGTAAGATCAAACACTGCATCCAGGTTTGCACACTTCTGCCTCTCTGGTAAAGTGCTAAACCCACCAGCCTGCCTGGGAATAAATACCAAGTACTTCATGCGAATATTCTTGCTTTAAGTGGATTCAGGCTGTAGAAAAAGTGTCAGGAGAATACAAGAGCCTGTAGGCATTTTTTTGCCATGGGCTCACCATTTGCATACGAAACTTTTGTTTATTCCCAGGTAGAATTGCAAAGAGATGCTCTGCAATCTCGCCTTTAATTGTGGTTTGCCTTGGTTATTGCTCTTGCTGCTGGTTGAACCTCAAAGGGCTTCGATGTTTGGAGAAACGTGCGAGCTCTCGGCTGCCTGGCCACAGTGAGGGGTCGAGGTATGGCAGTGCGAACAAGCCAAGCTCCCCAGGAGGTTTTAGGTAGAAATCTGTTCATCAGTCTGCCTAGAAATTTCTGTTTTTAAAGGAGGTTGTGCTTCCTCTTCCGTCAGGATTTTCAGAAACCTGCAACAGTGACAGCAGAGCACCACGTCTTTTCAAATCTCAAAGCCCTGACTTAGGTTCGAACCACTTGACAGAATCCTCTAATTGATAATGAGATATTTTCAAGCTTTAACAACTTCATTTATGTGGTCTTCAAACCGCGAGCCAATCTGTCTCGGGAAGGAGAGAGGGTCTCTTAGAAATGCCTCTCTCTTTCAAGCCTGCATCAGGGCTTTTTTTGTTTTGTTTTGAGAACCTGAGTGACCTGATGTAATACCATCAACCACCAGAGTGAGACTTCAACATTGCTAACAGCATGACTGAGTATTTCGTTTATTTGAGTGTGTTTTAGGGCTTTACCTAGAATCCACTTGGATCTGAATTGATTTAATGCCATTCGCCTGTTCGGCAGTGGGAAAACTCTGCCTGGGTGACTTCAGCTCACTGGCGTAGGTGTGAGAGGAGCTGATTTCTGCCCCAGAACATGTCTGATGTTGCAGCGGAGGAGGAAACGGGCTTAGCCGTAGGGACCGCATCCAGCCCTTCCCGGGACCATGGGCCGGCTGCCTCCCCGCCGTCCCCAAGGATGCCCGCTGGGCGAGCGAGCGCCTCGGTCGTAGCTGCCCTCGCTGCGTGGACGTGAGCCCCACAGGTGACGTTCACCCCGCGCGGGGCCGGGGATGCTCCGCGGCGCGATGCCCCGCTGGGTGGGGGGCGCGTAGGCTCTGTGCCGGCTGTTCCGCAGCTTGCTCGCTCTTCCTTCTGCTCTCGTTGCCTGGACCTCTCTAGCAGAAAGTTTACTTTTTCATTTGAGTGCTTTCCAAACTATTTACGATGCCTATTTGTACGGGCAAGGCAGTGTCTTTGGGCTCTTGAGGTTGCAGCCTCGGGACCATGCCCCCGTCCCACCGTAAGGAGGAGGATTTTGAGTGCAGGGAAGGTTGACGGAGCGCGCCAGCTTGCTTGGTCAATCTTTTGAGAGTTTGTTTTCCTTTTGCAGGTGTTTTGAGCCGATGGGCCCCCTGCTTTTCATGGTCTTCGACCTTTAAAGGCTGGAGCTGCAGCCCCCTCTCTTTCAGCCGTGTACCTGCCACGCTGCTGGAGTGGGAAATCCCGCCAGGGCGCCTCGTGGACGCGTCTCTTCCCTAAACCATCCTTACCTCCTTTCCCCGCTAGACCGAGTTACCTTCTGATAGACTCTTGCCACGTGCTGGGCCGTGCTTTGGCAGATGGGCTCGCCTCTTGCTTTGGCAACTTCCTCGCTTCTCCCAGCTCTCTGGTTTCCATGCCCTTCAGGGGGTTTCTCTCCTCTGCTCCAGCGGACCTGGGACATCGAAGCTGTGTCAGACGATGCCAAACGTTTCCCCCATTCCATCCCTGTTTGAACTCCGTTTTGTTTTGGTTGTTTGCAAACACGGCTGCTGCTGCTTTTTCTTTTTCTTTTATGCTGCAAAATATATCTTGATTTTTTTATCTTCCTGGGCCAAACTCTCTTATTTTGTAAGCTTGTCCAAGGTAGACGGTTCTTGCTTTATTGGTAAAAGTACGATTCCTCCTCACGTGGTGCAAATGCGACGTGTCTCATTAGGTCTCATGCAAAGAGCTGGGCTGTGGTGGATAAAACGCCTCTGAATCACAAGATGTGATGAGGGCATTGTCCTTGGGCTGCGCCAAATGTGTCCGTGCAGCGAATGCTGGCTTTTGGGGGCCCGGCGCTGCTGGTGGGTGGGAGCACTGCAGCTCTGCAATTGCGCTGCCGTAGGGGTTTCTGATGGGCTCTGCCCGCTGCGGCCAGGCTGGAGAAGCACTGAGGCTGCTGCAGGTTTGTTTTGCGAGCATTAGGAAGTGAAAAACAGGCAGGATATAGCTACCCCAAGCTGGGGGGCATAACGCAGAGAGGTACGTACGAGGGCGTTGCGTATACCTGGAAACCAGCAGGCAGAGAGGAAAGGATGGCCGTTGGGTGCCATCCTGTGCGCCCTGTCCGTAAAATCAGTGCTTTCCCTTGGCAGGCAGCTCTGGCTGAGGAAGGTGGTGGGGCAGAGCAAATGCTCTGCCTGGTTTTGTGGGAGAGCACCTCGCGATGCCACTGGGTGCGGGTGGCTCCGCATGGAAGCCCCCCCCCCCCCCATGCAGAATGGGCCCCGGTTTGCTCCCAGGATGGTGGGAAATGTTTGTGTGGGTACGTGGTGATTTTGCTAGGGTAGGAAGTTTCCTACTGCTGCTGTGCGTCGGGCACTTGGGGCTTCAAGAGTGTTTTTGGTGGCTGGTGGGCACGAGGCTCTTGTCCCTGCGTGCGTTTCCCTGTCAGCTCACCCAGTGCCACTGCGCTGTCAGGGGAGGCTGGAGATACCTGTGCTTGTGACTGCCTGTGCTGGAGTTTTGCTGGGTACCACTGGTACCTCTGCAAACTGCAGGGAAGGGTTTGGTGACTCGTGGGCTGGTAGTAGTATTTGGTAAGGTGAGTTTCTGCGTGTTAAATGATCTGGTTGGAGCATGGGACTGGGAGCTGGGAGTTGGTGTTGCTCCCAGCTCTTCCAGTGGCTTCCTCTGAGCCCTTGGGCAAGTCGCTTCAGTGCTCTGCCTCAGTTTCCCCATCTCTGTAAAGGGAATAACAACGCTGCTGTACCTACCTCCAGGGGTGCTGAGGGCTCAGGGCTTGTGCTCAGCACTCCAGCTCACTGTCCCAGCAGGGCTGAGTCACGTCTAATGGCATCTGGGCAAGACACACGCCTTTTAGACTTACTGCTGCTCATGTCTTGCAGTCTTGTCAGGTTGAAATCTGCATGACGTTTTGGTTTCTCCTCCTCCTTAAGGCAGTGACGTAGAATTTGGATTTCTCTGAGTTTTGAGTTAGTTTCAGCATGTGTTTTCAGCTGTAGTTCTTGGCTCAGGGTGTTTTTCAGAGAGTAGAGAGGTTTTCCTGTGAGGCTGGAAGGCTGGCAGTCTGACTGCAGTGATTTCTTCATGTCCCGCTTGGGCTCGCTGCAGCCCTGAGCTGGCAGAGCCGATGGCTTTTGTGGAAGGAAATCTTTTCAAGGAGCTGGAGTTAAAAGCAATGTATATACGAGATATAAATACATAGAGAAGTGTAGGACAAGGGTAGATATGTATGCAGAAGTCCAGTATATTTGCATGTAGAAGGTATGTTTGTCTATAGGGGGAAAGTGTTTAGAGCCGTGGCTGGGGGGGATTGGAATGGGCAAAGCCAGGCAGGGGGTGGGAGCAGCCAGAGCCTGCGGAGGATTTGGGAATGGATGGGCACAGGGCACCCCTCTGCTGCCCCGTGGCAACAGGCCTGACCTTCACTGCGTCCCCATCCCTGCTACACAGCACCAGGTTTCTTTTTTTATGATTTCCCCCCCCCTTTTTTTCCCTGTGTTCATTGTACGTGACTCATCACCGGACCGTGATAGTGAGAAGGTAGGAGTGAGGGGCCTTTTGCCTGCACGTGGGACGCGAAGGCGGAAGGAAACATCATGTCACCTCATCTTTGGTGTCATTGCAATCGTTCAAAGAGGAAGCAACGCCATGCAGAATCCCATATCTAAAATCCATGTAGAGGCTGCTCTCTGGTTACTCGCATTAAAGCATTTCGCTTTGCATCTGTTCTTCTTCCCAGAAGAGCATGAGTCAGAAGAGATGAGAGGGATACAGCTATATTGATTGAGAAGCACAGTGCTGGCTGTGTCATGCTGTCCCAGTGGTGGTTCCTCTATGGGACAAGATGTTCTGCCTCCCTCCCAGGTGCCACGTGGCACGATGTCTTTTTTTAAACTCATTAGCAGGACTTTGGGATAGGGGATTCATTCACCAAAGACGCTGTTGGAGGCAACATTAGAGATCGTTCGCCCCATGAACTGTAGTGTTGCTGCTTTGTGCATTGAATCAAGAGCCCCTTGCAGAGCACAAAGACAGGCTGGACCTGCTGTGGTCGCAGGCAGCGATGACGTGGCCTGAAAGTGCAAAGCGTGCGATGGCTCCTGGCAGGAGGGTGGCCGAACTCAGGCTGGATGCCCATCGCTCCCAGGGAGCCCATCCCGGTGCTGCTTGGGCATGGGGTAACCCTTAAAAGGGGACATTGACTCCCATTTTCACCCTTCAGCTTAGTTTTGTTTTGTTTTGCTGAGTGTCTTCTCTTTGCCCGTCCTTGCAGAGGAGGAGAGGCTCTGTAATTTGTGCCTGTTAGAGGTGACTGCTGAAATCTGTAGGGGCAATGCACAAGCCAAGTACTCCAGGACTGTTACGGGCTGAGGAAGCAGTGATGGCACGTGTGATTTGGCAACATTTGTGCATGCAAGAGGAGGAAGCTAGTGCTGAACTTCATTTCCATTAGTCTGTGCATCCCCCGCCCCGCTGAACTTCATTTCCATTAGTCTGTGCGTCCCACCCCCCCACGCTGCTGCGTGGCAAGGACAGCTGCACAGCTCCTGGATCCCAGAAAAGGCTGGAGGAGGGAGCCTGCTCCTCTGTCCGAGTGACTGGGATGCGTTGGGGCCACCTAATGCAGTATTTCCTACATTTCCCCATTTTTATGTGTGCTTTGGCCTGTCACGTTTGTGCTGTCCAAACTGTCTGTCCCTTGTCATTTGTGTGGCAGTAGGTGTCTCACCCAGCAGTGCTGGGTAACCTCAGGACATGTGTCGACAAGCATCCCGAATCCCCAGGGCTCTGGGCGGTTTTTGATATGTGCATGGATGGATGAAGGACCGAACACGGGGAGGGGGCGGGTGAGAGAGAAGGGGGGAGATGGGTTGGTCCGGGCTTTGGGGTTTTGGACATTGCAAGCATGCACTGTAGTGGTAGGTAAAGATTTTTTTTATACTGGTTGCAATGGGGCAGGGTGTGCGGTACGGAGCGGCTGGCATCCTTTTTTTTTTTTTTTTTTTGCACTGGCTGGAGCAGGAGGGCTCGTGCCTGTCCCCCGTGATGTCCCTGTATGAGGCTGGGGGCTCTGGGGACGCCAGGCACGGGGAAGGGGCTGCTGGGCAGTGCAGCGCTGGCTCCAGCCACGCACAGCAGCCAGCCCCTCCGCTCATCGCCGCGAGGAGGAGAGTTTGCCCAGGTTTTTGCTTTACCATCGAAATACCGATTTCTCTCCCGGGGGGAGTTTTATTCCAGTTCTCTTGAGGTTTTGGGTGATCAAGAGGGCTGCAAAGGGGATGCCCATCGTCCTGGGACAAGTCAGTCCTGTGGTCTTGAAGCCCCTGTGATTCCTTCCCCCCGACCCAGCACTTCAAAAAGAAAATGACCAGAGAAATGAGCCCCAGTATCTCTAACTGCAGAAATGATATTGGTGTATTGAAACTGCATTGTATATAAAATTATAGAAATATATAGTTACTTTCTATTTTAGAAGGTGGGGGGGGAGAATAACTATTTAAAATAATTCCTTAGTACTAGGTGTCAGAAACTTCTGTGCAGCATGAGAGAGGCTGTCAGAGGTGGAGAGAGTCTAAACAGCGGGAGCAGAGCGAGTATTTTTACATTATATTGCGCTTAGGCTTCTCTGCTTCTCCATCCACCTATAAATAGACAAAAAATATATATACAAATATATATATATATAAAAAAAAATATATCTAAGCCACATAGCTGTTTTATTTTTGTATCCATGCCTAGTGCTGTCTGAGCAATACGGTGGCGAGGGGGAGAGGGCTGGCTGAGGCCGGGGGCTTGTGCGGGGTCTGCCCTCCGAGATGGTCTGCTCCGCTTTGGCTGCTGTCCCGCCGCGCGTTTCTCGTCGCTGCTGCTCGCTGTCGCCTTGCTGCTTCAGTAGAAAAAGTGAAAAAATAGGAGCGGGGTGGGGGGCTGCAAGGGGAGCCCCGGCTGCAGTCAGCTTGACTCATGCTGTGGCGAGGTGGTGGTGCCCGGTGGTGCTTCCACCGAGGGGCACGTCTGGCTTGTTTTTTTCATAGAAATGAGTGGAATTTCAGCTCAAAGGGTGCTATTTGTGGTGGGAAGGATGTGGCCAGTTGCAACCTGGTGACCGTGGCACAGGACCCGGCGGGGACGCTGTGGGGACCGGCTCCCCGCGCATCCTGCCCCTAGGGCACGCTGCTGCCTCGCCGGGTGCTGTCAGCGACCCGTCCGTGCCGTCTTTGGAAATCCGCATGCCTTGGGGAGAGGTGGGGAGGGCTGGTGCCACCCCAGCACAGCCCCCTCGGGGTGGGCAAAGGGGATTTGGTCTCTAGGTGCTCTGCAGTCCCGTCTGGGTGGCCTTGGTGGCATCTCCCGGTGTAGGACCTGGCCCCAGCACTTAAATACCTCTGTGGAAAGAAAAGATCTCAGACCATGAAGGTGTACCGGTGCTGCGGAGGCTGCTGTTACCGTCATGGGTAACACGGGTGGGTTGGGGGAAGCAGCATCGCGGCCCTGCTCGGTACGGGGGCACCCACGCCCGCAGCAGGTCTGACAGGGAATGTGGCGGGGGTGCTCTGGGATTTTTCTTCAAAGCAATACAGACCTGCCGTGTCCCCTGATGCTCGCCGTGCAGCGTGTCCCCGCCGTTTCCCTGGGGCCACGTACCCCCCCGGGCATCCACCCGCAAGGTCTGTGCTCCTCCGAGGGCACGGCTGCGGTTTCGGCGCTCAGCCCTGCCAGGGAGAGATGCTGGGAGCCGTCCCTCTGCTCCCCTCGGCGGGCAGGAGCTGGGGATTGCCCATGGGCAGAGCCGTGCAATGGGGCTGGGGGAGGCTGCTCCCCTCGCCCGTGCAGCCCAGGGCTCGGTCCCTTGGCCCCGTGGGGGACCTGGATGCTGGTTTAGGCTCAATTCCCCCTGCAGAGGTGCCCCGCATGCAGGACCTCTTTCTTCCGTCTTGCTGCGTCCCCAGCCAACCGAGGCACGAATGTAATGCGTTTGGGAGGGCGAGGGTGCCTGGAGCTGGCCCCTTCGCAGCGGCACCGTCTCCTCTGTAGGTGTCACCTGTATTTTCCATGATATTTCTGTTGTCTTCGTTGGGGTGGGTCGGGAGGGGGGTGTTTCTAATATCAAGCCAAGATTTGTTCAGCACCAATTCTTGATATCGAAGCAAAGCATGTTTGACGGAACTAACTTGCATTTATTAGCGGTAAATACATAAGTGAGTATTTTATATGTTTAAAAAAGGGGGAAAAAAAAAAAAAAAGAAAGCGAAGGGACGAGACGTCTCTGCAGCTGTTCCCTGTCGGCGTTCGGGCCGGCTGGCTTTGGGGTATCTCTCGGGAGGGTGGGCTGGGTTGTGGGCAGCTTTCTCCTTTCCCCATCTCCTCTTGAATCACTTACAGAAAAAAAACAAGAAAAAAATGTTTACAAAGCACACTTTCCACAGTACCGTTAACCCTCTGGATGCCAAACAGACACAAAGAGCCGCTCCTCCCCTGGGCGCCGTGGGACGAAGGGGTGGCCGTGGGGACAGCATCATCCTGCTTCCCTCATTGACATTTTTATTTTGGTACACACAACCCCACTTCGTCCGTCTGCTGTAGCTGCGCGCGTTTCTGGTGGGAGCTTGCTCCTCGGGGGATATTTGCTTACTGGGGGCTTCCTGCCCCCTCCCAGACTCTTCTCGCTGGGCTGTTGGGAACGGGCAGAGCTGCGCGGGAAAGCACCCATCTCCGCTCATAGAGGTTTTGGCTCGGGTGGGAGAGGCCAGCGCCCCACTCCCTGCCCTCCTAGATGCACTTTAAGGCCAAACTTCTCTTTTTATTTCCAATCACTCGATGAAACAACCCTGCCTTGGCTTCTCTGCGGGGCCGGCAGAAAGCAGGCAGGGGGATGCTCCTGCCACCCACGCCCTGCATCCCCGGAGGTGACGTGGGACCTTCTGTACAGCTGTGCGGACTGCTCCCTTTGCGTTTCCCTTGTGGGAAAGCCCTGTAGAAATCGAACCAGAAACGCCTCCGTTTCTGTAGGTTTCTTGAGCCATCCTTTGGGCATTCTGAGAGAATTACATCCGCGCGCCAGCTCCCTAGGAGAGTCCCCAGCTCCTGTGGGGACCGTAGACTTTTTAACCCTGTTTGATAGGTTTATAGAGTCT
Organism: Chauna torquata; assembly: GCA_013399475.1. Taxonomy (NCBI): domain Eukaryota; kingdom Metazoa; phylum Chordata; class Aves; order Anseriformes; family Anhimidae; genus Chauna; species Chauna torquata. The sequence continues at coordinate 1,418,988 of VXAL01011324.1, read as the reverse complement.
CTGAACCCTCTTAGACTTCCATAGGTAGGTCTTGATTTAATTTCCTCCTAACTCTACAGTATTTTCCCATAAAGCAGGATTTTCTTTAGAACCCAACAGGTCTCTGGTTGTGTGGGACAACTTTTCCATTTTTTAAGAGTTCTTGCCTATTGATATACAGACTAGACCATTCAACCTCGTTTCCATTTCTTGAATGTCGAGTATTACAATGTATAACACACGTTAGGGTGCTCTTTGGTGCTGTTTCAATGGTAACCAGTGGAACTGACTTTTTTTAATCACAATAACAATAAAGAAAACTTTAGTACCGCTGGTTCCATAATGTTTGTCGTTGTGACTTCTTTTTTCCTCTTTTTTAAATTTTTTTTTTAACTAAAATTTAGTAGCAATCAGCTGCTGAATCTCTGTGGTGTTGATTACTGACTTGTGCACTTCAAACTGTTAGCCGCTGTGTGGGCGGCTGCTACCAGAGGAGTTGGCTGTGTAACAGTTTAACAGTAGCTGAGTTTGACTTTTGTAGTTTTTAAATTGCACAGATGCACACAGCAAAAATAGCATTTGATGTGAGCCCAGATGGCAACTAGAGGGTTAATTTTTGAACTTCAGGTATGTTCCTCAAAAGAAAAAAAAGAAAAAAAAAATAAAATAAAAAGAAAAACAAAACACTATTTTTTCAGTAAGCTTTTTTTTTCTGTAAACGATTTAGAAATAAATCTGAGACATGATGGTGCTGTACCAAAGCCTTATATGAAACTTATTCTGCGCTCTGTATAATCTCTGTATCTGTATTGTTGCTCTCAGCCTCCGTTCTCGTGAACGCCTGTGAAATGCCAGCAGCAGGGACTGGCGGTGGCCTTGCAGGTGCCACTTTGCACCGGGGTCCCCGGGAAGGACCTCGCTGCTGTCCGGGGCCGTGTGGAGGGGAAGCCCCAATCCATCCTCGCTCCCCCATGCGCAACACGGGGCAGAAGTGGGGTCCCTCACCCCACGCTCTCCTTCCAATTGGGTGCTAACCTGCCCTGGGCAGGGAAATGAGACCTCTGGGAGCGCCGACCGCTCCTCCTCGCTGTCCTCCCTGCGTGGTTCGGGGGGGGTTTTACATCTTCCAGCTCAGCTCGACCTACTAAGCGCTTGGCCAACGCAGTCCTCTCGGAGCCAGCCTGATGCTGGGGACTGCCCCGAGCTGGGTCTGCTTTGATAGCTCTAAGCAATAAACCCACTCTGCCAAGAAAACTGGCCCCTCTGGCTCTTGGACTGTTGTTGGTTCTCAAGTAAACGCTACAAGCCAACAAAAATTGGAAGAAAATAGTTCGAAGCCCTGCCTTACTGGAAGTAGCTGGTCCCTTGGTCTCTACCTGCTGGGATTTTAAGGCCTGCTGGGTACTTAACAATTTATCGCCGGTAACATTGCATGTTCATAGATCGACTTTTTTTTTTTTTTTCCTAATGTACCCACTTAAGAAATTATGGCAGTGTTGCGATGTCACGTACAACTAGCCATTCTGTAGGAGAATGATGGGTTTTGGAATTAACTTGCTCCTCATGTAACATTACCCTGCTTCAGAAATGTTTTGTATTTTGATATAAATAAACATTTGCTAAAAAAAAAAAAAAAAACCAAAACTCCTGTCATTGATTTGGGTTGGGGCGCTCAGGAGGAGACAGGCTGCCCTGGGGATGTTGCCAGAGGGCGGGGAGGATGCTTCTCCCTCGGAGTCTGGGAGGCTGCTGGGCTGCTTTGCCCTGAGCACGCGATGGGGTGTAAGGGGGACCCTGCGCGCATTGGGGTGCATCCTCCCGCCGCGTCCCCGTGCGCTCTGCAGCCACACCGGGCTTTGTGCTTGGGTCTCTTCAGACTTCAGCAACACTTTTTGCTCCTTGCTTTTCCTTCAATCCCCACTCAGTAGGGCTTACAAAAAAAGGCCCGAACAGCTATGCCCCCACCGTGCTGTGTTTTAGCTGGTGCCAAGGGCTGAACTCCCTCGGGTGCCCTTAGCCCTGCAGCCACAAAGGCGTGATGGAGCGGAGGTGCTTCTCCCCACCACGCAGCCCCATTTCCTGACTTCTCTGGGGCAAGATTGCTGGTGGGATGAGAGATTTGCTCTCTGCAGGCCTCTGCGAGTGATGCTGCAGCTCGGGGCAGTTGCAGCTTTGTCCCATGCGGCAGGATTGGGCCCACTCTCCCCGTTGCTCCGGGAGCCCCTTGGTGCTGGTTCCGACGCTGACCCAACAATACGGGGGATGCTGGCAGTGCTGCGGGCTGCCCCGGCGTAGGGTGCCCAGGATGATCGTGTCCTTGTGGCTGGCATACATTGCAGCCCGGAAAGGCACCAGCATGCACATCCCCAGTACCAACACACCAGTAAGCAGGGGTCAGGAAGGGGCTTTGCCAGTGGCAGGGCAGGCTTTGGGAAAGGTTTTGGCCCTGGATGAGTCCAGGGGCTCAACAGGTGTCTCTCTTCCAGGCTGGCCCTGTCGTGGACATTGATGCATTGTCCATGGTCAGTTGGTGTCTACGCGAGGCGAAGACAAGGCGGGCAAATGCCCACACTGGTCCGGGGGAGCCTGGGCTTTATACCCAGGGTGTTGGACGTTTTTGAGAACTAAGACATCATTCTGGGGTGGGATGCAACACTCGGTCTCCCTGCAGCCAGCCTGCAGTTGCCTGCAGTTTTGCTCCCTTTGCAGGGTGAAGAGCAGATCTCCAGGTTATTCCAGAGGGTGCTGGAAATCTGGGCAGAGCTGCAGGCAGAGCCGCAGGCAGAGCCTCAGGCAGAGCACGCACCAGCTCCTCCAGCCTGCCAGCGTCCCAGTGGTCCAAGCCCCCAGGTTGGCATCCCCAGCTGCACCCCACGGCAACATCTGGGACCCCCATGAGCCCCTCTGCGCGGCTAGGGGGTGCCAGGATGGAGGGGGCCCTGGGGGCTGCTTGAGTCCTGACATCCCCTCGGGTGGGAAACCCTCCTGCCTGCACCCTCAGAGGCAGCAGGCTTCAGCCACCTTGTGCCCATGCCAATAGGGCACGGGGGAGGTTCCTCACCCCCCCCAGGGTCACGCCATCCCCTGCCCCCCTGCCAGGACCTGCTGCCACGCATAACTTGCCCCTGCTCCGCTTTTCCCAGGGTGATGCTGACCTTGTGGTGCAGGCACCCGGGCAGGTTTTGCTGGAGGACAGGATGAAGATCCAGTACTTGAGGTGGAGGTAAAGGCCCGGGGGGCACAAAGCCACTGCGCTGGCGTGCTGGGGGGCAGCAGTGGCTGTGGCAGCACCTGAGGAGTCTCGCATGATTCTTGCAGCCAGACCCGGGTCCATCGTGTCTCGAGTATGCTGGAGGATGAGGCGGCAGAGGACAGGCTGGAGCAAACTGAAAATGGGTGAGCTCCTCTTGGCATGGCTTCTGGGGGGCTCCCCTTGCCCAGAGACCCCCACGTTTGCAGCTTGTAGTCCCTCGGCAGGGGAGAGACCTGGCTCCCTTTCGCCCTGCTCCCGCAGTCATTTTATCAGCCAGGAATTAAAAGCGTGAGGGCACCAAACCCCAACACCCTGCAAGGGGAATGGGCTGCTTGATGCTGATGGATGCACCGCTGCAGCCCGGGGAGGGTCCCGTGCCCCCCGCCGCGTAACCTCTGCTTGCCGCAGCGTGTCCCAGGTGCTGCTCCAAGGCATGCCGGACACCATGACGGACACCATGACGGACACTGCGACAGGCTCCATGACGGATGCTGACATCCAGGTCCAGCTTCCCAGAGAGGACTAGGAGGTGAGCGAGCCCCGGCCCCATCACCCACGTCCCCCTGCTCTCCCTGGGCTCTGCCACCAAAGCAGCCCCTGCAACCCTGCCCGTGTGCTCAGCTACATCTTCCCTTACTGCTCTCCACTTCTGCCCTCCAGGTTGATGCTCTCTCTGCTCCCCTTTCCCTGCTGCGTTTGAACCTTTTTGCCACTTCTTCTGAGTTGATTTGCCCAGATGTGGCTCCCCAGGAAATAAAAGGCTGCGTGCACCGGCAGGGCTGCCCGTGCTGCGTCCAGGTGCCACACGCGCCACGTCCAGGGAAAAAAAAAAAAAACCGCCACGCGGTGTGCGGTGCCACGCAGCCTCCCCGGAGGCTGTGCCACGAGGTGGCGGTGCCGGCGTAGCAACGGTGAGGTGACAAGGGGAAAACGGGAGAGAAAAAAGAGGCCGTCTCTGTGGGAGCCCTTCTCTGGCATCTCTGGCCTCCGGTTATCCCGCTGCGGGGCCGGGACGGAGGGGCTGCTCCTGCCCATCCATCTGCCCCCTTTCTTTTGACCATCATTGCTGTCCCCATGGTACCAGGTCCCTCTGTGTCCCCCCCCAGCCTCTCTGCAATGACAGATTTGAGCTGGTTGCTCTGTGGGAGGATGCATGGGCCGTGCACTCCTTGGTGTGGTTGGTACGTGCTCGGGGCAGTGCAGCACCCTTGGCTCGGGGTGCCAGCTGTCCGGCTCAGCCCTCTCGGTAACCAGGAGGCAGGTGAAGGCCACAAGCAGCTGCCTTCCTCCTGCGCATGGAAGAGGGCATGGAGCCATTAAGGAGCTCCAATCAAGCTTTGCTCCAAGCTTGATTAAGCCTTGCAGGAAGGAGGGGGGGGGGACCAACACACCCACTTGCACCTGTACTACAGGGGAACCGAGTCATGCTGAATTAGAGGGAAATGACCAGCAAATATGAGGTTGTTCAGCCATGACCGAGGCATTTGTGTAGCTAAGTGATGCTGGAGGAGCTAATTGAGGTGCTTGTGGGTCAGGGATTTCAGAGCTGCTTGGGAGCGGGGTGCTTGCCGGGGCAGGGGGGGCTCCCTGTGGCTGAGGAGCATCGATGTGGGTGGAAGCCCCGAGCCCCGGCATCCCCAGGATTACGTGGGTGGCTCAGCTGTGCTGGTGGGGCTGGGGGTCACACAGGTGTCCCTTGGCAGGGCCAAATGCTTTTCAAGGAGGTGGGGAGAGCCTGGACTTCTTGGGAGTGGTTTGGGCTCTGTGGTGCCTCCACGGGTGCAGGAACTGAGCTGAGAGCTGGGTGGGCACCAAGAAGATGCCCTGGCTGTGGCGAGCCACAAACCAGGGCATTTCCAGCCTTTTGAAGATCCCCTCTCTCCCAGCCAGGTAGCAAACCTGTTTCCTCTCCTTCTCCCGTCACCAGAGCCACACAGAATCCCCATCTTCCTCTGGCTCCCCAGGGCTCTGGCCTCTGGGTCTTGCCCAGCCGTGATGGTGGTGGGGAGGAAGGGGTCTTGGTGAGCCGAGGGGCTGTGCCCCCCGCTGTGGGGTGAGCAGGGGGGTGCTGGGGGAAGCACTGCGCCCGTGGGGAGGTCTGACTGCAGGCACGTCACAGCCCGTCAGGGAGTTACTGGTCAGAGTTAGCGCTGTGGCTCTGACAGCACCCTTACTGGCTTTGACTTCATGTTTAAATCATCGCTCTAGTAGCTCAGAAGTGCACCATTTCTTTGATTTAAAATGCACTCGGTAGCTCTTTCTGATCGCCTGGCTGGGGCGTGCTGCTGGAGGGGAGGCGGGAGGGGGTGGTGAGCATGCGGCTCTGGGCGGTTGGTGTCCCCGAGTGGCTTTGGGGAGGTAGGGGACACTCAGGTTGCTGGTGGCCACTGTCTCTCCCCAGCAGCCCTGTGAACAGGCAGCGGCCAGGCGCTGGGGAGCTGAGCTGTGTTTGGGTGGGGTGGCTCTGAGCAGCCCCTGCTCTCCTCCAGCGCTCCCTGCCTCGCTCTTCCCTGCTGTAAAATGGGAGCAATGGGGTGCCCTGGACATCACAGGGCAAGTTTGGGCGGTGGGTAAGGAAGGTCCCTTGCAGCCTGGAGAGGCAGCCTTGTGCTGAATTTCTGTCTGGTGCCTTCAATACAGCTTCAATTGCCCTTCCTAAGGTGACCAAGAAGGGCCATGCAAGGCGTCGGGTGCGATCACCGTCCCTGCCACAAGAGCCAGGGCCCCTTCCCTGCTCCATCCGCATCAGCAGGAGCTCAGTGCTCTCCCCCTTAATGCACGCAACCCCAAGGAGCGACCTGTGCGCAGTGTCACGCGCTGCCCCCAGCATCCCTGGGCATCACTGAGAGCAGAGGACAGCAAACCTCCCTCTTGCACACCCAGGATCCGGTGAAAGATTATGGGCAAATTGGCAAGGCGAGGAGGCTCTCAGCAGGCAGAGCAGCAGCTGCTGAGGTAGAACCATCTGCCCTCGACTCCTCCTTTAGCCCCAGCCCTGCTCGGGGCTAAATTTAGGCTGAAATTCCTGCTATGCGGAGCTGCAGGGCTCTTTGGGATGCGGGGTGTCCGATGCTGTCCCCCACCCTGGGAAGCAGGCAGGGCTATCAGCAGCCTGTTGTCGAGGCAGTCCCTGTAGTGTTTTTATCAGCATTACCATCCAATATTCCCCGGCTGCTTTGTCTTTGCTTTACATTTATCAATATTACCAGCTGATCCTCTGGTTCCCCTCTGCAGGTTTATTAATATTGCCCTCTGATCTGCGGGTAGCAGCCGCGCTTTATATTCCAGCCCCATCCCTGGCTCCTCCAAGCCCCGACGCCATGTTTAATTAGATTTTCATCTTGGCTCAGGCAAACACAAATTGAGCTCTTGGTATCTCTCTCCTGTTCAGAGCCAGTGCCTGGCCGAGGCAGAAGCCGTCCTCCTCTGCATTAATATTCCAGCATCATCCAGGGCTGGTGTGCATCTCAGGGTGATGCTGCCTTGGGGGGCTCAGCAGCAAGAGGGTGCTGGTTGTAATCCCCTCCTCACTTCATGCAGATGGCATTTAACCTGGCAAGGAAATGCATTCCCTGCATGCTGAGGGATGCTCTCTCCTGATCACAAAGTAGCCCTGGGTCCCAGTGTGGGGCTGCAGCTTCCCTGCACCAGAAATCAGAAACCGAGCTCAGGGCAGGCGCAGCTTGAACCCTCTCCCATTGCATTGCCCCTTCCTAGAGCTCTCTGCTCATTAATATCGCTGATTTGGGGTTTGGTTTTGGGGCCAGGTGCCGGTCTCTTCCGCTGGTTGGTGGCAGCTTTGCCAGATCAGAAGGAAGGAAAATGGCTTATGTGAAGTTTGTCAGTTCCTGCAGGCATGAAGGGAAGCGATGATTGTTCTCCAGCTATCTCAAATCTTCTGCCAATTTTGAAGATTAAAATTTTTCCCTGCGTCTCGCAGACGTATTTGGTGTTTGCACCATAATTTCCAGCCCTGCTGTCTAGCAGACTCTTGATTATTTTGATCATTCTTATTATTTTTTTCCCTCTGGATTTACCATTGTCTCACCCTCCTTGTGTTTCTCCTAAGGATATGGGCTGGGATTTGCCTGGGGGATGCCCCAGCAAGGGGACCAGCAGCCCCTCCTGGGACTGGACCTGCCTGGGGAAGATGGGCCAGACCTCTGCAGCCCACCAGCTCTGCAGCTCCCAGCCCTTCCCGCAGCCGGCCGTGCTGCTGGGGTGCAGGATCCGCTCCCCGGGGCTCTGTGCTTCTCCGAGCGCTGCCCGAGGAGCGCATTTGCCTGAGTCAATAGAAACTTAATTAAGCTATTTATCTGGGAAAAGCAGCCACTCCTGGTAAGCACTGATGTCAGGATGAAGGAGGAACAGGCGCAGAAGTGAGGTAAGGCTGTTGGCAGCCTCGGGGGTGTGTGTGTGAAATTTGGGCTGGGAGCCAGGCTTTTCCTCACAGGACAGGCTGTGTGTGCCCTGGAGCTGCACCACTGAGGTCACGGACCATCCCTGGGTTGCTTTCCTGAGTCCTTCATGATGCAAAGATGAGCAATAAAATACTTTCCAACCTGAGAAGTTGGTGGTGTTCATAATAACACCTGGTGTGATGGGGAAGTGTTTGTTCATGGGTGAGCACACAGGGTCTGCAGCGTGGTGCAGCCCCACACAGGTGACCAAACCCCTCGTTCCCCCTGCCCCAAACTCCCCTCTCTGGGCACGCTGCGCTTGCTTTCTGCAGAGCTCGGCTCTTTAGCTATGCAGGCTGCACCTGAACTTTAAATTGACTTTCCTTAGCTAAGCCCTGAGAGGCTTCCTGGGGTTGCATGGTCTATTCTTTGGGACTTTAGAAGCCTTTAGTGGCTTATGATGAAACTAAGTTTCCCCTAATCTCCCGTAAAAGCTTGTCGTTTTTTTTTGCCCTTTTGTTGCATCAAGGTCTTAGCCCTGCGCATTCCTTCGCTGTTGTGTTTGTTTCAAAGATTGGAAGGAAATGCCTCTGAAATCCTCCTCTTTAAAATCCCAGATCCTCAGATAAAACCCATCAGTGGCGGCTGGGTGGGGAGGAGGTGGGATCCCTGTGACGGGTGCGATGTCACGGGAGGACACCATCTTGTCCCTGATACGGCAGCACCAATCCCCCTGGTTTCATGAGACTTCAGCCCACGTGAAGGTGTTTTTCTGGATCATCGATTGCCCTGAGTTGACCTTTCTTCTGGAGACACCTGCCAGCTCTGTAACTTCGCAAGTGCTGAGATCAAAACTGCAGCAAATGAGCCCAAGATGCAGGATGATGGCATCAAAAAGCTGCTCCTTCCAGCTGCACGCAGGTGTTTACTGAGAGGCTTGGTGTTGAGGCAGTAACCCTTACATGCTCATACAGTGCTTTGCATGGGGCAGCCTTTAAATAAAATGCCTGGGCAATGGGGAAGGTGTAAGAATTTGGGAAAGGTGTATGTCTCTTGAAAAACCAGGGGAGCTCAGCACTGGAGGGGGGCAGCTCCCCTCTGCCTGCTCCCGGGGTGCTGGGTGCCTGGCGTGGTGCTGGGGGGGGATTTTTACTCCAATAAATGACATGGCAGCAGCGTTGGCTAATGGATTGTGCAGTGTTAGACACACGCATAGTGTTTTATCAATTGCTTTATAAGGTCTTTTCCAATTCTGGCTGGGATTTATTCTCAGAGACATCAATGAGAATAGCTTTAATGGGGTGGAGATAAAGTGCTGCACTGAAGATTTGGGAATCAGTGATGGCTCAGTAGACAGGAGCAGGAGGTGCCTGTGCTTGGGCCATTGGGCTGGCAGGATTTTGCTCCCTGGAGAGCAACATTCACGGGCATTTGTGGGCTGAGCTGCGCCTCGGGCTCCTGCTTGCCCCAGACCTGGGGCTGCTCCCGCTCCCTCTGTCATCACTTCAGACTCCAAAAGGAAGATTTTTGCAGCCAGCGTGGGAGCAGACACCGTGCTGGACGTGCCCTCTGCAGCACGAAGGGTTACAGAGGTGTCTGTGAGCCAGAGACCCAGGTGGGCTTGTGGGTGAGGTCAGGAGAGAGGCCAGGAGCAAGCAGGGCAGTGGCACAGGGACATCCGAGGCAGTCCCTGTCCCCTGCAGGGCTGGGGACCTCCCTGCCCACCTCCAGTGGCAGAAGCAGGAGCTGTGGCTGTGCCAGGAACGTGGAGCAGGAGCTTGGTGCCTGCAGACCCCACTTTGCATGTTACTGGAGAGTTCATGAATTATGCAGCCACAACAGCGTGGCCGGAGAAATCAGCTGCAACATGCAAGTGCTAAAAAGCATATTTGTCTTTGTGTCTTATTGATTTATTTTCCTCTCCTGTTTTTCAAGCTCAGGCAGCTGCAGTGAAGATGGGAAAACAAGCCACGCATTTGGGAGGCTTCTGGAGTCAGACAGGTTCCCCCTGCTAACGGAGCGGTCCCGTTGGGTTTCTCCACCTCCAGGCTGAAGCCACAAAGCTCAGCGCTGCCTTGGAGAGACCAAAGTCTTCTGAGCAGACTGCTGCTTGTTTTGACAGAGTGGGAGCCTGGGAATATTGCAGAGGGGACGAGCGGGATGGTGACTGCAGGCTGCTGGGGCTCAGGGCCTTTCCTAAGCTGGAATATTTGAGGATCTGAGCTTGCTTTGCATTCATGTGCCTGAATAGCTCTATCCAAGCACGGTAAGTGCATGTTGCTGTCTGTTGTGTGCTGGCAGCTCCAGCGCAACATCCTGCTGCAACAAGTGCCGGCACATAAAGATCTTCTCCACCGAGGTGTGCGCAGCCCGGGGTCTCTGAAGTCTCCTTGGTTGGTCCTGGCATCTGTGCCTCTGCCCCCTGCCCCTGCTTTCTGGGATCCAGAGGTAAATGGGCGTCATGTGTGTGAGAGCATCAGAGCCATGGCAGTTAACGGGGTGATTTGCAGCTGGTTTTGGGGCACTGGGGTGTGCCCTGCTTTGCCATCGCTCCACTTTTGGACTGACGGGAGAGGCAGGGCAGGGCTGTGCCGCCGCGGGGCAGCCGGAGCCCTCTCGCACTCGGCGGAGGCGTCCCGCTCGCTGCTTTCCCTGCGGTCAGCTGGGAGCTGGTCCTCCGTGGGAAGCACCGCCAGCTCCTAGACGTGAGCCAGGCTGTAGGACACATTAGCACATTCGTCCTCATCCCGATGGAAGTGCAATCATCCATTACCACATTTTCTCCGTTGTCTCTTTGTCCATCCATCTACCCTTTCCGTTCATTAACTCCACCATCTGCTCCTTCATTTATCTGCTCTCCCCACCAGTAAATCACCCCCAGACTGCGCCTTCCCCCTCCCTCTATGCACGTGTCCCTTGGGGAAGGGCCCCTGGAACCCCTCCTTAGCCCAGACCCCCAGCCGTGACCCCATTTTGAGCTTGAAATTCAGGGCTCCATCCTGGAGGAAAGCTGACAAGCCTCTTGGGGCTTTATTTTCCCTCTCATGATAGCTCTGAAACATTCAGGAACCCAAGAAGTGAATGGGTCTCGCTCCATCCCCAGGCTACGGATGCGAGCCCACGGGTACCGCGTGCATCTGTGCTCATCCTTCATCCCCCTCCATCCCTCCTGGCCCCGGCTCGCAGTCCTTCTCCCCCTGGCAGCAAAGGTTAACAGAGATCACACAGCCAGCCGGATGCCCAGATTCCTGCTCCCTGGGGCTAATTATGGAACAACATTAGATAAAAGTCAACATATGTTGTAAAAGGCACTATGTATCACTGCCTGACAGTTCTTAACAATGTGCTCATGTAACAGCTGTCAGGCTGCAATGCTCGAAAATGAGTAATATGTTGATTTATGTATATCAGATCTGCCCTTACATTCACCAACAGCAACACGCGAAGCCTGTGCGGTGCCGGCTGCGCGGAGGTGACGAGGATGGGTTGTTTCCTTGCTCATTCCCCATGCACTCAGATGGGACTGAAGTTCATTTCCACACTAACTGCAATATTGCGTATCAAATGCAACCCATAATTGTGTGCAAGGCCCATTGAGCTCTCTTTCTCCTTCTTCCCCTCCTTGTTTCGGAGCTCTTGATGCTCAGACCCCTTTGCCTTGATCAAACCAAGCATCAGACTTCTTCAAAGCCTTGGGATGAGAGGGGAGCATTTGGCACCAGCTTGCAGCCCCAAATCCCTACCGACAGAAATGTTCGGACACCGGAATTGCTTATGGTTGGTGGCAGTTCTGTGCGCTCAGCTCCTGCAGACATAATCGGTGCTATACGTCCCCTTAGCAAAACCTGAAACTGAGTGCTGGGTGCTGCAGCGATGCCTCAGACCAGGTTCCTTTATTCTCTGTGGCCCCGAAGGCTCTGTGTTTTGGGGTAAAGTACAGTGGAATTAGGGCTTGGGCAAGCTGAGCAGTGTGAGAGGTGTTGTGAGCTGGCAGAGGGTGACAGATCCCCCCATCCCCTGCACCTCAGTGCTCTCCCCCAGTAAGATCTGGGGGGCGTGGGGAGCCCTCAGTCAGCATCATTCCCATTGCAGCAAGGGGCAGAGAAGGCCCAATCCAACTGCTGGCAGAGGCTCGTTAGTGGATCACACTAATGAGCTTCAGGGGAAAGGGGGGTGGGAGGTTCTCGCCTTTATTAGGAACGCTCAGAGGGATGCTCTGGGGTATGGATGTGGGGGCTTGTACCCCGTCCCTCCCTGCTGCTGGGGTGCTTCATCTCGCATTGGGCCAGGAGAGTGCTTTTTGGCAAGTGTTTCTTTGCAGAGGGCTGAGTGGTTTTGGTGAGAGCTGGGTTTTGCTCCCATCTGGGCAGCTCTGGGCGCAGGGCTGCGGGCAAGGCGATGTGGGATGCGTGCTTTGAGCAGACCTGGCTGTGTGCTGGCTGCCTGCCGGGAAGGCAGTGGGTCCAAAATTAATTTGAGGTGGTGATGTATTTTCAGCTCTCCTTAATGTCAGGAGACTTCATTGCTTTTCAAAATGGTGAGTTCTAGCAGAATTTGCATCACTGCCTTTAGTTTTTTCCAATCACATGTTTTCTTGCATGTGCATGCTGGTTTTCCAGCCTTTTAGTGTGGCTGTTTTCATGTTTTTTTGGCAAATACGAATACAGATATGAGATACACTTGTTTCGATTCTTTTTTTTTTTTTTTTTTGGTGCCAGGGTCTCAACCTGTAACGAGACTGCTAAGTTTCACATGCTGCAGGGGAATGAGTAAATCTCAGTAAAATAGCTCATTTCATGGAGATTTGAGAATATAATGAAACCAGTTATGTCATATCACAAAAAGTAATAAAAAAGGTTGATGTTGTTCCTCAACTACCAGCCTGTGCTTTTAATCTGCAAAACAATAATGGAAAACTCCATTTACGGAGCCGCTGAGTGGGTTGGTCTGAGCCTTCACAAAACCTCACATAAGACTAAATAAACTAAGGCTCGACTGCAATTTGCTCTTTATAGACTGATATTTACCAGCCTAGCAACTACTCTACTTTCTAAGTGAATATATTTCATTTTTCTAATACATATTCATTATTTACAAACTTGTTTCCGCTCCCAGACTTTTGCTGCTTTGTCTGACTTCTCTTGGGGATTCTTTTAATATGCAAATTTCATATAAAATATTTTTTATATATATGTATTTTGGCTGTATAATTATCTAGTTCTATTGTGTTTAAGGAATTTGAGAGTTATATTTAGAATTAAAAAAAAGGCCTATTTTTTTTTTGCCCCTCCTGTGGAAGTTGTTGACCACAACTGTTGGCATGCAGGCTGGGAGCCACAGGCAGGCACTGCGGTGCTCGCAGACCCCTGGGAAGCAGGGGGTGAGAGCTGATCACTTTTTGCAGATGGGGCTAGGAGGGTTTTTGGCCAGCTGGTGTTGCAGCAGAGCCCTGCTCCCACATCCTTCATGAGTGCCTGTGCTCCCTATATGAGGGACAAATGATGGTTTGAGGGGCCAGGTAGAAAGCTGATGGGGACGCATCCCAAGCTCTCCATGCAGAGCGAATAACCCCAGCCATGTGCCTGCAAATGTCCAGACCATTTCAGTGCTAGGGGAGGTGAGGGAAGCCTGAGGATGAACTGTTCTAGCTCATGCCTGATGTAGCAAATAACTCTCCAGCTTGGTTTAGAGATGGTGGAAAGATTTGCACAGAAAAAGCCATCCCTAACGTGTTCGGAGAGGCTGCTTCGAATCCCCGGGGCTGCTGCCTGCAGCGCAGCCTGCTTGCCCCTTGCTGTGGTGTCTGCAGAAACCAGAGTGGTGCCGAGTAGAGCTGGAGCGAGGCGCTCACAGCTGTCACCAAGGAAATGTGGGAGACAGGCACGGCTCGGTGTGCGTGCGTTTGGCAAAGCATCCCGTCAGATGTGAGGGATGACTCAGAGGAATGACTTAGAAGCACATCGCCTCACCCGCGGTTAGCTCTATCTGGTCCCCCAGCTTCTGAATTACCACAGCGAAGTCCAGCCCGCGAAAATACCTGAAGCTCTGACCAAACCTGAGTGAGCGTGGTCTGAGCCACAGTCCTTGATGAGAAGAGATGGGAAAGCTGCTCCAGCTTGATTCCCTTACCCCAAGGAAAAATAAAAGTCTGGGAGGTTCTAGCTGCCCCTCCTTGATCTGATGCTGGTGTGGGGTGGGCAGTGCTGCTCTGATGGGGAACGTGAGCTGGTGACCACTGGAGGATCAAAATGCTTTCTGCTCCAGCATTCATAAACCATGGGAAAAGCGAGCGCATGTTAATGGGCACTAGACACGGAGCCTGCTATTCATCGGGGCCAGAGAGAAAGCCCTGTGGCATTTGTAATGCAAATCACCCAGTCATGCCTTAATCATTACCACTGGGAGACAATTAGGGTTAAAATATAGATTTCCCAACAACAAGGGCAAACAATAAAGAAATAATAAGAAGAAAGGCTTGATATGATTCATTTATATCAGCCTGTTGCTTTGAGGCTTAGGATGTCTGTTAGGGGCTTGAGCTGGGCTGCTTCTGCTGGGAAAACAACTCGGTGCTTCTGGACCTCTATAGGGACTACTTTTAGCAGAAAAGCAGGGTTCAGGTGGGCTCCAGTACCCTGGGGGTCGGGGCTTGGTGTTTCTGCAGAAATCCTGCTTCCTCCCGAGCCCTGGAGAGCCCCTGCAGCATGAGAGCCCAGGAGCTAAATAGATTAGAAACAGGAAAATGAATTGGCTCTTTTGGAGTCTGATCAGAAGTGCAAAATAAAGGACGTAGAAAGTGAAGAGCAAACGGCCTTTTTTTTGCATTTTTATAATCTTGTGGGTTTTATTGTCAAGGTAAACTTAATAACATGGGATAACAGCCTTACACAGCATTGTCCTGCAGTTATTTGGGGAACAAGAACAGCATTTTTTTTCCCCACACTGGTCCCACTGACTCTCTGAAATTTCACGAAATACTATTTTTTTCCCACAGTTTTCTGGTCTTGGGTAGAGGAGGGAAAAAAATAAAACACAACCCAAAAGGCTAATTTCTAATCACGTCCCCCTGTGGTTTCTCCTCCCCACCCAGCTGTCCTTCCTCAGCACAAGCACCCAGAGCTGGAGGGTGCAGCCCCATGGGCTCTGACCATCCATGGCCAGCCTCTTGCCAAGCTTTTGCTCTCTGCTTTCCCAAATTAAGTGCAAAGTGAGAAGCTAGGAGCAGCGTGCCCTGCTCAGCAGCTCTGGACTTTGCAATGCCCTCTCCAAGTCCATGCACGGTGGCCACAGCCACTGCTACCAATTTGTGTAATACTTACTGGGATTGCATATAAGACTGTCCCTGTGGGGGAAAACAACAGCAGTGCTCTAATCTTTAATTAGGCACTTAATTAGCCCCAGTAGCTGCGTACTGCATTGTGAGGGGGGAGCTTGGACATGGGATGAAGCTGCTTTGTGAATGTAATAAAGGACAAAGGCCTTTCTTTTTGCTGCTGGTGACTTTTTTTTGATTCTTGAGCTCCAAACCCCAGCCCTATCTTGCGGAGACTTGCTGTCATTCACACGGGTGGTGCCGGGAGGGCTGCGGTACCCGGTGCAGCCTTCTCGCGGTGCTGGGTGAGGCAGGGAGGTGGGCAGGGTGGTCCCTCGCGTTCCCCAGGGGATGCGGGTTGTTGGTCCCGCCTGCACCTTCGGGCTGGGAGAGGGGAGCGCCCAGCTCGGGTCTCCGAGGGGTTTTCTGTAAGTCAGAGAAAAATTGCAGGGTGATTGCACTGATTGGCAGCGGGAGAAGCTTTTGTGCCGCAGCAAGCCGTAGCGGTGTGAAAAACAGCACATCCCTCGCCGGCCCCTTGAGCCGCCCGTACCGCAGCAGTCCTTTTGCACGGTACCTTCAGCTCTGAAAGCTGTGGAAATAACAGCAATTTCTGCTCCCCCCAGCACCAAGCACCTGTCCCGTCCCTGGCTGGGGCCTTACAGTAGCGTACGGCCTTTGTGCCTTCGCTCACAACGAAAATAATCCAGTTTAATCACAGCTGACCACTGCCTAGTGCAGCCAGGCCCCCAGCACAGGGCTGCGAGCAGCATCGCTGCTGCTTCGGGCTGGAATTCAGGCTCGGTCCTGGTCCCTGCTCCGGTGCTACCTGGCTGGGGACTGCTCCCAGCCGGAGGCCACCTCCGTGCTCCCTCACAGGGACGGGAGCTGGTGGGACGCAGGGACAAGGGGGGCTGTGTCACCGCTCTGGGAACGCGCTTTGTCACCTCTACCACCCAGCACAATCAGGGAGCCCGGACACGGTGCACGATGGCCAATCCCGCGTGGGTCGTGGGTGCTGGTGGGGGAGCTCATGGACATCGGACACGGGGGCTGGGGCCACCCCTATTCCCAGGGCTACCCGATTCCCTCGCTGCCCACCAGATGCAAGGCTCCGCTTTGCCCAGATGAGGGTGCTCTAAGCCCACAATTGCCCCCGAGTAGCTCTTGGCTTGTTGAACCCCCCCCACCCCCCCGATCCAGGTAAGTGACCCCCAACCCAGCCCTCGCGTTCCCTGCACCCCCGGCACCCCCACTTGTCCCTGCAGGGTCACCCAGGTCCCTGCACCCTTTGCTAGCACATAAAAATTGCAATGGGGAAAAATATGTGTGGGGGGGTCCTGCTGCTGCTCCCCCTCACCTGGGTGTTTTGGGGAGCAGGGATCTGGGGGCATTTTGCACTTTCAGGGTGCACCTGTCTGAGCACAGCGGGGTGNTGGCTGGGGACTGCTCCCAGCCGGAGGCCACCTCCGTGCTCCCTCACAGGGACGGGAGCTGGTGGGACGCAGGGACAAGGGGGGCTGTGTCACCGCTCTGGGAACGCGCTTTGTCACCTCTACCACCCAGCACAATCAGGGAGCCCGGACACGGTGCACGATGGCCAATCCCGCGTGGGTCGTGGGTGCTGGTGGGGGAGCTCATGGACATCGGACACGGGGGCTGGGGCCACCCCTATTCCCAGGGCGACCCGATTCCCTCGCTGCCCACCAGATGCAAGGCTCCGCTTTGCCCAGATGAGGGTGCTCTAAGCCCACAATTGCCCCCGAGTAGCTCTTGGCTTGTTGAACCCCCCCCACCCCCCCGATCCAGNGCTCGGCTGCTGGAGAAGGAACGTGAGCGTATTCATAAAAAAAGAGAGAAACTAGAGAATCAACACAACAAAGTTGACTAAACCAAATATTTCCATCCCTGCAGGAGGGAGCAGGGCTGACTGGAATGCTAAAAGCACCTCTATTTGCATCTTTTTAAATAGGAGCCGATAAAAGCAAATACTCCACCACCAATAATTATAATATTTTAATTGCATTTCTTCAGGGCTTTTGTTTTTGCAAGAGACAAAGGCAGCGTTGCAAACTGGAGAAAACACCATCCCTGCCGGTGCTGTTCCAGCCGAGCTCCGGAGCACACTGGCAGGAGACCATGGGGCTCCTCCGAGCATCCTCAGGGTCAGGGCCAGCTCTGGCAGGGTGCGTCCCCAGCCCCGGCAGGACCTCATGGAGGGGGAGAGAGGGGTGAAGCGTGCTCCACTTCCTCACACAGGGTTTCAGTAGCACGGTCCCCCCCATTTCCCTTCATGCCTCTTGCTGGAGTTTTACAGCATACTTATTATAGTTGTTTTGGGGGTCTCTCCCCAGCACCCCAAAACCGCCACGCACAAAATCCAGGTCTGGGCAGGATGGTGGGCTTGCAGCCTCTCTCAGCTGCCTGGTGGGGAACTGCTGCAGGGATAATGTGTGCCCCCTCCTCAACCCTGTCACTCGATCTGTGAAAAACCCAGTGACAACTGGATGCTAACCAAGACGATAAAATGCATTTTCATCTCTAACAGGGCTTTTGGGGTTTCTTTGGGGTGACATCCCCATGCTTTTTTTTCCTTAATGCAATTTCCACTTGCTAGCAAAGGGTGCAGGGGGCTGGGGGAACCTGCGGGGCAGGCAGCCCAGGTGCAGGGCGCTTGGGGCTCAATGCTGGGCAGCTGGGCAGGGTGATGGGCCAGCACTGGGGGCTCCCAGCAGCCCCTGTTTGCCTTGGCAGCATAGGAGAGCCTGAGGATGAGGATGTGGGTGAGTAGTGCTTTTATATTTTACTGGGTTTGGTCCCTTAAGCTGTGATAGAAAGGGGTATTTTTCCCTAGCTAAATGCAAGTTGTTGCTCAGTGCAGCAGCCTTCTCTTGACTGCGCTGTTTCAATGAAGGGGATCTTGGCGGTTCTGCGCAAACCAACCCCCCAGCTGCCATGGGGCACCTAGGAATGGGTTCGAGGTTCCAGTAAAACAAGCACCTTTCACTCGCCCATGTGTGATGCCCCAATGAGTGCCCCATGTGAAGGTGAGCTGTTGAGGATGTAGGGTTCCCGAGAAGAGTTCCCCCATACATTGCAGGTCTTTCTCACGCCCTGCAGGAACGTGCCTGGTTTTAGGTGCTTTTTACCATGTGCTGCCCAATGTCTCTGTGAGTGTCCCCACGTGCCTGCCTGTCCCCCTACCTGCGTTGTGTGGCTCCGGCTTTGCGCAGGCAGTGCTAAGCTCTGCCCTGTGTGCAGTGGTCGTGTTTAGTGCCCCAAAGCGTCCTGGCGTGTGCCCGTGCATCGCTCAGCTTGCTGGCGTGCTCCCCAAGCTTCTCAGCCTCCATCCTTTCTGCTCAGCCTGCGGGCTGCAGAAATAACAACACCAAATTCCCAGAGCAGTAAAAGTTTTTCTGATTTCGGTGTAAACCCAATTTGGCTTGGTAGGCTTGACTCTCCTGAAGCTGATGGTTGGTTTGCTATCGCCTCCAACAGCAGGGCTGGGGCCCTGCGCTTGGAGAAGCTGTGTGGGAGCTGGGGATAAAGGCTTCAGGGCTACGGGCTGAGGAAAGGGCCCCCCTCATTGCATGGGTACCCCCAAACTGCAGGTGAAGGGGGAGCACGAGGTGCCTGCACGTGAAACCTTGCTGTTCCAGAGCTGTGTCTGGGCGGAAGCGGAGCTGGGTTTATCGTTTACCACCCAGGCTGGTTTTTTTCCCCCCTTTTCTGGCTGGTTTGGCTGATACTGAAATATTTGGAGGGTGTAAGATGGGAGCTGAATTCAAAGGGAGTGATGCTGGGGAAGGTGGTCTGGCTGCCGATCTTCTCAGCCTCGCCAGCTTAGGGCTGGCAGGGAAGGGGTGAGAGCGAGGTGTCCTGCACATCCCCGGGGCTTGTGAGACTCCAGGAATCGCTCTGCATCCTCTCAACCCGCTCCCACTCCTGCTGCCACCCCGTCCTGTGGCCAGGCGTTTCCCAGCGTAATCACGAGCGATGGGGAGAGCGCGTCGGCTCCCTCGCTGCTGCTGCTGGTTTTGTGAGCTGCTTGTAGTGCATGTGCTGGCAAAGCTCGTCTGAGCTCATATTCCTCTTCCTAGCAGCGTTCCTTCTCCTCCGGACCATGACTTGCCCCTTTCCCAGGCGGTTCCCAGCCCCTCTGTGTTGGGGTGCACCCCTGGGGTTTCTCTGCTGCTGCCCCATATACCTGGGGGGTCCCCCCCTCTGTCCTCTCTCCCTGGGGCAGCAGGGCTGGGTCCAGCAGTTGCAAGAAAAGACCCTTTTGGGGTGGGGGGTGTTAAGGTCTGTTCTGGGGTTTGGGAAAGAGCCAGGTCTGCTTGCTTCAGTGGGAAAGTGGACTGAAGGCGAAGACGAGCAGTGTGGTCCGAACCCAGCTCTAGCCTGCTTCTGGGTCTGTAGGGCTTTTGAACTGACCCCATTTTAACCAAGTTCAGGGCATCCCAAAAGCGCAACCGGTGACCCCTGGCGAAAACCAGCCCCGGCCCCCCCACCCCTTACTGTGGGCTCCACTCCTGCCGGCACCTGAGGCACCAAAGTGGTTCAGCCAGGAGGCATAAATCTAGAGGAGAGCAGGGTTCATTAGCTCTGGCGCCCATGGAATGACTTGTTTTATTTAGGTTTTCATTTCAGGGAGCCAAATGAGACTTTTTTTTTTTTTTCTTTTGCTGTAGTGCTTCAGCTTGATACGAAGCAGCTCTTTTTCCCATTTTCTCTGTGTCCAGTCACTGAGCTAGCGAAGACTGCTCGGCTGGAAGGGGGACAGAAGAGGAGGAGATGTTCTGTTCTCTTTCCCTGGTGTCAGCAGGCTCTTCTCCCTCCCGTCCCTTCCCCATGCTCTTGGGACACAGGAACAGCCCCTGCCCTCACCCCGAGCTGCTCAAGGTGCTCCCGTCCCTTCCCATCCATTTCCAGCTCGTCCACGCTCTCCCCAGCAGGAGGGGAGCTGATACCTTCCCGGCTGCTGCAAATAAACCTGACTCTGGCCTTTGGGCATGGAAGGTGTCAGTGGGCAGCCGGTCCGTTTCTTTTGGGAATCAGGTTAAAACCCATTTAGCTGTTAACATCAAAGCACGAACGTCTCCTTCCTGCAAACAAACCCGTGGCCCCGTCCTGCCACCAGCCCAGCAAGTTTTACTTGCGTGCAATAAGATACACATACAATAAGATATTTGCAGGGTCAGGGACTAATAATTTAAACTGCTGAGCAAAATAAATAAACGTAAAGCAAAATCAAACCCAGAGCGCCAAAAGAGCAGGCAATATTGTTTGCTTTTCAAATAGACACACAAAAAATACAAACAGTAGCAGGAGGATACAGAGATTAAAATTTTTATAAAAACAAAATACCAGAAATCCCACCAGGAAGCGGTGTTTCCATTTTGTGTGTGCATAAGATTAGCAACGCTTTGCTGCCTGCTGCGAGTGTTACTCTACCCTTCCCCGTGGAAAACTTTGACAAAATGATCTTTTGGGGGGAGGAAAAAAAAGAAAAAGAAAAAAAAAGAAATTTCCTATGGAAAATATTGACTTTTTAAATTGGAAGCTGCCCCAGCTTTGGTCTGGAAGGCAGCCAGGAAACGACCCTTTTTTCCTTTTCCGATACAAAAAATTGAAAATTTGAAAGGAAACGAGACGCTCTCCCTGCAAATCTTTATGTTGTCATAAACCCAATATCCATCGGGCAGCGGAGGGGGGAGAGAGATCGCCCAGCTCTGTGAAACTGGATGAAAAGCCGGAGCTGAGCAGTGCACGGAGCTGAGTTAGAGCCACGCGCTGCGGACGGACATCGCTGCTTTTCGGCTCCATTTCCCCCCCGCGCATTTGGGGAGGGGACTGCAGGGGGCAGCCATGCAGGAAAGGGAGAAGAGAGCTCTGCTTTAGCACCGAGAAGCCAGAAAGTGCGTTTCACAACATCTAGGGCAGCGCCTTAACTTCAAAAACCTCCTTTCTTTTGTGCACGCATCATCCTCACCCAGCGTCATCCGCAGGGATGCTCCGTGTGCTGTCTCTGTGCCAAAACCTCGCCAAGCCGGGCTGGAAATCTGTGACTGCCTGAGTGCAGCCGTGGGGCTTTTTGGTGCCAGGTCCCCATGTAGCTCCTGTCTGTGCTTCCTTGGCAGTCCCTGCAGGAGTTTTGCCTCTGTAGGGGAATGTTTTCTGTCCTGGTCTATTTTTAGGATCTCTGGACATTTGACTGCTGCAGTTTCAAAAGTGCTTTATTACATTTTAAAGTGCTATCCATTCTGAAAGCAGAAACACGTTGTAAAGTAAGCAAAACTGCATTTATTTTCATTGAAAACAATGCTGAAACGGGTGGTTTGGCTGAGAAAAAGCTCAAATTGATTTGCTTTTCAAATGACACTTTTGCCATTTAGCCTCCTTCTGCCGCAACATTTTTATATTTGACCAACTGGAAAATTTAGGGTAGTGGCAGAAGAACCCAGGTAAAGCCTCTCCGGCACGTGGCTCCGATTCATTCCCCAGCCCCTGGGGCCCTGGTGTTGCTCCCCACTCACGCTGTCATGCATCCAAAGCGAGCTTGGGAACTGGCTGGTAGGGCAGTGCCCGTGTTTGGGGTTTTCTGGACCCACCGCGGGGTGACCTTGGCTGCTGGAGACCCTGGTGGGTGCAGAGCAAGCTCAGCACAGGGCACAGCCGTGGGCTCGCTCTGGCTGTGCTGCTTGGGATGCTGATGCATCCTGAACCCGGTCCCCATCCCAGACCAGGAGCCAGGTACCGGTCTCCCTTCACCCACAGCCCCGTGGGATGTGGCTCCTCCAGCGCGCATGTTCCCCTGGTCCAAGCCAAAATGCGTGGAGCCGCAGGGAACAGCAGCGGGGCGGCTTTGACAAGCAGATCCCACCACCGTCCTCGCCTTCCCCCAACCATTTGTTGCTCGCGGTGGCTGCGGGGAGCCCGCGGCGCCCGTGCCCACCCTGCCGCAGAAGGCTGGAGCAGGCATTTGAATAATGAATTCTGTTTAAGACTGAAAGCTTGGAGATCCATCTGTAACAAGACTCGAAATAATTACAGCTGATGATTGCCTGGTACCTCAGCCAGAAAAAACAGAACAGATTTTGGCCGCCAGCAATTACAAGCAGCACCCGCTCGAGCACAGAGAGAACTTTCTAAACGAATTCATGAATACATTTGCGCGGATCAGGAGCGATGGGGACAGCACATTGGGGTGCAGGTGGGACCACAGGGTTGGGGTGTCCCTGCTCACGTGGCTCCGGGACCCCTTCCCCTCAGGGCACGCGTCCCAGCCGTGCCTGCCTGCCTGCAGCGTGACTCGGGGCTGGGAGGAGCAGGGCATCAATCCTCACCCTTCGCCACACTGACCCGGACCCGTGCCTTCCTGCCTCTGGTGCAACAAACTGGGATGAGAATTGCTGGCCAAGTGGGGAAGTGGGAGAAACTGGGGGAAAAGGAGTGTTATTTTCTCATCTCTGTATAAAGTTGCAGCTATTTTGTTCCCATCTCCCTGCCATGGGTGGTCTGTGCATCGGTGGTGGTCGCACACCGCTCGGTTAACTGCCCGCCCTAAGCATGGTCGGTGGTGGGGTGGGTCACCAATTTCGGACCCAAACTGCCAACCATTTGCCCTTGCTCCTTTTGTTTGTTTTGGGGTTTCATGAGCAAGCGCTGAGCGCAGAGGAAGGTTTCTGCACCCCGCGGCGATGCCCTTTGGTGGCTGGTGAAAATGTGTGCGCTGCCCCAGCAGCCCTGTGCATCTCCCGCGCTCGGATTTGCCTCCCGTATAATGGCGATAATTTATCAAATAGTGAATAATACACTTTCCTTCTTCTGTGTCTCTTCTACGTATCATTTCAACTAGCTGAAAATTGTCAAATTAGACTATTTTTCTTGACTGTTCCATTTAGGAGTGGGGGGGGGCTGAAGGCTTTGATAATTGTGCTGTGTGCTCCTCGTCTGTCTTGTAAAATAAGCAGCAAGGAAAAATGTTATTGCCCAAGCTTTGAGGAATGCCCTTGCTGCTAAAGCCTAGACTTTCTCTCCTGAGGTTAGAAGCTGATGATTTTAGCATGTGTTTTCTTTGCCTCCTAGAGCGTGACGGCCTGAGCCTGGCTGAGATTGACACGGGCGAACCTTGGCCGCCAGCTTCGAGAACCGCTCGGGGACTGTAAGTACATGGCACTATCGCTTTTTCCCATGCGCCAAAATTGCATGTGCTTTGAATTGTCCTAGTGTAACGCGTCTATATTCATCATTGCTCCCTTATCTTGTTCGGCTCCAATCTACAAGGATCTGCTTAGTTCTCCTCTGCACCTTAAATTCTCTTTTATCTCAACTCGTGTCACCGCCAAGCCTGCAGACAGCTGGAGCATCTTTCTGCCTGCAGCTGGAAAAAGCCCCAATGGGTGCTTGGGGCACCCTGCTGCATCCTCACCTCTGGTTTTCGCACCAAGCGCGGGACCGTTGCTGTAGCACAGCCCAGTTGGACCAGCTGAGGTGCTGAGGGCTGGTGTTGAGGTGGATGAGATGGTCCGTGGTGACTGAGCGCCTCGGCTTTGCTCACACCTGTGCGTATCCCTGCTGGGAGGGATGCTCTGAGGCTTCGGAGGTGGCGGGGTGAGAGCCTTGCGAAAAGAAACTGTGCAAAGGGGTTTCTTTCTACGCGAGTGTGCTTTCTCCCCCCCGCCTTTATGAGGGTTGAATCCATTGCACAGTGGGAATTGGTGCAGCGCTGCATCTCAGGGGAGGAAAAAGCAGGACGTTGTTGGGGCAGTTTAAAGGGATCGTATGAGGTGCTCCTAGCTGAGGAGCAGCTTCTTAACCATCCCTGGGGGAGACGTTTCTCACTCTTGCTTTTGAACGGGAATCTGGGCAGGTCCTGGGGTGCTTTTCCTGGGGATTCTCTCACACTTGCACTTTCCATCCGAGCTAAGGTGAATGCAAAAAAGCACTTCATCTTATGCCAAAGCAGCCTGCCAGCCCTGAGTGGATGTGCAGGGGAGGTTTTGCTGGTCCTTCCTTACGTTCTGAGCTGATTTGTATTGCCAATGAGTTTTTATTGGTCCTTTATTTCTGTCAGTATTAAGATGGGAGGATTTCTTCTTAAGTGACCTAACCTGTTTCCTCCTCTTCTATCTCTTTATTTGACCAGCTCAAATGATAACAGGACCTGCAAAATGACTTGTGACACTGGATGTCCGGTTTGAATTACACCCGAGATACCCAGCCCGGTTCTGTTTCTCCATCACCCGTTCCAGGATATTGCAGGAGGCACCGAGTCTGAGTGGAAGCGCTGTCCTGAGCTGATTTGCCTCCCTCAGCCTAGCCGAGAAATGCCCGTTTATGCCCCACTCATCGCCACCAGATAGGAGCTGCCAGGGCAATACAGCCTGTGCAATATCGCTTAACAGGGACCCACATAAAGGGAACATCTGGTTAATCAGTTCAAGTGGCTGGGAACCAGTTTACCGTGTATTAAGTATTCTTTGATTCTGTTTAATTGGGACATTGCAGAGACCCTGATGTCCAGTAATAAGGACAGTGGGAAGCTGATCAGACAGCTCGTTAACACTCAATTAATGTCGCTCTCTACAGCACAGCAGTAACTTTTAAAAAATGTATGTATGCAGCCAAGGTGGAATTAAACTGTGATGGCAATTTCCAGAGTGCACGATCTGAGGTTTCCACGTGGTGTAGTGTTAACTTTGTGCATGTGTGCAATTGAAGTGGAATTAAAAGTTGAAGTGCAATTTTTTTAGGTGAATGCAGTCACTTTACACAGTACAGAATTAGTTCATTTCTAATTTATAGGTGCAATTAAAGTGCACTGCGAATAAAATTCATAAATCTTTAGCTAACTGACCGTGATTTTTCTGAAAACTCTTTTTGTTCCTTCTGATGCAGGCGACGTAGGCACCTGGCGTGCCTGGAATAACAATAGTTAGCTCTTCCCCTTCGTGCTCTTCCTTGCCAATCTTCGTAAACTTTATTAATCTTATCTAGATGCAGCGGCTGTGTGCTGGTGGTGAGGTTTCGTACCTGCAGGTCTACAGAGCCTCAGCCCACTGGGTCTGACTTTTCTCTCCAGGTTGCTTTCTCATCATTTTCCCCCTGGTCAGATCACTCCCACACTCGGCATGGCATGGCTGGAGGGATGATTCTCATCGCTTCATCTCCCTAATGAGCTCTGGGTCTGCTAACGAGCCTGTTGCTCGTTGGCAGAGCTGCCCCAGCAGAGACCCTTAGCTCCGAGGGGGGAAGAGCTTTGACTAGGGATGCGCCTTGTCCCCACCACGGGCAGAGCGGGACGATTCCCTGCCAGGCGCTTCGTAACGTAACTCCCTCCAACCACGTGGCTGTCAATTGCGATTCATTTAAGGGCCTGAATCCCCCCCAGCCTTCTTTTCTTTTTTTCTTTTTTCTTTTTTTTTTTTTTTACATCTGCACGCTCAGTCATGCAAAAAATTACACGATTTCAGAGATTCATCTGACTCTGGTCTTGGATCGCGAGGGCTGCTTAGTGCTGCCATCACCATTCAATTAGCCCTGGTGCACAGAAGAGATGTACCGGAATAACACGGCCTTTGCTTGAATGCCGAGCACTCAGTGGTGAGCGCGTAGCACGTCCCGAGCCACGGTGCTTGACGCAGAAGGCTGGCGAGCAGCGTGGCTTAGAGGGAGCTGCTTCTCCCGTCCTCCTTCCCTGCCTCAGTTTCCCCTCCAGCATCAGGACAAGTGGCTTCTGGGGATTTGGCCAAAAAGGCAGTTTTGGCCATCTTCATCCTCCCAGAGCGATCGGAGGACAAATGGGTGGATCGGGGCTGGAGAAATGCCGCTGCTCGCTGCTGCATCTTCAGCTCCTCACGCTTGCCCCAGAGGATGCTCAGCCCCCTCCCTGCGCCGTGCCGCAGCCTCGCACCCCAAACCCGCGGCTGCACCCTCGTCCTGCCTTTGCAGCTTTGCAGGTGGGCTGCTGGAGACGGGGCTGAGCTGCAGCCAGCTTGGAGAGGCGGCGTGATATTTTCCTTGCAGTTTATAGACTACAAAAAAAATGCTGTTCCAACACGTTCCCCTCTTCACTGCTGAAAGCCTCGGCTCTGCTGTTAAAACGCAGCGTGCAGGAGCGGCCGGTGCCCGGCGCTGGTGCCAGGCGCGAAGCGGGGCCAGCCTCTGGCTGGAGGCAGCTCCAGGCCGTCGTAGCCTCTTTGGTCTCTCCTCCCTGCGCGGGTAAAGGCTGCGGCAGCTTTGCAGGCCGGGTATCAGCTTGCAGTGGAAAAGCCTGTATTTTTAGAATGGTGATGACTTAAGTAAATCTGTTGCTTTGAAAGGAGGGGCAGAGGGCAAAATAAAAGTTCTTTCTTTCCTTCCACTTCTTGCCCCCTGAGTAGGAGCTGATAAAAATCCAAAGGCAGGTCTCTGCTCCGCCAGGAAATCAGACTCCACTCCGCCTTTGCCTACAAGCCGTGCGGATAAAATATTAAGCACCGGGGCTGGAGCAATGCGGGTACAGCAGGCATAATCAGATGAGTAGTTAAAGGTCTGGCATCCTTTGGGGACACATGTGATTGATCAGCCCTTGCAAAAATAAATAACCCGGCTCTTCAGATCTATGTAGCAATTTTAAATTTTTAATAAATCTGTATGTATGGTGAAGGATAAGTCGTCACCCTGCACTCTGTGCCTGTGATTGTGGGTGAATTCATCATACTCTTCCTTTCAAAGGACTTCAGATCCTGCTGATAGACAGTGGTGGCAGCATTTAAATTCTTGTCCCATCTTTATCTTGCCAAGGTGTGATAGGGAGCCAAGCTGGGGACCGTCCGTGCTTGGGATGCTCCGATGCTGATCAGGGAGAGGGGGGACCCCAAAACACGGTGCCGCTGGATTTGCTGACCCTGGGTTTGCAGAGGGAGGACCAGGGTTTGCAGACAGAGGACCAGAAAGGTGTTTTGGTGTGAAATCTTCCCAGCCCTCACCTGCAGGGAAGCACACGGAGGAGGGGCAGCTGCTGGCACGGCAGCAGTGAGATAATGCTGCAGCCTTCGGGGCATGGGGAAATCATGGCACCAGGCGAACGGTGTTTGCAAAATAATTACGGCAGCATTGGGCTCTGCCAGTGTATCCCCTTCCATCCCTGCAGGTGGTGGGGGACCAGGTGAGGGGCACGGCAGCATCCTTGGTTTGCTGACGCGGGCTGCAGACAGCGAGGCTGGCTGGTGCCGGCCGTGTCCCCGTGCCGACTGGGAGCAGATGGCTCCTGGGCTCTCCACACCCCGCTGCGTGCTCGGGCTGGGGTATGCGAGGCCGTTGCAACCCAGGGAGCTCACCGCTTCCCGTGGGAATGAGAAGCCAGGGACCTGGGCAAAGGGTTTGCTCTTCTGCATGGCAGAGGTGTGGAGAGGGAGGCAGGAGGATCCGGCCAGGTGCAGCCAAGTCGCACATCTGGAAAGCACAGCTGTATGAATGCAAAAAGTGCCTTTCCCATGGCTTGTCACAGGACTCCTGCCTTGGTCTGGAGGCTGGGGGGGATTCACGTGGGCAGGGAGGTGCTGTGGGGCAGCCGTGCTCCCTGAGCATCCCCAAAGCATCACCAGCTTCCCTGCCTCCCTGCCTGGGTCTGGCAGCACACAGCCGGGGGAACATATGCACCACGATTTCAGAACATCTTTGCAACTTGAAGCCTGGATGGCCGCTGTTGCTGGGACATGTGTGGTCTCCCTGGGAAGAGATGCTGCTAGCAGCAGAGAGCAATCAGCAAATGTTTGGCGTTCCCCATATGTGCCTGTCCACGGGTGCAGAAGAGTGCAAGAGGAGAGGGAGGTTTCTCTGTAGCATCTGGAGCCGGGCGAGAAGTGCTGGTTTGTCGTGTTTGTCTCCCAGGGTCTAGCTGGGAGCGTGGGCTCCCTGAGAGGCGTGGAGCACCCTTAGCACCGACGTGCGTGGGTACCACTGTTATTGAAGCAGTCTGCTTCCTGGTCAGCAGTATTTTCTCGTGTTTCAAAGATTAAACTTTTGCTAGGTAAAATTTACTGTAGCTGTGCGGTTAAAGAGCATATCCCTGCTCGGCAATACGAGCTCCATGCCTAATGGGAAGGTGATTCTGAACTCAGAAAGGCTGGGTTGGTTTTTTGGTGTTGTTTGCCGTTGCTGCAGGAAAGCCTTAAAACCTCCAGAGGCATGGTAACCTGGATGCAGTCATTTCCCCGTGCTCAGTAGTGCTGGCATGTCCACGTGTGTCATCTGCACAGATCCTGCTCCCCTAGTGGAGGCTACTGATGGTCGTAATTAGCTTGTAATTAAGCATGGATAGGTACTACTGCGTTTTTTCTTATGGTGTCTGCAACAGCCATCAGTATTTTTAAAACTGGGCTTGCACCAGTGACAAATTCCATGGTGGTGGAAGCCTCTGGAGCAGCAGACCTCGGCTGGTGCCTGCAGCTGTGGAGGCTGGCAGGGGAGGCTGCCTGCTCGTGGAGGCTCTGTGCAGGTGAGGAGAAGGCAGGAGGAGCTGAGACTTGAGGTCTGCTGGCAAGCAGGGCACGATGGGTGGACATGAGCTGTGGGGTAGCCTTCTCCTGGCCTTCTTATGTGACCTGGGGACTGGTGAAGGGCTTGGGACTGAGGGGCTAGAGCTGAAGCAATGAGCTGTGCTCTGCGTCAGATGGGCCTCGTCTCTGCCAGGCAGCACGGGTTCCCATGGGGCGAGTGTTAGGGCAAGAGGAAATGCCTAGCTGAGCTCGTCGGTCATGGCAGTGATTTACTTAATCTTCCAGTCCTGCCACCAGTGAAATCGTTCCCAAAAGGAAACTACTGCTTGCTCTTTCGCCACATGAAGGAGCCTGATACATCCAGGGTGAGCCACCAGCGATGCGTTGCTGCAAGGCCAGGCTCTGGGCTGCATGTGCGCTCGCTGCTTGGCTGCTTTGTGCCCCGTTCCCATTTCCACCTTTCTGGACGGATGCTCCTTCTGTCCTCTTGACTTGCAGCCTGCGGTGCCCTCGCCCTCGGGGCCAGGTGTGCAGCCTGAGCGTAAATAACCCTGAAAGCAGGGAGCATGGGCACTGGGATGCTGAGCGCTCTGCAGGGCAATGTCTGTCCCTCTGCCATGGTGTAACCAGTGCCTGGCTGAAAGTGCAGCTCTTGCAACAAAAAATAGAGCCCGGCGCTGTTCGGAGAGGCACAGCAAGCAGCCCTGGGGACAGCATGCACATCGCCATGACAGGCAGAGGGAGCCCCAGGCTACAAAGCAAAGAGGGTGAGCAGGAGAGGTGTCCGAAGCCACGGGTGTGCGGGAGCAGAAGGGCTGCTTCCTCCGGGCTGCTCCCTGCCTGCGGTCTTAATGCGGATCCCTTCAGGAAAACTCATCAAAAGCAAACATGCCCCGTCCCTGCAGTAATTGGGAGCTGCAGGATGCTCTTTGAAGCCCGACAGGAGAGGAGAGAGGGTAAAGCGGTGCGGGGACGAAGGCCAGCCAGCAAGGACAAATAGCATCCAGCACAGAGCAGGTTTGCCGTGGGCATCCTGGCAGGCGTGCGGCCTCTGGTTCTCCGAGGTGGGAGCTGCTGACATCCAGTTGTCACGTACTTGTGTTTCCCGATGGCTTCTTTAACCCTTCGGAGGCCAGGGAAGCTGGGCAGCCCTGCCAGAAGCGCTGGTGGGATGGCAGCGTGTGCTTTGCGTACGTGAGGCTATCTCTGGTTGGGTTTTTCTCCTCCATCTGAAGCAAACCCTGGTAACGTTTGCTTGTCTCCTCTTCTGCTAAAGCAAAACCAGATGCGACTCCCAGTGAAGCCAGGGCAGTTGCTCCGGGCTGGATTTGGCCCTGTGTGTCTGGCAAACCTTCCTGCTGGTTTTTAAATACTCTCATCAGCAGAGCCCTGATCTGGCAGCCAGATCCTTTGCTCAGGTTTAAATGACTGATTGCATCCCTCCTGTGCTCTGTTTGTTGTCTCAATTTCTCTGATCACCAGCAAAGATGGCTTTTAGACATTCTGTTTCTTGCAGATAATATTCCTCCTTGAGCAGTCCTGCTTTTCCGTATTCCCTAGCCCTTTCTGGTGCACTTGATCTGTCTCATATGGCCTCCAGCTCCTGCAAAAAGACTCCAGCATCATTTCTCCTCTCTGTTTCTGCTGTTTGCTGCTCCTTGCTGGGGGCACACTCTCAAAAGCTGCACATCGTTGTCCACAGGGGCACAGCCTGTGTTGCATTTGGTGCCTGTGAGTTGCATGATGCTGAGCACACCAAAGAGGACTCCTCTAGGTCCTCCAGAGCTGCTGGACCCTGGTGGTTGTGGCAGAGAGGACCTCTTAGCTGGAGGCTCACAGGGGATAGAAGCTTTCTTGAGAAACCCTGGTGACCACGCACCCCCTCAGCAGGCCCCATCCCTCCCCAGTCCCACCTGGGCTGTTGCAAATTGGCAGTGGAGGGTTGGAGAGGTGGTTTTGTACACAAGAAGTTGTCACCTTAATCAAGTTGCTTCCAGTTAATGAGCTAGCAATTGGCGGGGACCTGTTGTGCAACCTGTCTGCACAGCTTCACAGCAGACAGGAGGTAACACAAATCACCTGCAGTCCTATTTTTACACAAATCACCTGCAGTCCTGCTTTTCTCTGACTCTTTGCACAGGTGGTCTGAATTGGCGCCGCTCAGCTGCTGGTCTGCCCCAGAGGTCTTAATTGATGCTCTGGTCTTAAATAAGCGACGTGTTGCAGTAGACAGAGTTTGCTGAGCTGCTTTGTGGAGAAGAGGCAGGGGGCTCAAAATGCTGGCCCTAAGAGCAAAAGGGGGCTCATGTGGAGGTGAGGAGGTGGAGAAGAGTTGCTACTGAAGATGATGGCTTGGGGGAAGCAACGGGAAGGACAGCGGTGTGCGGTAGGCTGTTGGTTAGGGAAGCCCAGCCCTGCGCAGAGGTGGGTGATTTCCAGGCAGCCCCAGTGTGGTTTTGTCCCACTGGTTCTGATGGCACTGTGCTTCCAGGCATGTTTGTGCCCCACGGAAGCTGCTGCCCAACTTCTCGCTGAGGGTGGGCGGGCTGCAATCCCTGTGTGGCAGAGATTGTGGCACGAGTGGCATCGGATGTTCTCTCCACCCCTCTTTGCATCCTTCCTCTCGTGAATGTATGTAACAGCTGCTTTCATCTCTCGGCTCCTTTAGCATTCCCTGCCATTTCTTTTCTTTCTTTTTTTTTTTCTTTTATAAAAAGCAAAATTTTTCTAAATGAAGTGAGAGAGAAAGAGAGAAAGCAAGCCCAGATGCAAGTTTTTGCTCATGAAAGGGAAAGCATGGAATACAACAAATTAAATAGCCACCCAGTGAGAAAAAAGGAATTGGAGTGAAAAATGGGTTGGCGTGGAATAAAACCCAGATAAAAAAAACAGGCTGGCGCAGGAGTATGCCAGACAGGTCTGGGAATAGAGGCATAGCATGGTGGTGAAATAATTGTGCCCCTTTAGCTGAAGTCCACCACTTGCTTTCTGCCTCACTAACCCAAGCCTGCCATCCTCCGTTAGCTCCCACAATATTTTATCTGCTAGCTCCGGCTTTGTTTCACTGGCGATGGAGAGGACTTGATTAATTAGAAGAGATCTTTTTTACCCAGCCAGCCTGGCTCTGTGGGGGGAAGGCTGGGAACTATTTAAAGGGATGAAGATGTACTGCAGCAGCTGCCGTCTCTCTCTCAAGTAATGTGCTCACTCACCTGTCTGAAAATTCATCTCCTTTTGCCCTCTGCCAGTAATTCCCAACGATCTCTGGCGCAGATAAATAAAAGCGGGGTGAGCTCCAAGGGCAGGGCACGGCGTACGGGTGGGGTGTTTGGTGAAAGCCAGGGAGGGCAGGCGTAGAGGAGGAGAAGGCAGCAAGAATATCCCTGGGTGGGGCTTGGGACCTTGCAACACTCACCTCTGCATTCCTCTTGTTTGTTATAGCACTGCCCATGGAAAGAGGGATTTGGGGGCCATCGGTCTTCTCCCCATTTCCAGGACAAACCCAGCTGTCTGGGGTGGGTGGCAGGAGCATCCTCCCTGTGTTTTTCGGCTCATTAAGGCCCAGCCTTGCCTTCAAGCGACACAGGTAATGAATCCTCTGCAGGGTGCCTGCTGGCTTTAATAAGCTGGAATGAACTGAGGAAGAGAATTAACCCGGCAGGATTAGCTTGCTCTGCAGCGGGATGCTGGAGATGTCTCCTCCTGTGCCGTGCAGGGAATCTTAACACCTCTCCTGCTTCAGAAAGCACGGAGCAGCCCCGAACCCCCTGAGCCGGGGAGGGTCGGGCAGGGCGGCTGCACCCTGCTCCTGGATGCTCTCCTGCCCCCGTGCCCCTTTTGCCAGACGTGCAGCATCCCAGCCGGGCTGCCTTCCCTCCCCGTGCCTTTTGCCACCAGCTTCACTCCTCCAGAGACCAAGAAGCAGGTAGGATTGTTGAAACTGTGTGTGCCTGTTTGGGAAGCATTTCAGGCAGCGCATAGGACTGTTTCTGGCTAGGGCTCCTGAAGCCTAGTTTATCACAGCACTCATATGCAGAGTGAGAGAGCCCAGTGCCTGAAAACCCAGTAATTACGGTGCATTTGGTTGGGTATTTTGGCTTTTTATTTTCAGTAAATGGCTTTGTAATGCAGACCCCTGCAGGGCACTCCCTGTGGGGCAGGCAATGTGCTTAATGCCCTAAAAGCCAGTGGGATGCTCTGCCGGCTGCGTGGGAGCTGCGGAGGGGCTGCAGCTGTGCCAGAGCTGCCAATGCCACTTCATGGCCCTGACGCCCGTCCTGGGCTCCCAGGGTCCAAGGAAGGGGTCACCATGTTGAGCAACACACGTTGCACTGCGCTTTTGGTAGCGTGAGCGGTGAGGTCTCCTGGTATGATATCCCTCTGCTCGGTGTCATCCTCTCCCCGCCCTGTGGTCACTGCAGGTCCCTGGGAAAGGCTCTCGGCACCCAGCAGAGCCTCTGCGGCGCGATGCCGTGGGACCCCAGGATATTTGGGCAAGGCGAGCCCGGCCGATGCATCCCGCCAGCCCAGGGGAACAGCGAATTCAACCGCACGCCTGGCGCTGCGGGAAGGAGGCAAGGGATGGCGTGGCCGTCTGCAAGCCCAGCAAAGTGAGCGGTCCGGGAGCGCGGGGAGCCCTGCTTTTTTGCAAGGCTGCTTCCCAGCCGGGCAGCACGCGTGAGACCTCGCTCCGCGTGCGCGTGGTGCGCGCATGCTAATGCGAGCAGCACAGGAGCCTTTCCCTGGCAGATCCTTTAAGAACAGACATGGGTTTTGAGAAACCCTTGATGGCACTGCTTGTAATTATAATGTAATTGGCATAATGGAGAGCCCAGGGCCCTTTGTTGGGGCTGATTTGCGTGTTCATATGGAGACTTGTGGGGTTAGCCCCCTGCCTGCGTTTGTGTGGGTCTTAGGGTCCTTCCTCCTGCCCGCTGGTGGGAGCAGGAGCAGAGGAGGGGGACGAGGCGTGCGAAGGGCTCCTTGTGGCACCACAGGCCCCCGTTCGGGGGCCGCCACAGCTATCCATTATTGATAACAGCCGGGCTGTAAGGAGCTCCCAGTCTGGATTAGCAAATCATTTGCAAGCTGATCTGGATTTCCATGGAACAGACTTGTTCTCTGAAGGGTTTTCAGGCTTTGAGCTGCAGCCGTAGTCATTCAGAGCATGATGCGGTAAGGCAGAAAGTAACATTCGTACCCCCGAGTGGATGTTTTCCTAGGAACAGTCCTGTGGGTGAAGCGCATGGTTAGCGATCCAATACAGAAATGAGAGGATACGACCCAAACTACATGTGAGGTCGGGCAGGGTGACTGTAAACGGCTCCCTTTAGCCCGAACTGGCAGCCCTGCCTGTGCTGCAGGGCTCGAGCAGCAGCCCTGGTGGCCCCAGGGGATGCGTCCTGCTCCTGTCCCTCCAGCCCTGGGTCTGGTTCCAGGGAGCAGGACGCAGCCAGCAGCATTTTCATTCCCACGCAGTGTTCTGGGGAGCTGCTTTGTGCGTGGCACGGCTCGCGGGCACGGTCCTGCTCTGCTCCTCGCCGTGCCTCCAGCCTGGCCTGCTGAAGGAGAAAAACAATCCCAGGAAACCAGGGTGGGTGACGCTCTTAAATCCACTGGGGATTTGGGAGGATATTGTTTGTGCTTCTTGAATAATGGCTTTTGATACGTAATAATATATTGTGCAGTTTTTGATGGCCAATATTACATTTATTTTAAATGATATAATCAGCCCTTGGTGTCTCAGTTGATTTAGTCAATTAAGTTTTTAACCTCTTGTCTTCAATCTCATCTGTGAGTAATTTAAATGTGGTGATTTTAATGAAAGTACATCTACCTGTTCATTTATCCAGACATATCATTGCCCTTTGGATCTTTTGTGTTAGGGACTGGAGATTTTTTTTTTCTCTTGTGCATGGAAATGTTTACCAGGGTGAGGAGACAATAAATTGATTGACATTAGGGAGTTGATTTCTTTCTCAGAGCAATCCAAATATAACAGATGCAGTGATTTCCAAAGCGAAGTGACATGTACATTAAGGCTTTCAGAAAGGACAGCAGGCTTGCCTCTAATTCTGGGGTTGCATTTAAACACAAGAAGAGACGGCAGTCATTACCCACCCAAAGCCGATATATGCACAGCAGCTCCCAGCCGCTCATGCAAATGCTGCAGTTTTTTGCCCCATAATTGCGGCAGCTGCAAAAGGCTTGCTGGGAGCATGCCCTGGCTGGGCCGATTTACCCCAAAACGTGGCTACGTGGTCATCTGCCTTGTAACACTGGCTTGGGGGACGCGGCAGTGATGTCCCCAGGAAAGCAGCGCTGAGGGTCCTTGCTCCTTGTTTGCTGGCGGGATGGGGTGACGGGTGTCCCTGGGGAAATGCTGGAGCCCTGCAGAGCTCGGTGCTTTTGGCTCACGCTAAATTCAAAACGAGAAAATGAAGCTGATGTTTTCTAGCCTTCGCTGGCGTTGCTAAGAGAAATCAAGATAAATGACCTGGTGCTCCTTGCTGGCTGGCTTTGCCTGCTCCCAGCCGCGCTAGCTCCTCTGGATGTAATTTTTTTGGCTGGGCAGCGAGAGCTCAGCAGCACTGGCACAGCCCAGGGGATGCTTGGAGGTGTGGGGTGGGAGCGTTGGGTCCTGCTGCGGGCATGGGAGCATCCCTGCTCCCTGGAGAGGTGGCTGATCCAATGGGGGTGTCTGGAGTAAAGTTACTGGAAACCAAGCTTGGGAACGCTGGTATTGTTTTTGTGTTCCTGTCTCATAGGCTGACAATCTTAAAATACTTTTTCTTTTGGTTTTTGAAATGAAAATGCTCAGAAGGGGCATTATATGTGGTTTTCTCACAGAAGGCAACCTCCCCTCCACCACCTGAAAATACTGATTTTAAAATTTAGAGTGGAAAATGCGAACAGTTTTTGATAAAAGCATTTCTATTCATGAGCAGTAGCTCACAGAGATTTGCAAGAAATAAATAGGTTTTGGCAGCATAAAAGTCTGATGAACAAGGGGATGGGGAAGGTTTGAAACTTGATTTGGTGTTGTTTCACGTGGAATTTCGGAGAAAGTTTGCCAACAAAAGTGTCAGGGGATGTTTCCCTGACTATTCCAGGCCCAAATCTCCTGATGCTGGTGAGAGCTACAATGCTCTCGCGTTAATTGTCTTCTGATTGTCTTTTGCAATGCCTTGCTCCTTGGAGATTTATCTCCATTTCACCCTGGGACATGCCTGCTACTTGCTGGATGTATTGAAGAGCCGGCCTTGAGCTCCTTCCAGATTATTAGCAGGTGAAGGTTGCTGCGCAGTGTCTCATTGGAAAGTCGATTTCTTCTAGATTTTCAATAAATGCGTCACCTTACTATTGCAGGTTCTTAACGAACTCTGTGCATATCATAAAAGAGTGAAATGCAGTGATATTGCCTGTGTTTGTCTGCAGTTGGTTTTGCAACGGTGAGCTCTTTGTTTCATGGTTTCATGGCTAAGGTTCCATCTCCTGCTGACGTGGGACCTTGGGCAAGCAGGTTGTCGCTCTCCTCTGTAGGACACTGCCCGGTATGGATGGGCGATCACTTGCGGATGAGCGTAAACGAGTGACCGGTGTCCCCAGTGCCCACCAGCACCGGCTTCCTTCCAGCATGCCCCCTACTCGCAAGCAGCCCTCTGCCACCACGGGGAGCATCTCCTCTTGGAGATGCGTGGCCTGATGCCCAAGCCTCTTGTTCAGGTGCTCTCGTGCCAGGTTTTCGGGCTGGTGCTGGCTCTACCCTACCCTCGGTCTCCCAGCTCAAGTGTGGGGTCTCCTTTCCTTGCTCTTTCTCCTCCTGGTGCCGTGGGCGCGACAGAGCTGGCGACGTTTGGGAGCGAGAGCTGAGCTGGCAAGCTGGACCCCAGTCAACCGGGAGCAGCAGATACCCTGCGCGTCTGCACTACCTCCCCTGCTCATCCCTTCAGGGCTGCTCGTGAGGAAGCTAAATCGTGCTTGAAGCCTGCATAAAGAAGGGTATTTGCATCCCCGGTAAGGAAACGCTTGCAACCAGGGATGCTTGGAGCTGCCTTGCTAGCTCCAGCTCGTCCCCCACGTACCCAAGCACGTTGTGTGCGCTCCCAAGCACGTAAGGGAGAGGAGAAGAGAATTGTCTGTGCCAATTTCTTTTAAGCAGAGATTCAGCTGTGGCTCTGAAAACAGCATTAGAGGTAGGGTTTAATCATACAACCTCTGGAAATAGGGTAGATTAAATCTTTTTAAAGAGGGTGGCTAAGCACTTTATTTGCTGTGCAAGAATCTTCAGAGGGTCAGAGACCAGAGAACTACATTTAAAGCTTTTAAATTCCTTCTGTCTCTTTTTTTTAGTATTTTTTTGGAAAAAAAGTAGTTCTTTCACAATGCACAGTTGGAAATGAAAGATTTTAAAGTGATGGTTAAAAAGACAGAGAGATGGGTGAAATGGAGATACGTGTTGAAAATATACATTAATGATGTTGTGTTGAGTTGTTTGGCCACTTTTCATCCTTCAAGCATGGTTCTGGTCTGGGAATTGAATTTTTTTTTGGGTGGGGAGACCTTTCAGTGGTTCAGTGTTGTTTTTCAGTGCCTTTGAGGACGAGTTTGAGTGTACAAGATTGGCCTTAGTCTGGAATAGGGTTTTGTTTTTATAGCTAGGCGCTCCCCGTGCCTTGCTCAGGGAATTGGTCCTGTTCGGTTGCCTCTTATGCAGCCTGCTCAGGGACTCTCGCTTGTGTTTGTCTTGCATTTTTCTTAATTTCACGGAGCCGAGGCAATCGATGGGAAGGTTGGCCTGGGATTTAGGGCTGCCTATAGCCTGGCTGTGTGACTGATGGCCCGGGCAGTCCCAGCCCTGCCGTTGCTCTCGGGGGGAGCTTGCGGTCGATGGAGCTGGGGTCGGTGCTGCGGGACGGGTGCTGCCCCAAGGGAAGGCACCTCCCTCCCGCACAGGGCTTTCTGGGGACCGCGGGGCTACCCACGCAGGTCATGATGCCGCGAGCACCACGGGAGAGGAGCGGTGAGCTGACTTTGAAGCCTCTCAAGGGCTGCACTCTGCCCTGGGAGCCCTGCCTTGAGCTAGGAGCAAGGCAATCTGGAGGGACCCTGGCCTCCTGTGTCAGCAGAGCGGTGCTGGAGTCTCTGCTATGGACAATGCTGGTTTCCATGGAAACGGCCTGTGGCAGCAGAGGGAGGTGGCATTTGGACGGTGGCAGGAGCCCAGCGTGGCCGCACTGCGCGCGAGCCGCTGTGGCCGCGCTTCCGCAGCCGGCGGCTTTGGGTTGCTCCACGTTGCGCGTGCGGGAAGGAAGGGTTTGCGTGGGTGACCGTGCGGGGAGGGCTGCAACGGCCCGGCCCTTAAAATGGTGAGGGTGACGGGGCTCCAGGCGCCTGGGAGAATGTCGCTTTTGGCGGTGCTCTGCTGTCCTCTTCAGTGCAGGCAGCCCCGAGGCACTTTGATGCTGCTCTCTCTGCGCCGGAGGCTGCTTCGCGCTTTTAAAAAGTTTTGCGCAGCCCCAGCTGTCCCCGGGGAGACCCCCCTCCTCCCCTCTGGCAGCGTGGCAGCCTCCGCCACCCACCCGGTCTCCAGAGCCTAATTCCACCGAGCAAATGAGGCAGCGCATCCAATCCCTCCCCTTGGTCTGCCAAGCGAATTAGCACGCCATTAACTTAACGAGGGCTCTCCCAGCCACCCTGGACACCGGCAGTGTGCAGTGCCGCCAGCTGAGGGGGAGGTGGGAGCCAAGCTTGGCTGGACCCGTTGCTGTGGCAGAGCTCTTGCAGCTTTGCCCTGGGGTTTTGGGGGCTGTCAAGGCTTCCCACTGCTGCTCGGGTCCGTGATGGGGATGGGCACGAAGGGGAGAGGTGCTGGGGATGGTCTGTGCTGCTGAAAGCGCTGGGTACAGGCTGCGATGCTGGGGATGCTGTGATGCTCCAGCCTTCATCCTTCACTGCAGAGCCCCACATCACTGCCCCGTGCCAAGGGGACTGAGTGGGGCAGTGTCACCTGGAGGGACGTGCAGGGTGTGTGGCAGCTCTGCATCTGGCAGCACCAGCTCCCTGCCAAGCCTTTGTTTGTTGACAGAGGTAAATGTGCAATTTTATGGTTTGGTTACAATGAATTTAGCTGACAAAATTCATGAGCTGTTAGGAGGAGGTGAGAGGAAGGGGCATGACATGAGAAAAATGCATCCGTGTGTCAGTGCTCGCCGGCATAGGTGCACGTCCAGATGGGGCTTCTGGCTTTGGGGCCGGTGTTGGGCTCAGGAAGGGGTTGGTGGGGGCAGAGGGACGGGTCCCTGCCAGAGGAGGGACATTCCCTTCCCATGGTGACACTGAATGTGTCGTGAGCCACTCACCTGTCTGGAAGGAGATCTGCAGCACCCTGCGGTCTTCTCAGATGGCCCTTGGAGAGCTGTTGGTTACCAGCAGAAATACTTTCAGGGACAGAGCCCAGATGCTGCGGTGATGGGCACTCGGAAATAGTAGGGTGTGGCCTGCTGAGGGACCCTAGTGCTGGTCCAGAATAAGAATTTGTGCATATCTGGGGCTTTGTAAGGGAACCCCCAAAATGAGGTCTGTTACCTGGAGCCGTGCAGCTCACGAGGGCTGGGACAGGAGATGCAGCTTCCCCGGCACTCACCGTGCGGTTGTTGTGTTTGAGCCCCTCACCTTGTGACATGAGCTGTTTTTTCCCCTAGCATTTGACTTTTCCATGGTATTTCTTTGCTGACTTGGGAGCAGTGCAGAGGGAACAGATTCCCTGCAGACCCCCAATCCCTGGTTGGCCGCCAAGTCTGCTCCCTCCAGTGAAGGAAAGGCTTTGCTCCTCCAGCAACCTGCTGCTGATGCACTGCAGCGGGAACTGAAAGGCGAAGTGTCAGGAACGATCTAAACAAATATTAGCCAATTAATATTACATGCGGGGGAGCTCAGGGGGTGGAGGAAGGGGAGGTCTCGCCGGAGGATGCGCAGTCGTGCGGTACCTGTCCTGCATGGCAATGGATGAGAGCCCCGGGCGGCGCAAGCAGAAGGAAGCAGCGTGCTCTGAAATGGCAATGTGGATGTGTGCACCCCGTGTGGCTTGGGTTGACTTTGCTGCTAGACCAGGAGGAGGCTGATGTATTTCCAGCTTGCTTACTGGTCAGAAAATGCTGTCGGACTTCACTGATTTTTGATGTTGCTCAAAAATACTTAAGTATTAGTTGCTGAGCAGGCTGTTGCTATGCATGGTTGTTTGTAGATTCAGGCCATAAACAGGTACCAAACACCCCTCTTCCTCAAGGAAGCCAGTGT
Organism: Chauna torquata; assembly: GCA_013399475.1. Taxonomy (NCBI): domain Eukaryota; kingdom Metazoa; phylum Chordata; class Aves; order Anseriformes; family Anhimidae; genus Chauna; species Chauna torquata. The sequence continues at coordinate 1,379,262 of VXAL01011324.1, read as the reverse complement.
TTATAGGAGGTCACATGTGCCAGGGTGTGTGATCTCAAGAGCTTTGGCACTGTCCAAGCCTCTTTTTTATGGATGTGGTAAATGAAGCCCAGGAGAAGGTGCTGGAATCTTAACTGTAGAGCAAGGCAGGCAGCCAGGTCTCACCAGGGTCTCTGAGATGCCAAAAACATGTAAAGGGGATCTGGTCCAGGCAGATGCCCGGGGCGTCAGTCTCGTACTGGTGACCTCTCTGGCAGCATTGTCCATGAAGAAATCCTGTAGCTGCTGCCTGTGTTCATTTACTATTGCCTTTGAGTAGTAATTAGTACCCTCTGATGGGCAAATAGCGCCTTGAGCCTTTTCTGTTACTTTCCCCATGGGCCAGCGTGGAAGGAGGAGCACACTCCAGCTGTCGAATTGCTGCTCTGGAGGAAGCAGGCAGACTTTGGGTGGAAATGACAGCTCATTACAAGTCCAGCTGTTAAATAAATAAACGAAATAGCTCTCACCCTTAATTCTGTGTGTGAAAATGTGATTGCAGGGTAGGCTTAATTAAGTGTGAGAAACACATCTCACCAGCAGCCTGCATCCTCTTCTACTGCAGTTAGCTGAGTGGCCAATCTTCCACTTATCTAATCTATGGCCAGGGAACTTTAGAGGCAGTAAATTTTTGCATCCCTCTGCATCGGAGTATGGGCAGTGTGAAAGAGGACACGGAGATCAACTTACTGCTGCCTGTCTCCATGCCCTCCTCCTTTCCTTTTCACCCCAGTTGTAGGCTCCCCAGTTAATGGGAGCTGTGGCTGTTGTGGATGCTACAGAGCTGTGGCTGCTTCTCTGTTATGAAGCAGTCACCTCTGATGTTATCGTCTCTCTGTCATCTCCAGATCTGAGCTGAAGAGCCCAAGTTTGAGGGTGGTAGCCTGATGCTGAGACAGAGATGGGCTTCTTGGGTCCCTTTGGCTCCAGCCACTGCTCCCCCTTAGCTTGGTGAACCATGAACCTCTTCATTTGCAGGCACTCACTGCGTGAATGTCTCCCTGTGACGCAGTTGGGCTTTCTGGAGATCCTCATGGCTTAATCATATGGTTTCTATTCTCAGCAAGCCTGCATACATGGTGTGTGATGATATACAAGCAGCAGAGGACCAAAGTGGAGTTCATGGTCCTTCAGCTTGTGCATGGGGTCAATGTGGCTGGAGCCTGTCTGGAAGGAGCTGGAGGGGTCTTGCTCTTGTACCTTATGTTTGGGGCATTTATTTTCCATCCAAAGTGCTTAATCACCCACTTTGTGTTAAGGAGCATCAGATTTTGGTTTCCAGCTGTGTTGACACAGAAGATGCTGCCTTGTTAATGAATTCCAGACTTGAAATGTCTTCTGTGCATGTGTGTGTGTGGGGGAAATGAAATCCCAGGGAGAGGAGGAAACTTAAAGGTGCCTCAGGAAACTGGGGGTAAGGCCAGGACCGAGTGAAGAGACGAGACCACCCGCAGACCGTGCTGCATTGTACTCAATCCAGTATCCAAATTTTAGTCTTTTAAGAGGATTATCAGGTGCCTGTTTGAATTACTCTGACATGAACAGTCAGTCAGAAAATGTACATTCATTTGAAAGGTCAAGTACGTCTGATTTCTGCATTTGGTATGCTGGGGCTTATCCTTTCAACTCTGCCTCTCTTAATGAGATTCTTGTTTCAAAGCATTGCATTGCACGCTCAAGATTTGACGAAGTCAAGTGTGGTGAGGATGGTTTTTGTTAACATGTTTACCCTTTCATCTGGCTGTCCTTTGAAAGCGGGTTTCGCTCTATGCCAGACAATAGGGATGCAGCAGGACGGCCAGCCGGGGCGTGTTTGCCAGCAAAAATGAGCCTTTTCGGGAGGAGAGATGAAGATGCGATAGCGAGGCCACGCTCCGCCAAGAATTTTGATTCGCGCATGCAAGCGAATGTGACAAATGCATGCAAATGGAGAGGGGACTTGAAGGCGTCTCTGATGCTTTCAGAAGACCGCTGGCCGCTGCAGGTGGCGGCGGGCAGGCAGCGGGATGCTCGCGGCTCCCTCGGAAACCGCAGCAGAAATAAAACTGAGTTTGGCCTGGAATGGCAGAATAGCGTTTCTTGATTAAATTAATGTGTATTGATATTTCTCCTGTTGTTTTAACTTCACAGGCTGTTTAAATTCAGTCTTGTCACAACAAAATACAAAGGAGGTTGCTCTGAGATTGATTTTTTTTTCTTTAATCCGATCTCTGAAGAAGAGTATTTTAAAATTTTATTTTATTTTTTTTGTTACTTCCAGGTTGACAACCAGAGAAGGCTGCAAATGTTAAAACTGTTGCGTAAATAATTATGTTAAAATGTCGAGCATACATTATGGAGGAAGATGCTTGTTGATTGTAAAGTACGAATCAATTTTCTGCGTCACAAAATTACCGACAGCCGAGTTTGCTTTGGTGATTTATTCCCTCAAGTGATGATTTTGTGACTACCAGCCTACTTTCCGCAGAGAGTTTTTTGATGGGTGAAGCTTTGGTTTCCCCTTTGCTGTCACCGCTGAAGCACTCTCCTCCCTGCTCGCACGACAGTGCCGCCCCGGTTCTTAAAAACAGAGCCTTTCATGCAAGCTGCATCCCAAAACGCTCTGCCAAGTTAAATAATGTAGTCACAAAACCAAATATTGAATAATGACTGAGGAAGGGATTAAGGGAGACAGTCAAGCAACAAAAGAGAGATTCTTGAGTGTTTTGAGCACAGAACTGGGAAGGCAGAGATGCACAGGGATGTGCTGGGCAAAGTGATGCAGCCCCCCAGGACCACATCCCCCCAGTTGGATGGGGGAGCAGGATGCCAGCGTGCTCAAATCGATCCTCTCTGACAAGCCTGCCTGGTCTGAGCAATTTCTGTTGGAAAGGAAAATTTTAAAAGGGAGGTCTGTAGTAAATGCCCTGGTTTTGTGATGAGAAGTTTCAGTGGAGGTTTTTCTGCTTGTTTTTAGGCTCACTTCTACAAAGAAAACATTGTGCTTTGCTCCCTCCTTTGGAAGGCTCCAGCCCGGACAGTGCAATCAACCCTAATCCTTTACTTGTCTCTGGTTTTGGGGGAAGATTTAAAAAAAAAAAAAAAATCATCAGCAGAAAAAATCCTAGGCATGGGATTTCTTGTGAGATTCATGACGTTTTCCAGTCCAGCTTTAACTTGTTGGTACAGTAACCATGTGGTGGGTAGTTATCGGATACTCATACAGTGAGAGAGAAATATATTTACAGAATGAGAGCTCTCAATGTGGCACAAAAACTTACGTCAATGGCTTTTGTATAACTAGAAGAAAATCTAGGATTCCTCCAAGTCTAAGAGCTGGGATTTCAACTGGGAAGCCACGAATTCGGTAATGTCTTTTCTGTGGTAAATTCAAAATACTGATGGGGAAAGAAGTGTTGCTGTTCAGCTATGGAAGAAAGGGTTACGGGACCTTCTGCTAGCTTCTTTTTTTCTGGTTGGTCCAGAGCAATTTGAAATGTAGCTCAGAATAAATTCCAAGGTGATGATTTACATGGCAGGTGACACTGGAAAGCAAATTATTCTAGGGAGAAGCATGAGATGGGATGTATTTACTGCCTGTCTGGGCAAATTATCCACTCTTAGATGTCAGCCATGTGTTTGTGTAGAAAATGTCTATGTCCAAAATAGCGTATAAAGTGGATGCACAAAATAACAGCTAACAAAAGCAAAATCTCTATGGCTATTGCTGCATCCCTTGCACTGAACTCTTTTCAGCTCACTCTTTGGAGAAACAGATGTCAGGGGTGATCTGAAGTGAAGAAGCTGGTTTTGAGTGAGCAAGCACAGAGACAAATTTCATTTCCACCGCTGAGGTGAGACGAGCCTGGCTTTTGCTGGGAACAGGCGAGTGATGTGTGTTTGCGTGGGCATCGCTGCTCGTAGCCCTGTGCGCTATGGATACTGGAGCTGCAAAGGGCAGCTTCTCCTCTCGCATCTCCTACTTAGCTGGGTAAAATGTCCCATCCCACGGGGGAAACCTCTCATTTGAGCTCAGACAAATTATCTAGTGCTGGCTACTATTTCTTAGTCGTGTCAGACTGGCTGTGATTTACTCTAAATATTTATCCCTCTTCACCTTGTATTTCTGACTGATGAGTTTAAAAAAAAAAAAGGCAAAATTGTGAAGCGCAGGTGGTGAACTCTCCAAGCTGGTATCATCAGTACGGCTGCAGCTCACAGACTGTAATGGTTGGGTAATTGAAATGCAGTTTTTGAGACCCGACCTCTAGCACGCTTGTCGTTCGCGACCCTTTGCGTAGGGACTGCTGTAGGCCCTATCTATTATGGATGGATCATGTGTCTTTCCAGAAAACTTCTTTTTTTTTTTTTAAATCCCCAGGCAGGTTTCAGGAGGATTGCTTTTTATTTGTGTGTGTGCCCACGGAGAGCTCAGGATCTCATCTGGCTTTTAAGTACACACTTCTGTTATCTAGCAGGTATTGTAGGTGGATGTGTAAATTAGCGTGCTGCTGTTTACATAGCAATGAATGTATGGTATAAAAACAATTTACTTGTAAAAGACTCATCCTGTCTCCAGAATGTTTGAATCGTAACACAATACAAAGTAATTTAATCCCCCCAAACCCATACGTTGTTTGCCTCTCATTTTTCCAGCAAATTTTACCTTCATCAAAAGATAAATCAATTTGTAGCAGCTATTGGCAGCTATTTAAGCTGGCAAATTGAACAGCTTAATTAGAGAAAGTATATTAAAGGCTCTGGAAGAGGCTAACGCGTTCGGTGCCTCCTCTGGGGTGTACGCAGCCGTGGCTGGGGCTCTCAGTGCAACAAGGATGCCTTGTGCTGGTCCCGTGCTGGTGGGAGGAAGCTGCTGGGGCCCCAGGCCCAGCCACTGGGAGCGAAAACCTGTTAGAAAGTGGCTTTTTGGAAGGGGTTCAGCTGCCATCTGGGAGCGTGAGCCCCGTGGTTATGAGGACAGGTTTCCCCAAAGCCATGCTTTGCAGCAGGGCTTGCCAGAGCTGCCCCGACTGCAGGGCTTTTCCCCAGGGTGGGTGCGTGTCCAGGATACCTGGGCTGGCTTCAGCAGGTGCGATCTTGTTCTTGCAAAGGCTGAGGATCTGCCGAGCTGAACTCCCTGAGGCTTTCAGCATGTGGGATGGTGATGGGTTACAATAAAAAAAAACCATGGTGTTCAGTTAATTTAAGCTTGAACTTGAGGTGCTCAGATATGTAGAGTTGATATTAGGACAGCCTTGCTTAAAAAGGAACGCATTGTCAGTGCAGACCAAGGCGTTTTCCATCTGTTCCTGAATCTGTTAACAGCCTATGTTCGATGTCTCCGCTGCAGTCTGGGAATCCTGAAGTGAGGCAAAAGCTTCACGTGGGCAGTTCCTTCCCTCATTTGCCTTGCCGGGGGCCAGCACACACCCAAACCACCCAGGCTTCACAAAACTAAGCGTTCCTAGCGATGTCTGGTACCCATTCAGCATCCTCCGCCACTCCCTGAGAGGACAAGGCTGCAGGTGAAGGCGAAGCACCAGCTAGGAAGCCTCCTTGTGCTGAGTGTGAACATCTCCCAGTGACCCCAAAAGTGTTTTGCATGCTCTCGGGGCTTGTAACAAAGGTCAGGCCCTGAGATTTGTGCTTTCGCACTTGGCATTTTCGCAACGGAGATGACAAAGTTTTACTGCTGAGCAAAATTATGAAAGTTAGAAAACTAGATGAGGTCTTGTGATGGGCTAACACCTCAGATTGCCTCAAACTTCGTATTAGTACATGTATTTTCATAATTTCGTGACAGCAAATGGCTTGTTCTGCAGTAGCATGCGTGCATCTGTGCACATGCACCGCGTGTGTTGGTGTGCACATGCACTTTTATTCTTGCCTCAGCACAATGATTTCCTAACGATCTCTTACCCATCTAAGACAGATTGCTTTTCATGGTTCAGTGGTCGCAGCTCAGACATCCATTTCAATCAATAAAACAGTCAAAAGAGAGAATAGATTTACTTGTTTCTGGTTTTTTACATTTAATTGAAAATTTTAGAGTGATTACAAACATAGATATTGTACAGATTGCAGAGTTCAGAAGACAATAAGTGCCAAAAGAAAAATCTCCTGAGCCCTGAGCACCCCTCTTCTCCCTGGTTTGTGCCTGGCCATGTAGTTTCTTCTTTCTCATGACTTGTAAATCCTGGATGGATTTAATGTGATGTCACCCAGACATTGCATGGAGCATATGCAGTGCTCTGTGATGAACACTGTTAAATCCTCTTCCCTCTGATGGGGAGACTCTCCACTCCCGTCTAACAGCTGGGGCGGTGGTAAGCCCTGAGAGGAATCCAGAGATGCCATCATCCTGAGATATACCCGAGGGTGAAACACTTGTGAGAGCGGACTGCAAAAGCTCTCCAGTTCCAATGAAAAGGGTTTAATTTTAATGAGAGCTGATTGAAAAGCATTTTCAGGGGAAAAAAAAGTTTTTGGTCATAAATAGGGGAGAATACGTATTCTTTTTCCATCATTTCAGGGCGCTGGGCAGGAAGCGGTGTTTTAAAGCTAAAAGTTGATATGGGGACCTGGTTTTGTGATTGCAGCCTGCAAACGAAGATGAGAGGTTGATAGGAAGGGGACTTTTTGAGAAGGCGTCAGCTGCTGTGTCCCTGTGTTTTGCATATGGCTTGTGCTGTGCATCTGAAGATGCGCATGTTTGTGTGTGGGTACCACGTATATAATACCTTTCCTGAAATTTGAATGGGCATGCTGGATTCACGCATGGAGTGGTGTCTGCCTGGTTTGTTGTGTGGTCTGAGGGAACACGGTTCCTTTGTCCCCTAGAGTTTCCTAGACTGCAGCTCGGAGTGATGCCTGAGAAACTTCCCTTCCCCCTGGGGGTCTTTGGGGAAAAATAAAAAAACATCCTCTCTCCCTGGTTGTAAATTTAATAAAACTTGGAGGCAGCACAGCGGCTTAACATATAAAAGTCATAGGCTGTTAACGTGAATATGGGAAAACTTGAAAAAGTCATCGAGACCCCTGTGCTCTGCAAAATGAGATCTGATTTCTCTTTGAGTTGTTTTTAATAGCTGGAATTACCAAAGATCGGTGTTTACCAGTTAATAGGTTTGCGAGCAAGCTGCCTGTTTGGTGCCCATGGTGATATCATTTACACCGGTATTCATGTGCTAACCTCCCGAGTGCATGGGTCTGCTCACAAATTAAAGCTGAACCTGGTGTGCCGGGTGTGCTCTGTCTCCCAGACAGAGAATTTCCTGGATACTTTTATTGTCATGTCTGATTTACTCAGCTTCGTTGCCTGCTGGAAGCATATTTGTTCCGGCGGGGGCCAGGATGTGACTCTGGAGGAGCGGCTGTCATCCTCAATCTAGTCAAGGGCAGCGGTACCCAAGTGTCACTGTCAGCTTGCAGTAAGCGTGGCTCCATCCTCGTCGGCCCAAAACCAAGCTGCAGATCCTGGGAAGGAGATGCCAGCTTGATCCCCCCCCAACAAAAACTGATGATGGGAAGGTTGGGTGAGTCCTTCAGAGCAGAAGGATGGGTCTCAGTGTGGTTTGTTCACGTAAGCAGGTGTTTTTGTTTTGTGAATCCCAGGTATGATAGGGACAACTAGAGACTGTCGGTGATGCGAGGGGTGCTGCGCTAAGATGCAATCAGCAGCAGTCCCTGTCCTCGACAGCTTGCAGTAAAAACAGTTTTACTGCCACCGTAGAGGTTTATAGGTGAGCGGCAATTCCTCTTCTGGCATTTTGGCTCTTCATCCCCACAGCTTTTTCATGGATTTTGGGTAGTTTTCCCCCGTGTGCACCTCCCCAGAAGGAAATGAATGTCTTCAGGAAGAACAGATCCTTTGTACGATTTTCTTCTTGAACACACAATCAAATTCTCCTGGAGGAAGAAGCTTCAAATGGAAAACTCTGGCCAGCCCAAATTAGGGGGACTTAATTTACTATGGTAAAACACTTTGAGAGCCGCAGATGAAAACTGCAATTTAAGTGCCTAATATTATAATTATATACTGATGTGTTTTATTAATGGGATTGAATGCTCATAGCTTTGTAGTAATGAGCTTTTTTGAAGATCCGCATAATAGAGTTTTCTGATGGTAAGGACCCTGGCATACTGTTCCTTCTCAAAAGCCCCTCGAAACTCATGGATTAGCCAGGGACAGGGTTAATTGTTGACTTGAGTAGTAATTAGTCACCCATCTCCTGCAGGAGCCCTTCTTGGGGGCAGATGAACCCAAACTTCCTATTTGAGGCACTGTGTGGATGATCTGAAACCGTATTGTGGCAGGACAAGTGACTCTTGAGCAAATGAAGTGTTTTGGGAAGCATAGAGATGAAAGGTAGCTTGTTGACAAATTAGCACTTAGCAGATTGCTAGTATTAAAGATCTGTGGTTTTGAACAGTGTGCACATTCAGTCCTTTGTAACATGGGGAAAGAAATAATTTTCCCGTCCTGTAGCACCATTTTGAATGCACTTCAGATAATGAATGGGAACAAAACATCAAAACCTTGAATGTTTTCACGGGCCAAGACATCCCCTCCCCACAAAGTTAGGCTGGGCCAGTTAAAATGGTGTTTGTTTATAGATAGCATGTTCCATCTTTCATCTGAAAAACATCCCGAACAATGCTAACCTGGATTTTGAAAAGAGGAGAGACTTTCAAACAGATTTCAGTTCTAAAGAGAATGTTGAAAAGTGATATTTTGATGATTTAATATTTTTCATATAGTCGATTTATCACAACTGACTTTCCTGTGAATAAATTTTGACTTGGATAAATCAACTTGCAGTATTAATTGTATTAAAGGACACATTAATTATATAACTCTTACTGCATAAGAATTCAAGACTTTCTAAGACTGAATAGAGAGAGCAAAGAAAATAAAGTAGCAAATTGTAGAAGTATTGAGTGGGGCCTGGGTATTTCTTATTAGGTATCTTTTGACAGGAAAAAGTGGTTTTTCAAAAGACAGCACAATGTTCTTTACAAATCCTGCCTTTCTTCTAAACGCTTCCCTTTTATCCAAGAGCATAATTAGCTTTTGTTAACTTTTGTATGGGCAGTTTTCGTTTTGCACTTTCTTTGGAAACTGTGTCTGCTTTTCTAAAATAGCTGGAAGTTCGGTTTCTTCTCCCAGCATCTTTAGTCCCAGACTTCTAGCAAGAGAGAAATTCACATTTGGCCTGCCCTTACTAGTTAGGTGTCCTTGATATGTTTATTTAGGAAAGGCAAAATCAGGCTAGTTTTCACCCTTCTTCATTTGTTAATTAACCCGGTATGTGCAGTTGTATTTTATTTGGCAACTTCATGTGAGAGCCCAGCTGCTGGGAGATGAGCCACAAGAGGAGAAACAGAAGCTTTGTGTTACTGCATGGATTTTGTAGCTTGTTGATGCTCCCCCGAACTTGTTTGTCTGTCTCTACCTGGATATTGCCAGGAATGACGAAACAATGTTTAAAGGAGGAGGCAAATGATAAAACAGGGATGCAAAGCAGGTGGACTTTGACCGCAGTACTGAGTGCATGCGGGCAGCTGCTCGTGCAGACGGTGCCTGCATAAAATAGCAAAATCTTTGGAACCTCTTCAGAGCAAAACCTACTTCTCTCATCTCAAAGCCACAAAATCGTGTCCTGCTTTCTGCATCATCCTCAGTCAGCCACAGCAAGCTGGGGCTGGGCTGGGTGGAAGGCAGGAGATGGGAGGACCCGTGTTCCGTGTGTTCACCCCTGCGCCCGCATCCCTTCTGCTCTTCTTGTTCACGGTTGCTGTGAGCAATGAGGTGGGATAACTGGGCAAGGAGACAGCTCCAGCACCACCCTGTCCACCCCCACATTATCCTGACTTATTACATTGTAATAAATTGAACCATTCCACTTCATCATTTCATATTTGAGGAGATTTATAGATTGTCCTGGTGGCTGAAGAGGCAGTGATTAAAGGAGCAGTGTGCTAATGAATGAGCCTCAGCACAAAGCCTTTTTAATTAATGCACAGCCCAGGGGCTGTAAACGGCTTGCTGATAACAAGCCTGGCCCATTCAGGACATGAACTGACAACTTTGCACAAAATGAAGGCTTATGTGGAGACATGGGTAAGGTATTGAAACGGCAATTAAGGCTAATAGAATGATTCGTCTGCCCATCCATCGCTGCGGTGCTGGCCCTCCTTCAGCATTCCTGGCTCTTTCTCTGCTCTGAAGTAATGGCAGGTGGAGATTTCATTTGGCTCCTCCAACCTTTCCTCCGTGATTTAATTTATGAGTTGACTACTGCATCTGCTCCTTCATGTGGCTCTCAGTCGTGCTAGATAGGGATTTTTCACTCAAGGCCTTTCCGAACTTGCTGGAAATTTCCCTGAGTCAGATGATTTTGTCTGGTATTTTCCACTTTATTATTATATATATATATTTAACTTTTCTGATGGAACTTCTTCTTGGGAGAGAGCAGTGAATTTTTCTGCAGCTGTGGTCCATCCATCCATCCTCAACTGCGGTCCTGTCAGATTGCTTGGCAATGCAGAGGGGGGACTTGGGTCTGTGATGGGAGGGAGCTTGCCACGATGAACACACCAGTTTGCTGCAGGATGGCTTCAAACCTGTCCATGCTTTTTAGTGGGTCTTCTGTCCCCTTTCTGCACATCCTCTGGTTTGCAGCGTTGATGTGTGCTGTTAAACAGGCTCCATGCTTCATGCTAGATATCCTGTGATAAGATTTCCATGAAGTGCATTGAGATACGAGTCACAGCTTCAATAACGAGTTGTGATGAAGTGCAAGTACCTGTAACACCAGCTAGCGCTCCTCAGGCACCTCGAACAACTGCTTGTGCCACTTTCCCCAAATCTTCACCAATAACCTCCTCACCCAGGTCTTTCTGGTGTGGGTGAGAGTACTGTGTGTGAGCTGGCCGTGCCACGAAGGGCTTTGTTCTGCGTCTGTGCCTGCGCAGGGGACAGTGAGAGCGTAATGGTTACAGCAGAACCCTGTCCTTGGGAAATTATGGGTCAGATGAACAGCATAGACAGATCACTGCTGCTCCACTGAATTCTGCAGAATTACACTGACTTGTGCCAAATTCTGCACATATTCCTTCAGTTGTGGAGGTACCTGGGTGTGTTTCAGTGCTGTATCCCGTGTCAGTCTTGGAGCAAAACTCCCTTAGTCCATCCAGCCACAAGCAGCTATCATGAGCTGTACCAAAGAAGACAACTTTAACGCTGCATGGGGCCTGGCATCTCTACATATTTGGGAATGCTCTATTCCTCTGAGCACCCCCGCTGTCCTGGGACAGATGAGGAAACCAAAGCCCTCCAATGTCCCATCTGATCAAGGTTCAGCTTCTCCATTTTGCCTCACTGAATCCCTGGCAAGCAGAAGCACTTTTTTTCAGTAAAGGGTGTGTGGAGAGAGCTGGTGAACTTTTGAAACATAAAAGAAAAAGCAAAAAATATAAATGATGCTGCCCGTGGCCTGCAGATTTAATGATATTTACCCATTTGATTGATGAAGATGATGAACGAGGCTTCATGACCTGTTGAGGGTGAAAAGTCTAAGTACCAGGATGGAGAGTGAATCAATCACTTTTCCAGTTCCCCTGCCAGATGGGTTCATCAGTTAACGGCGGTTCCCAGCAGGGTCATATATTACCCCTGGCTGAGGGACGGTGTGTCAGCTATGGCTGCTGACTCTTCTCTGTAGAGATCGATAACCCATGGTGAGTGGAAGCAACACGGCCTAAAAGAAACCACTAAAACTCTTCTCTAACTTTATTCTCGTGCTAAATTTCTTTTGCTAATACACATGTTCCCACAAAACAAATAGCAAGGGTTCGACTAGACCGTGCGGTGCTGCATTCCTCAGGGCCAGGTAGTCTACAGTAGCTGGAGAGGAAGGTGGAAAGTGCTGATGGTTTGCTGGAGAATGGTCTTCTCTGGGTGCTTGCAGTGGTTCTGTTCTTTTTTTGGGTGTTTTTTTTTTTTTTTATGGTGCTTATTTAGTATTTGAGCATTTGCTCATGAAGCTCATAACATCCATCTACAAGAAAGGCTGGAAGAAGGACCTGGGGAACTACAGGCCTGACAAGTCTGACTTCACTGCTGGGGAGGGTTATGGAGCAGATCATCCTGAGTGCCGTCACACCACGTGTACAGGACAACCAGGCAATCTAGCCCCATCAGTGTGGGTTTGTGAAGGGCAGATCCTGCTTGACTAACCTGATCTCCTTCTATGACAAGGTGACGCACTTAGTGGATGAGGGAAAAGCTGTGGATGTGGTCTACTTAGACTTTAGTAAGGCTTTTGACAGTTTCCCACAGCACTCTCCTGGAGAAGCTGACTGCTTGTGGCTTGGATGGGCGTAAGCTTTGTTGGGTTAAAAACTGGCTGGGTGGCTGGACCCAAAGAGTCGTGGTGAGTGGAGTTAAATCCAGTTGGAGGCCGGTCACTGGTGGTGTCCCCCAGGGCTCAGTACTGGGGCCAGTTCTCTTCAATATCTTTATCAATGATCTGGATGAGGGGATCGAGTGCACCCTCAGTAAGTTTGCAGATGACACCAAGTTAGGCAGGAGTGTTGATCTGCTCGAGGGTAGGAAGGCTCTGCAGGGGGATCTGGACAGGCTGGACCGATGGGCTGAGGCCAACGGTATGAGGTTCACCAAGGCTCAGCGCCTGGTCCTGCACTTGGTGCANGCTCTGGTGAGGCTACACCTCGAATCCTGTGTTCAGTTTTGGGCCCTCACTACAAGAAGGACATCGAGGTGCTGGAGCGTGCCCAAAGAAGGGCAGCGAAGCTGGTGAGGGGTCTGGAGAACAAGTCTTAGGAGGAGCGGGGTTGTTTAGCCTGGAGAAAAGGAGGCTCAGGGGAGACCTTACTGCTCTATACAAAGCCTCCTGAAAGGAGGCTGTAGTGAGGTGTAGGTCGGTCTCTTCTTCCAAGCACCAGCTGATAAGATAAGAGGAAGTGGCCTCAAGTTACACCAGAGGAGGTCTAGGTTGGATATTAGGAAAAATTTCTTCACTGAAAGGGTTGTGAAGCATTGGAACAGGCTGCCCAGGGAAGTGGAGGAGTCACCACTTCAAAAGACATGTAGATGTGGTGCTCAGGGACATGGTTTAGTGGTGGACTTGGCAGTGCTAGGTTAACAGTCGGACTAGATGATCTTAGAGGTCTTTTCCAACTTAAATGATTCTGTGATTCTATGATTGTGAAGAATTTTTCTGTTCCTGCTTTTGGCAGCAGGATTTGGGTCACAGAGACTGAGGGTAAAATGTTGTCCTTCTACAGCGTCCAGAGAACTCATTCCTTTTGCCTCATGAGACATATTCTTGTTGTGCCATCTAAATGTTGCAGCTTTCTGGGGGCAGGACTATATCTTTATTATTTTGAGTAATATTTACCTTGCATTGTGTCCTCAGTAGAAGTAGGTGAAATATTTGCAGACATGTTAGTAAATATGGTTTGAAAAACAGCTGTATAGAACCATGTAACAAGCTCTGGACTTGGGATGTTCATAAAAAGTTTTGAGGCTTTATATTTCCTGAATTCCACCAACCTTGTAAGCAAAGCCAACGTGATTTATGGCTTTGTGTTATGCTCCTGTGAAACTTGCAGGATTCTGATATAAAATTCTCCTGGCTTTAACTGTCAAGTTTCACCTGGGTCCTGCTTGGAGACCATTATTCTTTGTTGTCATTTCTGAACAGCCTTTTACAGTTGGAGCTTGGCATTATATAGCACTTAATAACAAGCAGGTTACACTCCCGAGTAAAGAACATTCTGCTGTGTTCAAACCTTTTATAGTGATCATTGAAACTGTTGATGTCCAGGACAGATATGCAGAGTGTTTTGCAATATATTTGGGTAGGGACTACTCCAGTAGTTTTTGCTTGGTTATTTAGAGCTTAGAGGTGGTGGAGGATTTTCATACCTTCTGAGTTCAGTTACGTGTAAAGTCCCAAGCTGTGTTGGTAGAGAACGGGAGGCAGGAGCTTCCGTGCCTTTGGTGCTGTGAGTTACCCTTGGAAGGAATCTGTCCCCTCATTAACTTGGTCTACCGAATCAGGACCCACTGGGGAATCTTGCTTTAATTATCTGGCCTTAATATGATGTCCTTAATGTCTTGGTCAGACAGAGGTGCTGTCACATGCAAAGGTCCTTGCCAGGCATGAAAAACGTGGTGGGAAGTAAAGGGAGGAATATGTTGTGGTAATGCTAGAAAGTAAGAGCTGATGTCCTTGTAATGTGCATGTCCAGACCCCAAGTTTTAAGGAGGAAGATGCTGTTGGTCAGGCTTGATCAGTGTTGCAAAATACACAGAACCAGCACAGCCACTTTTCAGCCAAGAGTGTCATGAAAAAAAGGAGAGGTGACTTTTGGGCAAGGCTGATGGACAGGAATGTCTCAGCACTACTTGTTTTTCCTGGCTGTGCTGCAGACTCCGTGTGTGACCTTGTAGACATTTTCAAATCTTTCTTTTCCTCTTGTATCTGTGCAATCCGTTTAAACTGCTTCCTAGGGCAGGGAGTGTGTCTTACAATATGTACTTAATCGAAATGTGACTCACATTTGAGGCTTCTGGGCACCATTTTTGATATCAATAATAATCATGATAGTGAGAGACCAAAGACAAAGCAACAATTCCCAGGAAAAACAGAGCAGTGGTGTTCTGCTGTATTGGTAATTCAGGTGTAAGGAATATAGACGAGTTTTAGCAGGAAACCAGAAGCACTGAAGAGCTCCAGACTGCAGTCCTAGTGTGGATGGATAGTTGTTGTTAGATGGTTGTTACACGACAAAACAGCTGTCCAGACCTCCCTGTGCTCTTTGTGGGTGGGAGGAGAGGAAGGGGAACACAAACATTTCCTGGGGAGGTGTGCAGGAATTCGTCAGGACGGTGTCCAGAGCAAAGCTCAGACTTGGCTTGGCACTGGCCAAGATGGGCCCTGAGTCACAGGCAAGGGTGGAGGAACTGGGGAGATCCCCGTCTCCCCAAGGAAGTCCGTGCCAAGCCTAACTTGCAAACGTAGTGAGAATTAGAGCTTTTTCAGGCTGGAATTGCAGTTTAAACTCCGTGACTTATATTCAGCCCAATACAGTCATCAGAGATTGGCTTAAACTCATTATCTCCTTTTCATTAGCGTTAACCATTAGCTCTGGGTAGTCCTGTTATTGATATAAATGTCTCTGAAACCTTCTGAGCTCTTGGCTTCAACAGATTTCATAGGCTGGTTGGGGAAAGTGTTTCTTTTCATCAGCTTTGAATTTGTCACTATTTCAGTGGAATCAAAGGGGACTGCTTGTGTTGCAAGGCAGGGAGGATAGAAATACCAGATGTACTTTGTCTCTCTCATTCATTAATTCATATACATTTATCATAAGGCTTCCTATTTGTCTCCTTTTTAAGATAAATAATCTCAGCCCTTCCAATCCCTTGTCATAAGGTGACAAGAATGATTTAAGGACCTGGAAAAATCCCATATGACAAGGGATACAGAGACTGGTATATTTAGTCCGGTCATCTCATTTCCTGAGGGACAGAGCAGAAGATGGAGATGACCAGACTGAACATGCTAGTTTCTCTGAAGACGTCCTGCTGAGTAACACAGGGACAAATGCACGGACACACATTTGTCCACCCAATGTTTTCCATTTTTTAACACATTTCTGTAGCTTTGGGCTGTGTTAAGCGTGGCTTGAATATTGAATAAGATTAATTCAGGAGGGGCTGTCTGTGTGGCTTATTGGGTCCTGAACCCAGAAGTGGCTGCTGAAGGTGTCTGGGTCATTTACTGCACAGGCATGATTTTATAACTGAACTGAGGTTATAGCTGTGGCATTTGTTTAAGATGTGATATAAATTACAAGGTGTCTTCTAGAGGATTTGGAAGAGCTAGGCTGCCTTGTTCCTTTTCTCCTATTTTGAAGGTTGTGCAACCCCATTTCCCCCCAGAATACCAAAGTCTTTCTCAGGTTATTGAGGAGGCTCAGCAGGGCACTCACTGTCTGCACTCTGGTTAAAAGCGGCTCTGGTTTAGGACACTAATCCGATTGTAAATCCCAGTGCTTGGATATCTCTAATAATAACTCCTGGCACTTGAATGGTGGCTTGCACACATCCCTAAAGCAATCAGTAAACACCCAGCTAATCCTCCCAGTGCCCTGGGAGCAGCAGGGTGAACAATTAGTTAACGTTTGTGCAACAATCAGAGTGCCAAGGGGGGGCTGCTGTTGCTTCCCAGAGCAGGGCAAAGACCCTGGGGCAGTGTGGGTGCCCCAAGGGTTGTCCGGTGAGGAGCACGGCTCGGCCAAGGGATGTCTCCTGTAGCACCCTTGCCGTATCCCAGGCACTCCTGGGGCTTGCTTGTTTATGAGCTCGCTGTGAGCTCAAATGGAACAAACTGTTTGAGAAATCTCTCCCTGCAGCCGGGCCTAATTTGTCCTGTCAATCTGATGCTCACCTTCCTTCGCTCGTATTTAGTGCCATTGATTTATTGGATTGCAGGAATATTAAGAACCTTAAACTATTAGTCCTGATTACAACTTCTTGGCGGCTTCATCACTCCATGTGCCTTGATGTGCTCCTACCAAGGCTAGCCCCTTCGCTGGCTCTCGGCAGCTCTCTAGCACCGGTTCGCTGCTCTCCTCTTCTGCCCATCCTTTTGCTCTGCTGAATGAGCCATGCTTGCAGTGAAAGGTGAGTTTCTGTTTTTTTGGGGAGAGGGGAGGCGTAGTGAAGTGAAACAACTTTCTCAGACTGAGATAGACTCACCTGTAGCGGAGCCAGAGAAATGAGGTTGCTTGGGTCCTTGCCGTGATGCCTTTGCCACTGGAGCTCCCCTCATTTCTCTGCTGCTTCCCATCCCTTTACTCCCTTTGGCTGTTGCCAGTCCTTCTGTAGCTAGCACTGGCTCTTCTTTCCTGCATCAACGTGCTGTTAAAGATCTCGAGGTCTTTTGTCTTAGAGCGGCCTGCACAATATCTTCCCTTCTCCTCCCTTTTCTGGCTCCTGAACGCTTCCAGAAAGAGGTGGGGTCTGTATGGATGTTCGCTCACCGGGAACACATTTAGCTCCCCTGGAGGGATGGAGCAAACTGCAAAGATGTGCTGTAGGAGCCCTGCTTTTGAAGCTGTCACTGGCCTGGATCAGGAGAAAAATAGCCTCAGGCAGCAAGAGAGGAGGAGAGCAGGGAATTTGGGGCGAGAAAAGCACTGAAAGGAACAATCTGCACACGGGCGCGCTGTGCCGGGGGGGCTGCGGGCAGCGGGTGCGTGGGTGGGCAGGGTGCCCAGCAGCGGGCTGTGCGTGCGTTTTCACTGGGACCAGGAGGCTGTTGCCGGTGTGCAGTAGGGATGCTCGGCCCCAGCCGTGCGCTCTGGCGTGAGGATGCTGCAGGGCTCATTACCCTGTGGGTGGCTGCAGGAGATTGTCTCCTCACCTGTGCTGATAGATGCAGGGGCGAGCCTGGCCTGTGTGTCTGTCCGAGGGGCTGCTTGTGCCCAGGCTGGTAATAGATGAGCTTGTTTATGAGGCGGTGAGCCAGGAGCTGACAGTGCTGGCAGGTACTCCTGTCACCGCACCCTCCCATCCATCTTCGTCGGCTTTACCAACTGCCCTGTCCCTTTGCTCAGCTTCCTCTCTGGTCAGCACGTCGTGGGCAGGAGGAAAAGCTGCCCAAGAGGAATTCATTAGTGGGGACTAAGAGAGAGAGGAAAGGCTTTTAACTGAATCTGAAAGCTCCACGCTATTTATGATGATGGTCAGGGAGGCTCTTACCTCTGCAGTGCCTTCTAAACGATGCCAGGAGACGCAGAGGTCTGCCAGAAGCCGGGTGGCTAGGGTCCGGCTCCCTGCTTGGGGTTGCCAGCTATTAAACGCTTCAGAAATGATGCTGTGTCCCATGCTGGATGTCACGATGGGGGGAGAGAGAGGCAGCAGGCTCCCACCACCCCTGTCCGCCCTTGGGGAGCGGGTCACATCCCAGCCATCAGGAAACAGAGGGGTTCCTCCAGCAGCACAGCGCTTGGAGAAGCGGCAGCTGGATGCCAGGTGCCATCCCCAGACCTGAGCCTCCTTTCCTGCCCTCCAGAGGCTTTGCGGTGAGATGAGAGCTTCGTCTCCAGTCTCGTCCGTCCTCAATCACTCATGGCCTCAGAAATATTTCACAGAAAGGGTTTCCAGTCTGCTGGGTTGAGACTCGCTAGCTCGTCTCGGCGAGCCGCTGGTGAGTAACGGCCGGTGTGTGCTCCACAAGGACCTGGCTGTTTCCCGACGAGAGGCTCTCAATCATGCTTTCTCAGCCCCGTGGCCACGCAGTACTTCAGCCTAATTACAGTAGAGCTGCTTAATAAACTGCAGCCACGAGGCAGAAGGGGACTTCTAAGCTTTACCCCCATCTCCTGGCTTTTACTGCCCACTGGGGAGCTCCGGTGTGCCGGGAAGCAGCAGGTCCTGCCCGCTGGGGGTGTCCCCAGCGGGGGGCCACCTCCCCGTCCACCCCTTGCCGTGGTCGGACAGCAGCATCGCCTGCGGCTGGGCCTTTGTGTCCAGGCTGTTGGGTCCAGCACAAAAGGGATGAAGCAATGGGCAGACTGAGTGGGAAGTCACCTTTCTCCAGACCTCGTTTGACATAAATGGTCTTTTGCTCCATTTTGGCCCCTCCGCACAGTTTGCAGGAGCACTGGTGCCAGCTGTGATACCAAATACCAATGTGGTGCTGGGAGCTGGCTGAGATGAGCCAGCCTTTGCAGGGGACAACAGAAAATATTTGGTCTTTGCTTGACGCATGGGACATTTGGACCAGTAAATCGGCTGTGAACAATTCTTCAGTTCTCTTCCACACCTCGCGCTGCCCTTTCCTTTGGCTGTCGATGCTCCCTGGTCCCATGGCTTGGTGCCTGGACGAGCAACAGGCACGTTACTCACCGAGCAGCCAGCCTGCTTAAGGAGCTAAATTTATTTCATTTTCTAAACTGCAGCTGGGAAAAAATAAGAAGCCATTAGGCTGTCAGTTGTCAGAGCTTTACAGGAGCATCAACGCATCGTGTTTTTCTTTACTGAGACATTAAATGTGTCAAGACCTGTGATGGACTGTCTGGATCAAATTCAGAGGGCAGATGGGATGGCGAGCTAGGGCAGGAAGGCTTGCTCTGTCCTCCCAGGCTGTGCCGTCAAGCAGAACCTCTGGAACGCTCGGCTTTCCAAAGTGCAAGGGCAAATCCTCTCCTTTTTGTGGCTACTCCGGGTGGTTTGGGTTTAGATGAGATATGGGGGACACTGCGGCTGGGCTGGCTCTTGGGATTTTTATTTATTTTTTAATGAGTTTGTAGGATGCACAAAAACCTCCCAAAGCCTTCGATGAGCGGATTTGCAAGGTTCTCCCGAATGCAGTGTTTGGTCTGCATGCACATGAAATGTATGGCAAATATTTTATTTCAGATGCTGGCATATTTGCACTGGCACTGACTGCATTACATGTGAGTGATGAAAGGCCCTGTATAAATATGGTGTTTCCATCGGTATTGATTGCATTAGGATTGCAATTACATTTGCAACGGAGCCGACTGTATTATGTGTGTCGTTATATTGGCAGTCATCATTAGTGCTTGCCCGAGGCCAGTTTCTTTTTCCTGGAGCCATGTCTGGAGCAGGAATGGAGCTGTGGGGGTCAGCGTGCGCGGGGGCACCTCTGGCTGCGCTGTGCCTGCCCCATGCCATCAGCTGCGTGTCCCTCCCCAGAGCTGGGGACAGAGCTGGCTCCTGCTGCTTCCCACAGAGACAGTCACATGCATGGAAGGAAGGACCTCTAAACTTTCAAGATGCTGTTGAAAAGTTTCTTCTTGCTCTCTGTGCTGACCTCTATTACAGAAGTTAATTTCTTCACATCATCTAGGTAGTAAAATGTCTTTCCTCCTTTGATTCAACCTTTGTCTCACGCTGCCTTTTTTGTTTAGTGAGAAGAGGTGCTATGGGCTCAGAGGTGTTTTTGATATTTTCCAAGTCAATATCCCTTCCTGGTAAGAACAAGATGCAATCTCCGTGTGCGTGCATCTGCAGGCTCGCACAGAGGGAAGACTATTGCTGGTAAAGGAAGAAAGGGATGTGCATTTCCCAAATGCAGGCAGGGAGGTATGGCTTTGCCTTTTGTTGTCCTCTGAAGCTCGTCTGAAGGATGCCCTTTGCTGCCCTGCTCGGGAAATGTCTCTCACTGGACGGGAGGGAGTTTTGTGGCTGCTCCTTGCCCAAGGCCAAGGAAGGCTCTGTTACAAACTGATTAAAAGCAGATGCCTTGAGCTCAGGCAGCTTTCCCCCTGCCTGAGCGGGTGTTAATGGGAGAGGTTACAGGGGTGATGGAGAGTGAGGGCTGCAGCAAGAAGGGGCAGAGGGTGGGGACAGTGGGAGATGAGGAGGTGAGAGGAGCAGCGATGGCTGCAGAGGCTTTCTTCATCTGCTCACTTAATTACAGAGGAGATGGGGAGCTGGCCTGGTGGCCCTGACTTGGCCACCCCGTGCCCTTTGAAAGGTGGTGGGGATTTGGTCCGGGCTCTGCCTCTGGCTCTCAGCCACTGCCCCAAGGATTTGTCTTCACATGAAGAAAACCAAAAACCAAACAAACAAAAAAAAACACATGAAGGGGGTGAAAATGGTGAGGGGGAGGAAGGAAAGAGGAAGGGACACAAAATGCACTCCCTATCTGACAATCCACATGAGTTTGAAGTCAAAACATTCTGTGCATGTCTGCTTTTTTCCTCGCTCACCACCTGGTAGCTATTATCAGATGACAATTTATTCCAGGCGTCCTCTTGGGAAGAGATTTCATGAGCAGAAAGATTTTAAACCAGGAAGGGCCCTGATGAGCCTGGGCGGTTCATGGTTCCCGTCCTGAGCTGTGTTCCTTGCTGCTGGCTCTGGTCCCCTCCTGCGAGACCTCGGGCCGCGGAGCTGAAGTTTTACATCCAGCATCCTGCGCTGGCTCTGGACCAGCTCTGAAGCAGGGAGCTTTGGCGTGGTGGCACAGCTCAGACAGGGAAGGACCAACCCAACTTGGCTGGGAGAAGAGGGTAGGGGTTGTGCATGGGCTCTGAGGTGTGCTTAGCAAGGAATTTCATCTTTTATAACCCCTGCAGGTACAGATCGTGATGCAGATATAAGTAGTTGCTGCCAGGGAGCAGCTGGATGGCAGGAGCTCCTCCATCTTCCTGGAAGGCTGCTTCCCGCAGCAGCACTGCGCGGTTGTCCCCTACTCAGGAGTTTGTCAGGACAAATTGCCGGTTCATACAGTGCCTTTTGTCTTAGCTTTTGCCTTTGTCGCAAAGGCCTATTAGTCAAATTATTAACTACTAGAATATTACTTCATTGCTAAAGACACAGTAATAGGTTGCACTGGGATAATGTACCTCCAGAAAAGCCTTCATCTTATCAAAGCGGCCACCTTTTCCCTGCATATTATGGCTTTCCCCTCATTAGCGGGGACATTGGGATTGTTATCAGAGCACCGCTGCGCTACCTTCCCCCAGTGCACAAAGCCATGCCCAGTGCCTCCCGCTCCCCCCAGGCCCCTGTGCTTCTTGCAAGCACCGAGCTGCAACCGCGCGGGCGTCAGCATGGGGCTGCGTGTACCTTGGCGCTGGCAACTTCGCCTCTCCGACAGTGAAAATAGACTTGTCATGTTTGGTTTGGTTTGGTTTCCAGCAGATGTACTCACAAATAACTTCATTTGACGGCGATGATGGGGAAAGAAAAGAAAATCATCCCGATCACTTCCTGACTGTTATCCCGTGATCTACAGAGCTACTCAGAAATTAAAAAAAAAGAAAAAAAGAAAAGAAAAAAGAATTGTGAATAATTTGACAAGAATGTCAGTGTTTCTCGAACGAATTACTTGCAGCACAAAATTCAATTGGCTTGAGTTTCCAGTGCACTTCAGTGCTGGTTCCCGAGCAGTCGGGCAGGGCTGTGCTGTCTGCCTTCCCAGCACGGCGAGGGGCACAGTGCACATTAAAATGCATTGCAAATCACAGAGCTGTTACGGCAACTCTCAGGGTTTGAGTGAAGATATTTTGGGAGGGGAGGGAGAGATGCAATCAAATCAGTTTGCCCTCAACCACCTCATTCCCACTTGTGCAAGCAGGACCCCACCAAGCTGTCCAGGCCTGCAGGTCCCAGAACAATGACAGGGTTGTGGGTTGTGTCTGTTCAGGGTCCCCATTTGAGTTGAATTTTGATTTGTTTTAATTTAAAAGGTGGATTTGTTGGCAGGCGGTGAGTGAGGGAGCAGTGCTGTGCCAGTGCCCCCAGCTGGCCCCCAAGCCGCTGCGTTGCTGTGATGCTGGATAAAAGCAGCACAAAGCAAGGAAAAGGGAAATACAAGGGGAGGGGGAAGCTGTAGCAAGATTTAATGCAAATTCCTCCTTGTCCTGGCTGTACTTGCATCCAGCAAGCGACTCCTGCGACATGGGGTTTGGTCGGCAGGAGTGCGGCTCTGCGATGGGGCCGCTCCCCAGCAGCTGGAGGCAGAGCACACGGCTCGGTCTCTTGTTTAGAGAGCTTTGGTTTTTGTAAGTTCAAAATGAGATGGCAAATTGAATTTGTTCATGAGCATGGAGGCTCTCTAGGGATTCCTCTTTAATTCACTAAGGTTGCTTTAAGGGACTTTCTATTTTAGCACAGAAAGGATGGGCTTGGTTCTTGCTTCTTGCTTGCTTTCTTTAAGATTTTTCCCCTTTGCTTGTGGCTCCTGCAGAGTCTGTCCAAGACCAAAACCCACGGTCCCTTCCCATGGTCCTTGTCTCTTTGCATGCTGAAGTCAGGCAGCACTCCCCTCCCTGCAGGGCGGTTTGCGAAGCACTCAGGGGCACCTGCTGGAGGGGCTGCGAAGAGCGGGGTTAGCAAAGCCCACCCATGCTTTTGGGGCTGCCAGAGGATGCAGGGCCTTGGTCTTTTCCCCCTCCTCCCCATTCTCTTTGCTCTGCAAGTAGCAGGAGCTTTCGGGGTGAAGCATTGCCTCCGGGCAGCAGCTTTGCACAGGACGACGGTGTGCACCGTGCAGCAAAACTTGGGCTAGCAGCAGTACCTGTGCTGCAGCCTGCCCCAGCCCCCAGCTCTTCCCAAATTCTCCTCCTGGATACCGAGAGAAAAAACACGCTCTGCGTTTTTGTACAACTTTTGGGAGGTGGGTTATTTCTGTGTTTTCCCCTCCCTTTTTCCCTTGTATCGCCTCTGAAAAATGAACGCATGTGCAGCTGAAAAGGCGGAGGCAGAGACCTCTCCAGCATGTGAATGTGGTTCGGTTTTGCTAATACTTCAGTCTCATGCTTAACCCGATGAAACACTGCGGTCTGCTAAACTCAGAGGGCTGGTGGTTAAAGCGAAAACAGCATTTGTAACAAAACAGGAAACGAGGTGAATTTTACTGTGTTTTAGATTTTGCTGTGATTCGAACGTCAGCCTGGATTTGTTGTCCTTCTGGGAGTGTCAGGAAGCAGCAGACGGAAGGTGCAACAGTAAAATTCATTGCCTGCCGAGCTTGATGCTGCTGCGGGTATGAACCTTGCACTTAAAGTAGATCCTTGAGGTTGTAAACCCCAAGGAAAGGAGGAGATGAAACCCCGAGGCTCTCCAGCAGACCTGCACCTCCGCGCCTGCCCGTGTGGCTAATGGGGCTCTCTGACGCACGCCAAGATCTGCACTCGGAAGGTGCTACTGAAGGACAAAGTCTGATGATGTTTGGATCTTAATGTTTTACAGCTCCCCTGCCTTTGAACAATGCCTAAAAATACAAGTGTATGCAAATTATAAACTAATTCAGATGATGGAGCATGGGAATATTGCTCATACTCCCCAAGCATGGCATTTCCAATCATATCTTCGTTTCATTTTTAAGCAAAGAAATCATAATCTTGACATGTTTATCATTCAGTGCCTGCACCAATTATCTCTTTGGGTTCATTCTATAGTTCATAGAACTGATAGATTATGATCATGTTGTTAAGAGAATTGTGCAGTCATTATTCCTCCAGCTGGAGGAGAAGTTGAAAAACAATTATAAAGAATGATTCTCCTTTGGATTGCTTTCTGAGTTCATGAAATAGGCAAGTCCCTATTACTGGGGCCATGAGCTGCAAGGCTACTGCCACTCTCAGTTTTGATCTCCTGTGATCCAAACCAGATGACTTGCAAAGCTGATTTTCTCTAGCAAGCTCCGGTTGTAGTTATTTTTTTATGGGTTGATATTAGAAAGATGAATGCTGCACAAGACCTGAAACTGTGCAGAATGCTGATTTCCAGTTTAATTAGCACAGACGTGGAGGGGATGCGCCAGTGTATGCCTTTTGGGAGGTGGTGGGGTTAGAGCTTGAGACCCAAGGCTTGCAATCAAATAACACCACAGTGGCATCTGTGTGTAATTCTGACTTGGAACTGCGTGAAGTGTCGTTCCCTCAAATTCAGTTTTGTTCAGAGATTAGTTTCCTTTCAAAATCCTTAATGAGACTCAGGGGACTGTGGCCCCCGAAGAAAACAATTGCAGAGCTCCTGAAGAAGGAGTCTGCTGGGATTTGGGATGCTGAAGGCAGCAGCGTGTTCCTGGGGGAGAGCTTTTCTTTGATCCCCAGAAGGAGCTCTCTAATCCCGTCCATTAACATCTGGGCAGCCAGAGGCCTTCCTTCTGCGATGGATTGTCCTCAGAGGAATACATTCCCTTTCCATTCCTCCCTTGCCCCAGCTCTCCATGCACGCTATTGAATTTTCGAGTTACTTGACCAGAAGGGAACAGAATAAGACAAACAAATGTCAAAGCATCATTCCCATGCTTAGATTTTGCCTCCTTGTCTCTCCAGGGCCTCCCTCCCCTGTCTCCCAGCTGGTGCTCAGGACAGGAGCAAACGGCCACGTTCAGGGCATCAGCTGCGTACGTGCTTCTCCAGTTTGGGGCTGGATGAAAACCCCTGTCCCCCAGGCCTTGTTGTTTTGCCTTCTTGCAGCGGTCAATATCGAATGCGTGAGCAGATCTAATAACGCACCTTGTCAATATTTATGTAGCTCGTAACAGGCTGGGTATTCCAGAGCAGCGTGTGTAATGACTGACGCGCAGAAGTAACTCTCCAGACGTGAAGTGCCGTGTGCCTGGGAACGGAGGAGCAGCACTTGAGGGGCTCTAGGGACTCTGCAGTGCCGTGGAGTGGCAGCTTGCCTCCCCGCGCTGCTCACCACTCCCCTCCTCGCGCTTCAGACCTCTTCCCTTTCTCCATCCCCTCTCCGGAGGGCTAGCTCAGATTTTCCTCTGGGGAAGATGATGGCCAGGAGACAGTGTGCTTGCTACGAGCCCCCTGATTCCTTTGGTGACCTCTGCTGTTAGTGTGGGCTTTGGTCCTGTGTCCTCACATGCCCCGTGACAGCCCTAGGTGAGGTCATTTGGGTGCTGCGTGCTCATGCAAGAGGGATGCGTGTCCCCAGCCTAAGCCCGTGCTTTAGAAAAGAACCTGCTTTTACGTGGGCACCCCAGCTGTGGTGCCGATTTGCCAGCTCTCTTTGGCGAAGCCTGGGTCTTTGTCCTGGCATTACTGGAAATGCGTGGAAATGGTGTCCCTCCCAGTCCTGCCAGCTTGTTGGAGCTGCTGGTGCCACTGACCCAAGCTGGAGCAGTTTTTTCTGGTGGAAGCAGGCAAGCCTGTGTCCCAGCTTTGTGGGAAGGTGACCTGGCCTCTCGGGCTGCAAAGAAAGACCGAGGGCTCGGTGTCGCGGTACAGGGAGGATGGCTGGGGGTTTGCATGCTTGAGTTTGGTGGGGGAGTCAAGAGTCCTTGAAACTTTAGAAGAAAGCTGGAGAAGCAAACGTTGTTATTTCCAAACACCTACCACCCCGAGTTCCTGGAGCTAACAGGCTCCCTGTAGCTCTCTGCTTGTTGGTATTTGGTAGATGGATAAACATGCTTTATTTCTTTATAAAGGGGAAAGGTTGTTTACAAGTTTTAAAACAGAATGGAAATGCTGTTTTCCATCAGAAGTGTTTCATGAACAATAACAAAATAATGTTTAAAAAGCCCTTGAAGTGTCCCTTTCAAATGAAAAATCAAAGTGCTGGGAAGAATATTAAGCGCACACAAAAACAAGGTATTAATGCTTATTAATGAAGTAAGAAAAAATAAAATAAAATGCAGTTGAAAGCAGAAATCTATGCCTGGCATCAAAACCTTTGTGAAAATGCTTGAGCCAGAATCCAGATCTCCCCAGGAGACGGTCGTGTCTTCATTTTAAAACAAAAAAGTCCTCAAATCCACCTGTACTCCCAACCCCTCTGTTCGCTGCGTGGCCATGGGCTGCGTGGGAGGGGAGGGGAAAGGGCCCCAGCACCACAGCCTCCAGTGCTGGAAAAGGCCCCCGGCTGCAGGACCTGGGTAGGTGCCTCCGTGGTGAGGAAAAACAAGCCCTGGGGCTTTGAGAACTAAGGTGCTATCTTATTAATGAGGGTCAGGAGGGGACTCTTTCTGGCCAGGAAATGCCCTGGGGGTTGGCTGTAGGGATCTTGCATCTTCCTCTGTGGTATTCAGAGCAGGTCGCTGCAAGAAATGTACCAGAGGTGCGATCAGGTGCTGCTAATTCTGCTTGCAATCACATTTCTCAAAGGAGTATGACTCCTTTTTTTAGTATTAGACAACAGCAGGGATAATATTTCGGGTGAATTATCCTTTTCCTTTTAATCGCTGTAGCAGGGATAGAAAAAGAAGCTTTTAAAAACAGATTCTCTCACGGCACATGGTGAGTCAGAGCAAGGCTTCCTTGCCTTGAAGAGCAGGGCCAAGGAGGACACCGGATGTATTTCCCTTTACTTCATGGCCAAACCAATTACAAAATAAAAGTATTTCTGAGTGCCAGAGGAGGGAGCCAGCAAAGCACAGGAAATCTGGAAGATTTCACTTTTTAACGTCTCTTTTCCTAATGAAATCAGGATAAATTGATCAGAGCGGCACCGAGCTTTGCGCAGGCAGCGTCTGGCACTTGTGAAGGAGTTGGTAAAACTGGCGTTGGTGCCCGATCGGTGCTTTGGGTGCACTCGCTTTAAAAGGCAAAACTCTTTGTGACTTCTTATCCTAGAGGATAGGGCTTCCCCTCTCTGCCCTGCTCATGGGCTGCAGTTAATTTCTTGCAATAGCAGCATCCCTTGCAGAGAGGGTTTGCACGGCAAGAAGAGCCCCGGCGAGGCTTGTTGGTGTGCTGGGGAGCGGGGGGACCGTGGTGCCGCCAGGAAAAGCTGGGGGAGGCAGGGAAAAGGCCATCTGTGAGATGCTGGAGGCGTCTCTCTTCCCTGTGGTGTTGCTGTCAGAGGCAGGGATGCAGCGGGAGAGCCGGGGAAAGGAGAGCTCTGCCCCGGGCAATGCAGGTGTTGCTGCAAGGTGGCTCTCCCAAAGTGGCCAAGTCCAGCCTGAAGTCTCCTCGCTGGCGTTAGGGATGGGTGAGAACTGGCATTGCTGGGCTCTTGCCACTCATTTGCGGGCCTCGCCTTTTGATTTACTTGCACTCCACCCCTCTGCAAATTCCCATTCCCCGTCAAGTTGCCTTGCAATGTGCCGCATACGAAATGGAGGAGATAAAATTACAGAGTCTCAGAATTGGCCAGGCTCAGTGCAATATATAACATACCAGATGGCACTACATGATGCCTCTGAAATATCTGTGCAATAGCATTTTAAGAAATGTATAAGTGATCAGGCAGCATATGGAAAATACTTTCTGTGCTGCGCGAGGGTGCGGTGCCCCCTCTCCCGGCACCTGCTCGCTTTGCCGAGTTAGGGGCGCGATGCGGCGGCGAGCATCGCCCCGCTTTGGCGGAGGAACCCTGGCAAGGGTCGTGCCCGTGCAGCTGGGCGCCTGAGCCACGCCAGAGGTCTGGATTTCGGCATGGTGTTTCTGGTTTTTGTATTCCCTACCTTGCTTGCTTGGGTGCCTTCGTGCGGCAGCAAGGGCCGGGGTAAGCCGCAGGGCTGGGTTTGCAGCGGTGGGGCGTGCTTGGGGTGTGCGCCCTGTGCTACCCACGCTCGTGCAGAGAGGTATTTGGAGCTGTCAGTCTCGCGTGCTGTCTGTCTGTCCACCCACTTAAATGTCTATAAAAATCCAGGGTGTATTAAATGTCTGAGAGCCCTGGACAGGCTGAGCCCTGCTGCTGAGTCTGGGGCTCCTGGTTTGCTTTGTTGTCCTGTACTCACATGCCCCGTCTGAGAGTTTGAATCGGCGTCTGAAATGTGCACCTTGGTCCCCATTTCTGGTTTAACCTACAGAAAAATCGAAAGTAGGAATCTTGCAGAAAGCAGACTTACTTCCCTTCTTCATCTTTCCTGACTTTGTCCTCTCTGTTATCTCGACGGCTTTCTGTTCGCTGCTGTGTTTCCCTTTAATCTGGAGCCCTCTGTTCTTACCTGAGCTACAGAGGACTGACGAGGAAAGCCACTGAACACAGGGAAAAATGAAAGGGAGCAAAACTTAAAAAATGTTTTCTTTTTCTCTCATTTAAAAACCAAACAAACAAAAAACAAACACCCCCTCCTGGTCACACTGCCAATAAGTGATGCTTGAATTACCCTTGAACCATCTCCTGCTTATGGGTCAGGATGCGCTGTTTCTGTCCTGTTTTTTATCCCCCTTCCAACTTTTTCCCTGACGCTAAGTCGTGATCAAAGCCAGAGAAACAAAAGTCCATGATGATGGGAGAAGGAAATGCTGTCCTCCTGCCAGCAGGCGAGTGGCATCTGATGGGAAGGGAAGTCAACGGGGAAGGAGCGTGCTGTCTGTGAGGAGATAACGTTTTGTACACGACGGCAAAGGGTTAATTACTACCATCAAAGATCCACCCAAGGGTATCTCACGTTTAATTGCTCTCTGGAGAGGACCCATCCTCCTGGAGGCTGAGGAGGGGACAAACCCCATCGCTGGCTTTTCCCACCTGGCTCCTGCTGGTCAGAGATTTTGTGCTCGGAGATGGGGGGCTCTGAAGCCCGGGTGTTTTGGGGGTGCAGCTGGGAGCACACAGGGCAGGGATCAGGCTCAACTCGGGGTGCCCGGAGACTGGGCAAGGCAATGGGCACAAATTGAAGTTCTCTTTAAACGTAAGAAGAAGCTCTTTTATGGTGAGGGTGGTCAAGAAAAGGTTGCCTATTGTGGAATCTCCATCCTTGGAGATGCACAGAAGTCAACGACATGGTCCTGGGCAACCTGCTCTGACATGAGTACAGCTTCACCCCGTGAAGGCTGTCATCACCCTGCACCGGCAGTCGTGGGGAGGTGTGAAAGGCGCTCGCTTGGGGACATGCCTGTGGTCTGGGTACATCTGCTGCTCCGTGCTGGCTGCGGGAGGTGATGGGCCTGGGGCTGGGATCTGCCGTGGGTTCCTGGCCTCGCCATGCCGCTGCTCATTGCGCGTCTTTGGAGGTGCCTCATCCAGAGCGTGGCTGGTAACGATTCGTGATGGGAATTAGTACCCTGTCCATCTGGCCCCACTCTGCCGTCTAACAAGAGGAGATAAGTGCACTTAACAACACACCGGCTCTTGTTCAGGCCCCTTCTTCCCAAGCCAGAATCAATAGCAGGTCTCTCCAGCTTTTAGAGACTTAGATCCAGCCTTTTCATCTCTCTCTCTCTCTCTCTCTCTCTCTCGCTTTTCCCAAGCAGCACGCACTTGATTTTTCTCTTTTTTTCTTCCTTCACGCCACAGAAATTTTCCCATTCTCCCTTTCATCTGAACCCGTGCAGTGCTCGCCTAGCCAGGGCTGCAACTTGAGCGCCAGATAAGAAACCCCGCAGTGTCTGGGTTCCCCAGTCCCCGTCTCCACCTCGCTCCTGGTCATGAGCGCTCCTACAGTCGCCTTTATCTTCAAAGTGCTTTGCAAACACTAATTAATCCTCCCAGCAACCTTCTGGGGCAGGCGAGGGAGATGCTCACCTTCACCCATGGTGCCGGTTCCTCTCTCCCATGCTGTGGCTTGGGGTTTCTCTCCCTGGGTATCCCTGCTTGCTTCTTTGCTCACCTGTTTTTTGGGGAGCAGGACCCTTTTCCCCATGCAGGCTAGCAGGATGGTTTATTTCTGTGTTGGCACCTCCGGGAAAGGAGGAAGTCTGCAGGTTAATGCAAACCACGGGAGTGTCTGTTTCAAGAGGTGAGCAGTGCTGCTTGCTGCATCCTCCCCTGAGCCCCAGCCTGTTTCCCCATTTTATTTGCTGCTAATTTAATCACCTTGCCCGGCTGAATTGGTCTTGGTTTGCCTTTACCCACGGAGCTGGGTCCAGCCTTGGGTAACTTGTGTTTGCCCTTGGCCATCGCTGTAGAGATGAAGAAGCACAAGACGATGATGGAGGTGATGCATCTGCCTGGTGCAGACGTGTCTGGGGACGACTGGTGAAGCTGCTGTGGTCTGCGGGAGCGTGGGGCAGGTCCCCGTGCTCCCCACGCTCCGCGCAGGGAGCTGGGGTGGCTGAGGCTGAAATAGCGGCGTCTGCTGGATGCTGAGTGCTGGGGAGCCGAGTCCTCCCGGGGCAGCAGCTCAGGCGGCCTTTGCCTGCATTTTCTGTTTACTCCTTTAGTAGCTCTGAGTTCAGAGAGGCTTTTTTTTTTTTTAAACTACTTTTTTTTTTCTTTCCTTGCATGAAATGCAAATCAATAGATGTTGTATTCACATTCTAACAAGATGTCAAGGAGAAAAGGGTAGCCTTTCATTCAGGGAGAGACACAAACACACACAGGGAGAGGAGGGGGAGCGGTGAGGGGACAGGAAGAAGGGGGGGCTGGTGAGCGGCAGGGAGGCTGGAGGAGGCCCAGACTCTCTCCAGGCTGCATGAGGCTCTGGGGGCCATGGGGACGTGGCTGCTCCCATGCCTTGTGCGTGGCATTGCCAAGAGGGAGAGTGCCAGCTAGGGACGAGGTAGCAGAGGCTAAAGCCCATAGACACACCGATTTTCGGATCTTTCCTTCGCCCTGGGAAGGGTGGTCCGTGGAGGCAGGTGCAAAGGCTGCAGGTAGCTGGAGCGGTGAGGCTGGGAAGGAGCAGGGACGGCTGGCGTGGTGAGGTTGCAAGGAGAGAGTGAGGGAATCTCTGCCTTGTTGAATGCTTAAGGCAGTGTGTTATTTACCCCTGAGACTGGGATGGTCCCAGATGTAAATATGCGTAGAGACAGCTTGGAAAAAATACTGGAGATACACACCAAAACCATGTTAAACGTGCCCAGTAGACCATAATGTCTCCTTTCAGCTCTGGTGCTGTCTGTCAAATTTGAATATACAGTTTGTACATGAAGATTCTCTGCTTGATATCAAAAAAACAAACAACCCCATACAACCCCAAATATCCCAGAAAAGCTCCAGCAGCTAAGTATATATTTATATACATCTTTTATTTTGTCTTGGAAATCAAACAAAACAGGCCAGTGCCCTGTTCAGTCCTGTAGAGCTAGGGAGCAGTGATAGGTGCGTTTGCCTGACCACCTGCCAAAGCATGTTTATTCCCATTTTGCAGATGGGAAAGCAAAGGCATCGATATGCTAAAGGCCTGGTCCAAGGCTGTACTTAGAGCTGTACTCTTCAACGCAGGCGCCAGCCTAATTGGCCAAAATAGATACAAGGAGACTGGCTAAATGTGTGTTGGATTTGCTTAATTGTCATTACAAGGTGGAAAAGAAAATAGCATACGGGAGAAATGTTGTGGGAGGAAAAAAAGTAATGTGTTGTTTTGAAATTTGCCCAAATATAGCTTTTCAACTCCAGTTTTGAAAGCAGAGCAGCATGTTTGTTCTGAGCCCATCAAACATTTCTGTTAATTAGAAATGATTTCTTTGTTCGTTTCCTTTGGTTCCTTGAGGATAACAATATTTTGTTTTGCCTTGGGTGGTTCAGAGCTCGTGCTGCAGGTTTCGGAGTGGGAACCATGTCTGGCTCGGTTCGCGGGCTGGGAGCTGAGCCCCATACGGGCTGGCCCCATACAGCGTGGGCATGGAAATCCCAAACACCTCTGTGCGACAAGAAGCCGGTTTCCCAACACCCTTGTGAAGAAAAGGGTGATGCCTTTGGGGCCTGGGAAAGGGGCAGAGGCGGGGGAACTGAGGGCATTGCAATGCAGCATTTTTGCTCTGTGCCCCAAAATACCTCTTGTATCAGCAAGAGGGGGGCTGAGCCTCATGGGCTCGCTCCTGTGGTACACTTGTGGCTGGAGCTGAGGATAAATTCGCTTGATGTAGGCCGTTTGGGTGTCAATGAGCGGGAAATTCAGTGGAGAAATGTTGCCATGCTCGTCTCAAGCTGAAGGAGGCTGCTTGCTTTTTACTCAGTGCAATGATTTAGCTCTTTCAGAGGTCAAGGCTGTTGTGAACAATGTAGCTCCTATTAAAAGAAAAAAGTCCCTGAGCACTTTTACTTCAGCATGCTCAAACCCACCTAAAGATGTGGGAGATGGGGTGCCTTCAGCAGGTGATGTGGGAATAAGGTTGAGTTAAAAGCTTTTTAAAAACTTGTGGTTTATTCACGGAGAGGAGAAAATGAACAGAGATGGATGGCTGATAACCAGAGAAAGTTTGTCCTGGCGGTGCATGCTCGGCTCCCATCCCTCACCGGGCGAGCATCGTGGATGTGGCTTTGCACATGGAAAGCACCCATCCTACTTCTTGGGGTGCTGCTCTGTGCTAACCTAGGGGATAAACACAGCGTTGGGGAGTGGAGTTGCTGTGGTTTTTTTTTTTTTTTTTTTTTCTTTTCTTTTTTTTTTCAGATAGTGAGTTTAATGCAAAAAGGGGTCTAGAGGGAGAAGAGTTCAGGGAACTGTGATGTGTCTCGGGGGCCAGGGGTGATGGAAAAGTGCCCAGGTAGATGAGCAAAGGGACCAAGGGGAGGAGCAGAGCAAAACCCTGGGATGGGAGAGGGCCAGATGGAGGACTTCATGACCACTGGTGCCAAAAAAATGTAGCGGGTGCATAGCTGGAAGTCCAAAGAATTGGCCTAGAAGCACACTTGGGCTTGCCTGCAGCAAAAAAGAGACCTTTAGCCCCTAGGTAATGTGGCAAGAGATGGTTTTGAGCAAAACTAACCATTTTGGTTTGTTTTCAAGCATTTAAAAATGCTTACAATGTATTTTTAACAAAGCTGCAATGAATATGAAATAAGAAACTTTCTGGTTTTTTAGAAAATGTCAAAAATAAGTGTTATTCCTTTTGGAAATTTTGTTTGGAGCCTTTTTTTTGGCAGCGCAGCAAAACCAATCCCTAGCCTGCAAATGTTTTGAGTTGGGGGTGGCTGTGCGAGGGGGGATATTTTAGCTGGAAAATGTCATCCAGCCCCCATGGGGAAGCTGTGGATGAAGTTGGGGAGCTCTGGCACATGACAGAGAGATGGACAGCCACGGCCAGTGCAGTACGCTGGGGATGCTCGGGGCTTGTGAGCACTGTGGGAATATGCTGAGAGGGTTTGGGGGAAAGCAGGGATCAGGGAGAAGCTGGCAGCCTGGGAAGGAGAGGATTGCATTAAAAAGCCTGAGAAAACTCTCCTTCGCCTTGGTGGAAGCTGGATGGTATCGGGCTGGGGTCAGCAAGAGCTGACTCCAGGCTCGGTGTCCTTTTGGCATTCTGTGAGCCCACTGAAGGGGAAAAATGCAGCTCTGGTTGGGATGCACAGAGACGGTTCCTTCTTGGTTTCAGAGATTTTGTGCAAAAAAACACCCACTCACACTAAAAAGCTGAGTTTGCTCGCGGGCTCGCCTCCCTTGGCAGCAGGCAGAGCTGCTGGCCTGTTCCCGGGGAGGGTGCCCCGCGGAGGGGCGAGCCGAGGGGCTGCGAGCCCCAGCCTCGGGCCAAAGCATTCGCGAAGCCCCGTGCGCGCAGCGCCAGGCTGCTGGTGCGAGGGGAGCCGGCGGGACGTGCGCGTCCCCATCCCGGTGCCGAGAGGGTGCCCCGGGGGTCCGTGGCCACATTTAACTCCCCGGTGGCAGAGGGAGCCCCGCAGAAGAGCGGGTGTGCGTGTGTCAGTCAGCAACCCGAGCCAATGGGTGCCTGGTAGGAGGTCTGCTTCCCCGGAGCACGGACGGAGCCTGGTGCTCCTTCTGCTAGTTGCGTGCGTGTGCGCGTGTGTGCAAGGAAAAATCGGAGACACTGACTGCCTGCTCCCGTCTCTCTCTCTCTCTAGCTCGCTAACTCAGTCTCCCTCCCTCTGCAAACATTGGATTTAAACCTGCTCAGAATTCAACACAGACGAAAGCAGCGGCGGCAGCAGCAAGCAGCAAGCAAATCAGCCGCTATCCTACCGCAGCTCCAAGATGTACCATCCTGCCTGCTGGATCGTCTTCACCGCCACTACTGCCCTGCTTTTCATCCCAGGTAGTGCAAAAAGCTTTTTCTCCAGGGGCTGGGAGGGAAGCGGTGCAGAGGGTGGGAAAGCCGGGCGGTGCGTGCTGGGGGGACCCGGACCTCATGCACATAGCGCACGAACGCACGCAGGCAGCGAGTTGCTCTGCAGCAGGGATTGCCAAGCGCTTCCAGCGGGGTTCAAAGCACTGGGCTGGCCTCCCGGCTGGGTGCTGGGTCCCAGCAGCGCAGGTACTTGCAGCAGGGACTGGTTGGCATCGCACAGTGTGTGCGCACCACCCGGCTGGGGAGAGCCGGTCCCCTCCAGCAACCTCCGGCAGTAGGTGATGGGGTAACGCAGCTTTTTCCCCTTCCAAGTTGAGCACCTACTGTATCTCTCCCTCCCTCCTGAGCTGTTGTGCTGTTCTCTGTGCTCCCCCCGCATCCCTGCGGATTGCTGCCGGGCAAAGCTAGGTGCCAGCCTGCCCACCCCTCGCTCTCTTCTGCAAAGTGAAAATGAAGCCCCTGATATGGGCACCCACGGGAACGGTGTCTGTCTGTGATGAAGGTGCTGCAACCTCTGCAAGCTGAGCAGGTGGCTCCCGAAATGCAGGCTGTCCTCGTCCTCGCCGGGCCAGGGAGGATGAGGGGGAGATGCTGGGGTTTGGATCTAGCACTGGCTCCACGCCGATGCTCGGTGCTGGGGCAGTGAGTGCAGCCCTGCACTGCATCCACAGGGAGGGAGTGATAGGGGCGGACAGCAGAGCTGTGCTCTGGGGGGGAGGGTCTCCAGCATTTTTGGATGATGATGTGCAGTTCTAGCAGCTGGAAAGATCACAATCCCTGTTTAAACAGATGGGGACTGGGTGTTGAGGCTCAGATCCGATCTCGACCCAACATGTGTTTTCCGTGACTGTCAGTGAGAATTATGTTGGACACGGAAGGGCAGGGAAGAGGCACAGCTGTAATTTCAGCAGCTTTCCATGGTCTAGTTACAGTGCTTTTCTGTGTGGGGCTGGCGTGTGCGGGAAGATGAGGCTGGAAGGGGAGAGGTTAGCTGTGTCACAGCTGGAAGACAGCTCTTGCCACAGCTGTGACGAGCACAGGGGGACTCAGGCTAAAACTTGCCTCTGGAGGCTCGTGCCACAGGACCATCCACATCCAGGGGTCCCTTGGCAGAGCGGTGCCACGTTACAGCCCGAGCAGTCAGCTTGGGAAGGAGCTGCCGAAACAGGGCCGGGAGCCACTGATGCTCGGCGCGATGGCAGGGGGAGGCGATGCGCTCGACGCGTGGGCTGGGCGAGGCGCGCCGGTGGAGGAGCTCCGATGGCAGCGCCTTTCACGTGTTGCCTCCAGCTCTCCTGCATCGCCTTAAGCCAAAATGGTGCACCTACAGTTTAGCAGAGAGCACACAAGCGTGAGGATGACGTGGCTGTGTGAGTTGCTCGGTTTTGGAGAATACAAGGGGTTTTTAATGGAAAATATTACAGTGCCTTACCTTGAGCAGGATAAGGCAGCAGGTTTTCCTGGCATGGGGGCAGCTTGCTTCCCCTGAGCTGTGCTGAGCAGGGCGCTGGCTCTTCCACCCTCTTGCCAGTTGGGTCGAAATTGCAAAGAAATAGATGCGAGGCAGCCATGCAACTCAGGTGGTGGAACAGTCAGAGGGAGGGCGAATGGCACTTGATGGGCTGCCATCAAGGTGAGCTTAATCTGCAGGAGCCGGCAAGGACCAGGCACGGAGCGCTTGCGCTTTGCTGGTGCCCTGCTGCAGGTTCCTTGGGACCTGGGTGCCTGGCCCAAAGCTCGTGCTAGTTTTGACATCTGTGTGTAGCAGGGAAGAAAAAGGACCATACATTTCATCCTCCAGTAGCTTGGGAGAGGTTTCCTGATCTGCACTCTGCAGTTGTAGCATTCCCTTCTTATTTATATTAAGCAGCAAGATCTGCTTTGGCTCTGAATGTCCCCTGAGCCAAACCAGCCTAGGAATTTGCCCAGCTGGGCTCAGCCATTAATCCATCAAGCTGAAACCTGCTGCCTGCATTAGAGGAAGGAAAACGTTCCAGTGTGTCAGGCTGGCTTCTTGGTCCTCTTCTGACCCTTGGGGCCTGCACCTTCCCTTAGGCTTTTAGGGCTGTTTATTATTTGCAAGCGTAATCCCACGTGTTTTATGCAGGTGACGCTCCCCTGGGATATGCAGAGGCTGTTTGTGAAGTGTGAACTCTTTTCCTCACCATTTTTATGTGAATCCTGCGGGAGTTTCTCGTGGGGTGGTTAAAGTGAGAAGGGAACCTGCTTTTAGAAGGTGTAATTAGAGTGAAGGGAAACATCACAACTTGAAGGCTCCTGCAGAAAATAGCATTGCAAAGTTATTATTAGCTGTAATAGCTTATTTGCCAGTTTTTTCCTCTTTCTCTCCCACCTCTGTTCTTTTCTTTTCCTCTTTTTTTTTTTTTCCCCCCTCTTACTTTTGTTAGGAAAGATGCGTTTTTCCCACCGGGGCTCATGTCGTCTCGTTACCAATTCACTCTTCTGGAATCTAAAGACAGGAAAGGTTAATGCAATAATGAAACCCTGACCCCTCTGGTCATCGATAGTGTCTTACTCTGCAGCTTTTTATTTCTTTATAACACAGGTTCCTATCCAAAATAATTTCTAAGGCTAATGCTGTTGTCATCTGATGCCTTTGGGGAGGCGGGTTCCTGGGCGTTGGTTGCTCCCTGAGGTGGATTGTTCCTGATGGGAAGGATGCTGAGGATTTTTAATGAGCCCGGCACTGCAGGATGGGGAGGTGCACTGGGTAATTTGATTGCCA
Source organism: Chauna torquata (assembly GCA_013399475.1). Taxonomy (NCBI): domain Eukaryota; kingdom Metazoa; phylum Chordata; class Aves; order Anseriformes; family Anhimidae; genus Chauna; species Chauna torquata. Next base: position 1,342,124 of record VXAL01011324.1, on the reverse strand, counting down.
AGCCAATGGCAAATCCTTTGGGTGCTGGAGTGTTTTGGGTGCTGAGGAGTGAGTTGTACTAGGGTGAGCTGTGCTATGTTGGAGAATAATTCAGGCGTGGGATATTTGGCTATTCTGCAGTTATGGTGTGACATCATGGCTCTACAGGTGGCAAAAATCAATGCACATCAGCTTGTTTAGACATTTATATTGCTGCCTTTGCTGCCCTGCAGGCTCAGAAATGTGGCAGTGCAGGCTGCGAGACAGATGCTCCTGGGTTCTGCTGGTCCTGGGCATCTGGGAGCCTAGAGAAGCTTGCAGAGCTGGCAGAGTCCCCAGGGCTCTGCCCTCACCCCTGCACCCGGGACCTGCGTTCTGCACCTGCTGGTGACTGTGTCCCCCTGAGACTCTGGCTGTGCAGCCCCTCACCTCATGTGGGCTGCGTAGCTTTGGTGGCGGTCGTAGAACTGGTCTAAAATTAAGAAGTAGAGATTGCAGGAGTTAAAAACGCCTTTCACTCCCTATTCAGGAGAGGTGGCTGGGCTCGAGAGCTGCTTCCCTTGGAGGCTGAGTGATGGCTTTGTTGTCCTCTCCGGAGAGGACGGAGCTGCAATCTGTTTGTCCCCAAGCAGTGCCACAGAGCAAGCAGCCAGCCAGGAAATGGGGCCGTGTCTGGCTCCAAAATTGGCTCCTGGTTCCCTCTGCATACTGGCGGTGGAGCGGAGGGGAGCCTGGGTGTGTGGGGAGAGGGGAAAGTGGGTACTGGGCTGATGTGGAGAGAACTGAACCCCAACCCCGCCAGCAAGGGATCTGGACCCCATCCTACATGAGGAGTGTTGGGAAGCCGTGCGAGGAACCCCTGCAGCAGTGTGCTTTTCCTGTTGCCACCACTGCCTGGGACGTGGCTGTCCCCCTTTTGCCACAGGGATGCCAGACTGGTGGAGGGCTGCTGATGCCTGCAGCTAAGCCCATGAATAGGTACCTGGAGCACATTAGTTCCACTCTAGTGTGATTTCAACACCAGCAAGAGGGACTTAAAGGGGTTTTCTGTGCTTTCCCAAAGGCCAAGGATGGTAGTGGATAAGATGCTGCTGCCATCAGCCCTCCATCACTTGGAGATGCTGGGGAAGAGGTCCCAGTGGCGGCCAGTTCCTCCATGCCGCAGCTCCCATTTGCTCTCCTTTCCAGATGACATCAGGAGGGAATGTGATGGGAGAACTGGCAAACACAGCTCTTGCTCCGTGCAAATCCCTGCAGCGCGAGCGTTCAGAACAATCTGTTCTGTGGGCTTCAGGGCTGCTCTGTCCGATGGCTGCCTTCCAGGATGCACCGAACTGGTGAATCTTGCTTTGCCTTTTCCAGAAGATTCCCTTTGACAGTGTCCCCTTTGTGTGTTCACTGGTTGCAAACAGCTGGGTGCAGGAGCTTTTGCTGGTGTGAGTCCCTGTGAAAGACTGACGGTGGAACCGAAAAGGGAGAAGTGTTTCAAAGGCACCAATGGGAGCTGGGTACCTTAACGGGTGTCTTTGAAAATCTTCCCCAAAGCCTTGAATATTTGGTTATGGTGAATTTCAAGCTGCATAAATAGCTGTGTTAATATTTTACACTTCAATATGCGATTTGAAGTCTGTGCTCGGCTTGGTTAGATTACGATGAACCCCGGTGTGTTTGCAGCAAGAGGGGAGATGTGGTCACCCCCCACCATATCCCCAAAAGAGGTCCCTGCCAAAACCAGAGAACTCGTGTTTTTTTTTTTTCCCTTCCTGTAATGTCCTTCAGGGTCATATGGGTGCAAAGCTGGCTGCTTTCCCTGCTGCCTGTGGTCAGCCTGGGCTTTGCAGCCCTCTCCTTTCCCCATCCCCAGTTAGGCAAAGCCGGACACTGGTCCCAGCTCTCCTCTGAGATGCTCTCAGCTGCTGGTGCGTGCAGAATGGGCTGTGATCTCAGCTGTCACACTTCTTTTATTTTTTTTGTTTAAACTTAAAAATAATAACAGCTCTGCTGCAAATCTCCTTCCCTCCCAGTCGTCTCTCCCTTCCTCTAATGAAGGCATGGTACTTATAATTACCGACGCAGCAACTGCACATACAGAGGTGGCTTTGACACTTGCTGCTCAGTGGGTGGGTTTTCAGGGAACTCCTCATTGTTTCTTACTTGGAGGAAGGAAACGCTTTCCTGCCTGCTTCCCAAAAGCGCTGCGACTGTGTTATCTCCCTGTAAGGGTGGCCAGGCAAGGTGGCTTGCTAGGTCTGGAGAGGCTGGCATGGCAGGGGATGTATTGCTGTCACTTGTGCCCTTGTGACCTGATGGAAGCAGTGAGCTCAGGTATGGCGGGGTCCGTCTGAGATGGACCTTGGAGCTGGTGGGCTCTCCCTGTAGTCCTTGCTTAGTGGGGTGGTGGAGGGTGGTGGTTTGGGGCATTGGTCGGAGCTACCCGGAGGTGGTCTTCTTCTGGCAGGGTCAGGGAGGGGTGTTTTGCAGAGGAGGTCTGTCTTCAAGTTTGCCTAAAACCAGGGAGTGGTCTGAAAAGGGGACTTGGTGCTTCTCACACGTCTCGTGTCCTGGGTCTGTTTCCATGGGCTGAGTTTCCCAGATGGACGCATCAGCCCCAGGCATCAGGGCTCAGCTAGCTGCAGTGACCGCGGTGCATCAGTGTCAGAGCCGGGCTGGCAGCCTCCTGGGAGGAGCCGTTTCGGGGAAGCTGGACTTGTTGCTCGTGCAGCACAGTCATGTGCCTGCGGGACACGTGTGAGATGAGGCAAGGAAAGGGGGAAAAGAAGAGTTATTTTTAGATTTACTTTTCTGTGAATTCAGCGCTAGTGAGAAGTGCTGGATTGACAGCTCTGGAGATCGAAGTGCTCCACAAACCACGGGGAAGGGGTAGCCCAGCAGATCACCCTGCAAGGTCCACACCTCAGCGTGGGATGCTGAGACCGGACCTCTTCGGTCTGGAGAGCAAAACCATGGGAAGCGTCCACTCTGTCAGCAGATCTGGGGGACCAGTCTTCCTAGGGGCGCAGGTGGGGTTACCCGTGTTGGATGAGGTTGTGGGGTCCTGCGTGGCTCCCCCTGTGGTGACTAACTCCTCAGCCACTTGAGGACCAGGTAAACCTGCAGCAGAGGAGGGCTTAAGCTTCCTTCTGGTACAGCAGGAACATGGCCATTTCCAGTAACAAAATTGCCCAGGCATGTTTCATCCCCGTGCTCCTCGCAGAGCATGGAAGAAGAGGTCTTCGTATGGGGCTCCAGGCTCCCAGAGCAGCACCAACTGGTGAGACTGGGGGGAAGCCAGGCTGTCTGCACCCCACATGAAGCTTTCCAAGGAGCCTTCCTCTGCTGTCCACCTGCCAGCCCATCACCTCTTCTTTCGCAACTGTTTACTTCTAGCTTTTGTTTCCTGTACTTGTTGCTATGCATGCAGCGTGTGGAAGGAGCTCCAGCAAATATAGGCCACACTTTGATTGTTCAGCAAGCTGGAAAATGATGATTATAATTTTTGACAGAAGGGAAGGAGGGGGAAGGAGATCTCTGGGCTTTCAAATCTGCTCTGTCATACGCAGGATCTTGCAAGGGCCTTCTGATGACTTCTCCCTCCCCAAAGGAAATGGCGTTTGCATAGCAAGAGGGGTTACAGGAAAATTTCCTCTCTTTACAAGGACAAAACAGCTCTTCTTTCACCAAGCCTTCCACCTTGTGCGGCAGTCCTGTCACAGCACATAAGCAAAATGTGGATGGTGTTGGCCAGTAATTGAAAGGGAAGCATTGGAGAGAAACCTGGAGTTGGATGCTGCTAAAAAAACCAAGTCCCTGTTAGACAAAGCTGCACGTGGACACATCCCAGATAGGTGGCTGGCCACATTTGGCTGTGCTGGCTTGAGCAGTGAGGCCACATCATGGCTGGACCTGACTCTGCACCTCCCTGTTTCCACTCTCCTGGGTGGCAGCAGAGCCCATGGAGACCTTCACCCTGCCCCTTCCCGTCGGCAGTCCCAGGCGATCGCAATTGGCGTTGGTCGTGTGGTCCCCGCTAGATCTGCCCGCTTATTTATTTTATTTAATGGCTTTGGCTAATTTCCACTTTAATTTTTTTTGTATTTATTTTAATGTGATCACTTCTAATGAGGCTAATGACATTTAGTCTCCATGGCGGCGCATGTTAATTTGGTCACTGAAATGTCAGTGCGAGGCAGCCGCGTCCTATCTGCCCACGACAAACTGCGCGGCAGACAAAGGGGCTCCGATCCCGGCCGTCCCCCTCCCTCCTTATCTCGGGGTGCGCAAGGATGGGCCAGGACATTTGGCAAAGCCACCCTCCCGCAGTCTCTCCTCTGTGGGCACCCTGGGAGCGGGCTCGGCTGCGGAGCCCTGCGAGGATGGAAGGTGAGGGATGCTGAAACAGAGCCTCTTGAGCAAGCTGGTGCGATGTAATTAATCAGATGTCAAAACCTCTAAGCAAAGTTAGCTTTGATCAGCAGGGGAATCTGTCAAAGAGGTCGTTCTGCTGCCCGTGGCGTTCTTCTGTCTGTCTCTGCCCATCCGTCTACCTTGCCACCTCTCCTTTCTGTGCCCAAGATGGCAATCTTCTATAGCCAGGTGCACCTTCCAGCCTGCAAAGTGGGGGCCAGCATCTCCTTGCCCTCACCAGCGCTGGTGGCATGCGATGTGGGTGCTTGTGAGCCCCTTTGCTGAAAGGGGACCCCCCCTAGCGTGGATCACCATGGTTTGGAAATGGCACTGCTCTTGTGGCCTGGGGAGGAGGTCAGTGAGTGGAAAGTGGACGTAGATTTTTGCAGAGGTGGTCGAATGCTGCAGTGTAAACTGGGCTGGCTGCAAAGCTGGGGTGTCAGGAGCAGCCCCAAACCTAAGGGAGGTGGTGCTGAGATTGCAGGTGGCTGCATGAGAGAGACAATAATTTCTCTGAGATATATTGTACTCGAGTCCTCTCAGGATGTTGAACCTTAGAAGCCTGAGCCGTTTTGCTTAAGAATGAGTCCTTTTTACTGCAATCTGGGTCCAAATGCAACTGAATTTGATCTGTTCTCCTTTGATCTGTTCCTCCCTCTCTATTCTGTGTACCAGGAATGGATGAAGATTAAAGTTTGCAGCTTCTGAGCAAACTAGGTTGCTCATCACTGCATGATACCCAATTACCTGCTGATACCTCAGGAGTGAGAAGGTATTGATCCTGCTTGGATTTGAACTTGTTGAACCAAAGAGTCTGGATATTTCAAATATGTTGCTTAGGACGTGCCATTTCCTTCAGGAATCAAAGCGCAGTGCAGCTTCTGCATCCTGTGGTACTCGGAGATGATGGGAGGTGGGTCTGTTGTCTCTGCCACATGGGAAATAACCAGTAAGCGATAAATAGTTGCATCTCTACTCTCCAAAGTACAGGAGGGATGTGGATGTAATGACTTTTGTGATGTGCATGAGGAATATCTCCATTTTACAGAAAATGAGTCCCCAGAAGCTGATTTCTCCCCCTGTGCCCGTGGCTTCCTCTGCCATCTCTTTGTGAGAACTGCAGCCTGCAGAAGTCTTTGATGGCATCCCCCGTGTTTGCCTTCGTCCTGTCTTCTGCTGACTGTCATGTTCCCAACCAGAAACAGCATTTTAATTCAAAATGAAAACAAAAAGTCTCTCCAAATCGGGTGGAAAGAGAAGGCTTGAGGGACTGGAATGAAACATTTATTACTAAGATGCGGAGGTATCAGGTCTTGCTCATGTGTAGTGGTTGTTCCCGTAGATCTTAAAACACTTCTTGAAGAAGAGAAATTTCTTGGTCCCTGTTTTTGCAGACAGGGAAGCCAAGGAATAAAGAGGGAAAATGACTTGCCTGAGGCATGTGTGGAGACACATGTTAAAAGATGTGTCTTCACTGTAGCTCCAAGTCTGAGGTGGAGGCTTCTACTCGCTTTTCCTTGTGAAACAGTGAGTTTCAGCTTCCTCCTTTGCGAACCACAAGAGAGAGACTGTAAGATCAATGCATTGGGCCCCAAAATTCCTGTGCTGTACTAAAATGGAGCTGGAGCACAAAGGAGCTCTTAGGCTTGCACTTGGGGGCCATCATCAGAGCATGTGATGACCTGGTCAGTGCCACCAGTGGGAGAGGCTGGACCGCGCTTCAGGTGGTGATGTCTGGAGGCAGGCAAGCGCTAGCTGATGAGTAGCAAGCAGCGCAGTCTGGCTTTTTAGGTCGATGGGCATCCTTTGCTCCTCTCGATGTCGGCAGGAGGGCAACGTGTGCTTGATCCCCCTGTCCTTCTGCACCTCGTCTCTGTCTGGCTTCCCTGAAGGTTTGAAAGCAATGATCTCTGAGTTGAAACTGGGAGGTGAACAGAGTGGAAATTCTCAAGCACACTCTTCACTCAACCCTTGGGCTCAAAATGGAAACGCTCTCTGCAATTTAACTGAGAGCGCGTATTTGTCCCGGTAATGCCTGCCGTGCTTCTGCTTTGTGTGCTGAAGTGTCCGCCAGCTGCTTCGGGGCCGCTGCTCAGTGCCTTTGCCAACCTTTCCGTATAGTCGGGGTACTTTATCTTTATAAAGTAGCAATAAGTGGACAGTATAATATATTTCACTTTTAATAAGGTGTTGCCAGTTGCACACACTCTGCAGAGCAATTAGTGTCAAAAGCAGCTAAGCAATGGTGGGGAGCTGTAATTCGGCTGTTTACTGACTTGGAGGATTTATGGGCAGTCGTTGGGGGGAGCTGCGGTCGCGGCTTGGCCGGGGATCCAGGAGGTGCTGTGCACTGGCTGTAAAACCACAAGCCTCCGAGCTTGAGACTCCTGAGAGTCCTGCAGAGACGTGGCAACTCTTGAGAGAGAGGCCGAAGCGAGCTGCTCCATCGTTTTGTTGGCCCCTGGGTCTGAGGCTTGGGAGGAAGCCTCCGAAAAAGGATGCTGAGCCTGCTCAGATGTGCCAGCCAGCCGGACTGGTGCCCAAAATTCAGGCTGGGAGGACCTGTTCGCTCTTTGTGCATTGGTCTGGCAGTCGGAGCTTTGCAGCGTTGTCCTCAGTGCCACGGCGGGGAAGGGTCGCATCTGGATCAAAGCGAGACTTGGCTTGGTGGTGCGTGGGCATTGCGCTGACGGAGACGGTGTGACCACCTGGGTGGAGACAGGGATGGAGAGAGGAGTAATTTCAGGTCCAAGGGAGGCTTCTCTGTGTCCTTCCAGCCCATGAAATATCTGGAAATATCCAGGACTTCTTGTTTTATTTTATTTTATTTTTTTTAGCTTTGCTGCATGTTGGGCAAAGAGCTTCAGTGAGCTCGCCCCGGTGAGGTGCTCCTCTCTCTGCCTTGTTCCCGTGAACTCCACATCCCCTGCTTTTGTGTGGGGACTCTCTGATCACCGCAAGCTGCACTGTGCTGTAGGAAGGCACTTGTTACAAAGACCGGCCGTGCGTTGATCTCTGCCGAGGCAGTCGGCTCCGCAGCCTGCAGCCCTCCTGCCCAGATCTAACCAGGCCCCTGCTGGTGCTCGGGGCTTGCGTTCGCAGAGCCTTGGTCTGGCAGTAGCTACGTGGGTGGACAAAAAGCGGCATTACTCTGAAGAGGCAGCACAGGGGGCCGAGAAGGGGCTTCCTGAATGAAGGTGCCTCTGCCTAACAGTATGGGTCGGGCTGGAAACGCCGCAGATCCAATTCATCCTGGCTCGAACGCAGCAGGAGGACGTGGAGCTGCTGCGGGGAAGCGAACGTGCTTTCTGTCAGATCTGTCGGATCTGATTCTAGGGGATCTGAAATCAGCCCGTTGGGGAGCACGCGTGGAAGCGGCGGCTCCTCGCTCCGTGAGGCCAGGCAGGCAGCGAGCAGGTTGTGCATCCCCAGCCCGTCGGTACGGTCAGCGCTGCATGCACGGATCTGCCTCCTGCAGCCTCCAGCCCCGGGGACGGCTCCTGGGGCACCCCTGCTTTTGCGGTAAAGCTTTTGCCTTCCCCCTTAGAGGGAACAGTCACAGCATTTGGTTTCTGACATGAATATAGGGGAAAATTTCTAAGCCTGTGCCCCCATCTGCTCCCCCTTCTCCCACCCCCTGTTTCTCAGTTCAATAAAGTTCCAGTTTCTTGGGTTTGTTCTCCGAATTGAAAGCCTTCCATTTTCACACCTCTGTAATTGGTGCTATCTGTTGAGAGAAACTCTGCAACGCCAGCCAGCCAAGGTCAGGAGGAGCTGAATTGAATTAAAAGGAGTAGAAATTGGTTCAAGGTGGGCAGAGGGCTGCAGAGGGAACGATGCAATTTCTCTCCTCAGGGCTCCTGATGAGCAGAGAGAACGGCAGCTTCCCTGTGCTGCCCACGGGGCGCTGACACCGGCCCACCCACACCTTCATCTGCACACGGAGGTGGGCACCTCTCAATTGAAAACAAGGAAATGAGACCCAGCATCTCGTCCTTTTATCTGGTCAGCGGGACGGGACTCTTCTCCTCTGGTTCCTTGGCTGGGATGCTGACAACTGTCACTGAAATGACCTTGCGGTGATTAAATACAGAAAGAAATGGTGTTTTTAATAAGAAACTAAAGCTGTGATACAAGCTGGTGGCTAGGAGATTTAAAGTGCTGTGCTCTGATCCTGCCTGTAGCTCAGACCTGGGTGGACAAACCCCAGCGCTGTCAGGCTGAGTTAAGGCTGAGGGCTCTGGCATGCGGGTTGCAGTTCCTCAGCTCTGCTGTCTCCACTCAGTATAAAACCGGAGAACTTCAGCAAAAGCCGGTGGGTTTACAGCCCTGTGGTGCAGCTGTGGCTTGCGAGTGTGTTGGTGTGACGGTGTGGAGTTGTCTTAGGGGAATAGATGTGAAGCTCAGAGCTGCTTGGAAGTTTTCCCACAATTTTTTTTTGCATTGAAAAATGTGTATTTCTTCACTCACCAAATGTATCAATGCTGAGTACTCTTTGCTGGCAGAAGTTGCTGGGCTCTGGGGAGTTTTCTTGGCTTGAGGATGCAGCTTCTAGGAGCAGGAGGAGACCTGTCCCAGGCAGTGCTGTGGCTTCAAGTCCCTGCTCTGCCCTTGTTCCCCAGCCCATGAAGTCTCTCTTCCCCAGGCCGGGTGAGCGGCTGGAGCTCATCTGCTGGGTGTATAATTGGGGTTTATAAGGGAGTTGGCCCAAAGTCTTCCCCAGCCCAGCTAGATGTCTGTGGCTCTTCAGAAGTAGAGCCGTGCTGGCCTGGTGAGCACTCAGAGTAGAGAGGCTCCACCACGATACTGCAGAAAGGGGGAGAAGTTTCAAATGGAGAAATTTCACGGAACAAGGGAACAATTTTCCACCCACTTCTGAGCTGGAGCAAAGCCCTTCCAGTCTCTTTCTCTCGCTCCCCAGCTGGGCTGGCACGGGGGACATGACGTTTATTAGCAGCAGCAAGAAGGCAAGTGGCCAGAGGAGCCTTGGCAGATGCCAGGTTCGGTACCCAGTGCCCAGCCACTGCTGGGTTTGGAGGGGTTGCTGGCGGCTGTGCTTGGGGGATGTCCCCAGCCCCTTTTGTTCCCCAGGAGGACTTGGTGCTCGTGGCCTCACCGTGCCCTGCTCCCATCCCAGGCAGGAGCGGGGCACTGGTGTGGCTGGAGGCAGCGGAGTGCCCCGTGGCTGCCCCGGCCCTCGCTCTGCCTCTCCCGTAATTTATACAAGAGCAAGCCGATGTTCCCTTTTAAATTGACAAAGGCAGAGAATGGAGCCCGGGAAGCCCTCTGACCCCGGAGCCCTGGTCCATGAAAATTACAGGCGCTGTACAGCGCTTTTCCTCTTGATGTACTTGCAGTGGGGAGATGCTGGTTAATTTGCCAGGACTCAGAGGTGACCTGGGTTTAATAAAGAGGATTAATGGATTTGAGCTAAAGGTCTCGGCTGTTCTGAGCTGATAGCCTTCTCCTTCGAAGACACCGCGGCAGGCACGGCTCAGCCTCTTGCAGGGAAGGCAGAGGCGGCTTGCTTAAAGGAGCGCAGCGTGCTGCTGTGTAGCCAGGGGATTTCCTCGGGGGTCAGCCGGCAAAGCCAGGCACCCCCAAGCCCCTGTCCCAGCCTTGCTGTAAGGCTCCTAACCAGAGCTGGGGACGTCCCCATCCCTTCCCACCTCCCGCACCCCTGTGCCGCCCCCAGGCACACCCTGTCACCTTACTGCAGGTGCTGGGGACCGGGTGGTGGAAGCAGAGGGCATGGCAGCCAGGTGCAGACCTTGTGCTCAGCCTTCTGCTCCTGTTTTGGGGTTTGATGCCAAATTTGGGCTCGGACCCGTCTTTGTGGCAGCTAGCCCCACAGAGGTGGCAGTTTTAGGCTAGGCGATGGCAGCTGCACCATCCAGCCGGTGCATCCGTGTGGCTGTGCTGGTCTCACCGAGCCCTGTCCGTGTTTGGGACCAGGTCTGACCGTGCTTCCCGTGCATCTCCTGCTGCACCGTGTCTTTTCCACAGGCTGCAGTGAGGAAGCTGAGGCAGAGAGAGTGAGCTGGGGCCAGCTGGCAACAACAGCAGTTACTTGCACTATTCCTTACGCCTTCTGGGAGGAGGAGAGGCAGGGTTTTAGGGATGGGGATGGGTACAGGAGACGCTGTGGTGGGGGGGACCGTGGGAGCAGCAAGGGAGATGTTTTAGCTTTGGGTTGGATGCCTGAGCATTGCCACAGCTGGGTGCAGGGATTGGGGTGGGATGGAGGAGTTTTGTGCTTGGTGAAGAGGAGGATCAGCAGGTACATAGGGCATCGGGCAGCGGTGCAATGAAGGAGCGGGGCTGAGTGCTGGCTGGGGCTCAGGCAGGAGCTGCATGGGGGCCGTGCATCTCTGTAGATCCGTGCTGCCCTTCCTGCAGGCACACTTCTCTGTGCCACTCTCGTAAGGGTTAACGACAGCCGGGTGGGAAGGATCCCATGGGGCTGTCAAAACTCAGCACCAGTGACGGGGGAAAGGCTGAGCCTCTGCTGCTGCCGAGCCCCCCTGCTCTGCCCTCTCTCTTCATGTTTCTATCACTCAGGGAGCGATGAATTCCCCGCAGTGTCCCGCTCCCTGGCCCTGGAGTCGCTGGCGATATTCCCATAATAAGACAGCGGAGTACTTTGGATGGGAGCAGCGACAGACAGGGCTGCTTTCCCTGCCAGGAGAACGTGTGCACAATCGATGCAATCAACTCACCCTTCAGGTCCTTTTTGGGTTGGATGGAAGAGGTGCTCTGACTGAAACCCATTTATTGAGTAGAGAAGGTGCAATGAAATTACAAGCTGTGGCTTTTACCAGCTCCTGCCTTCTGCCTTGTCTTTTCTTTATCCAACAGCCTGTCTAGTATTATGAAGCATTATTCTCTTAAAACTCCATTTCTCCTCTTTTCAGAGGGGTAGGTAAGCACCCAGCAATGCATCCTTCGCCAGCCATGTGTAGAAGTGTTCAGCAAGAGATCCCAGCCTCTGGACGCTCCCCAGCATGGAGCTGGTTCATCTCCGAACTATTATTTATATCTGCAGGGCTGGATACTGACCTGCTTTACCTTAGCGCTCATCAGGGAAATCCAAATGAATGATTTCCTTGCAAAGCTGAGTGCGAGGTCAGAGGCGAAGCTGTTTGCACTCTCCATCCAGTGAATCCCAGAGCTCTTTAGGACAGGAAGCAAAGGTATTAAACGCGTTGTGGAGGAATTAAGTGCAGGACCCTGACAATGTGGTTCAGCAAATGCACTTGATGCTCAGCCGCGTTGCGATGGCTCATGCTGTGCTACTGGACCACAGCTTCAGGTGGAAGCCAGGGAGGGAGTTTGCAGAGTGTGCATAGCCACCCAAGCCCTGGGCATCAGTTTTCACGGCATTTCTTTGGAAAAACTTGGGGAAAGGGGCTTTGGCTTCCCTTTGTTCCTCCACTGGGTTTTGCTTCTTTAGCGACAAGGGAATTGCTCGTCATTTTTCGATTAGGAAAGAAGTAAAATTTCATCCATCCGTGTAGTGTGTTTTGGTCATTTCAGACTGATGCTGGCTATTTTTTTTGTCTGAAAACTGCGTGACTCATGGAGAATTTTTCCCTTTATAAACGAGCCTATTTTCAAGTTGGTGCCGGAATGAAACAAAAGAAAAAAAAAATCGTGAGTTTGCTGTCATTTAATCTCTTATGCTGCTCCTAATAACCAGCCACCACTGAGCTCGCTGTGATAGCCTGTCTTGCAAATAATCTTTAGTGCTCACAAGTGGCCAGGACTGGGGTTTTGTCTTATGTCTGCAGCTGCCGCTTCCCCCAGAAAGGCGGCATCACCCGAGCATTGTCCTCTTTCTCAGCAGCCGTCAGAGCTGCATCCCTGCCTGCGTGGTGAAGGTTCCCAATGTGACGCGAGTGGTCTGGCTAACAGCCTCGTGCTGTAGTGGTCTGGCTAATAGCCTCGTGCTACGCTCATTCCGGGCACCAAATTTAGCTGTGCGGTAGCTGGGCGCAATGTCTAGTTTGGGCCATGGCAATCAGCGACGGAGATGTGTCCAGCGTGCAAACAGCAGCACCTTGGTCGTGAGGCTGCTCACCAGGAACACCCCGGTGTGGATGAAGAAGCAGCTTTGCAGTCAGGTCAGGTGCTTTTCCTCGAGCTGAGCCCTGCTCAGAGCTGGCCTTGCAGATCTCCCTGCCGCTACCTGTGGGCTCACCAGCGGGAGCGCAGCCTTTTGCAGCGGCATCTTGCAAATGAGCCACGCTGCAACTGGGCTGCTGCCTTAATGCATTCAGCCGGCATTGTCTTCCCTCCGCTGCCGCCTGTAATTTATATCTGATACTGTCATGTATTATTTAGCTCGGTGTTAGGGATTAGAAACGCAGCTCGTGTGAAGGAGCGGGCGCAGGGGCACGGTGTCCCCAGCGCCAGGGCTGGGTTTTGCTCACTTGCACTGGGGATTTGAACAGCTCCGACCCCACAGCCCCGCTGCGCTTCCCGGGATCGCTGCCATCCCGCGCATGACGGAGCCTGGCCAGAAATTGCTGCTCACCCCTGCAGCAGGAGATTTAATTATCATTAGCTTAGCTTGCACAGCTCCACGTGGTGTCGCGCAGCTGCAAGTTTATCAGGGCCTTTTAAAAATCCAGCTGCAGTGTATTTTTTTCTCATTTCCTTGTGATTTAATTCTTTGCCTCTTACAAAAGCCTTGTTATGGTGTAATGTTTTGGGCCACTTTGGCAGCCTGTGACCACAGCGCGTGTTCAGAGGGGGAGGAAGATGCATTTTGAGGAGACTTGCAGCCAGGCAGTGATATTTCATGTTTATTTTGTATCCTATCAATTACACTGTGGGAAAAAGTCAGAAGCATCCAAAAATTGTCTTTTTTCTTCCTGGCAGCTTGTGAGCAGGAGCCGGGGCAGTGTGGGATGAAGGGGAGCGCTGTAGCTTGAAGCTGCAGCCTCTTATTCTCACCTCCCTCAGTAATCCCTAAAGTATGAGTTCTGACATTTCCAAAAACTGGTTGGTGATGATTCAGGACAGAAATGGGAGATGTTGACATTTTGCTGAGAAAGGGCAGTTCCCAACCAATTTGGGGAGCGTGGCGGGGTTTCTGCTGCAGCTTCCCCAAGTGCCGTGGAGCTCCCTGCTGTCCCGTCCGTGGTGCAGCAGCGGGGAGTTTCCCTTTGTGGGGCTGGAAGGGCCAAACCCCCACAACCACCCAAATTTTCAAGCTTTCTGTGAGACCCCAGCAGCCTGCGTATGGGCTGGCAAAGAAACAACCCAATTTCTCCAAGAAACTGCTGCCTTTTAGCAGCAGTTTTTTTGCATCATGTGATTTCCACAAAACTTTTCTTCCCCCAAATTGTTTTTGTCTGCTGAAAACCCACTTTTCTTGGGAAACCCCAGGTGGGTCCTTGTTCAGGCCAAATCCATTGTGCGCTGACCTTTTCCCATGGCGTTTCCCATCCCTTCCCCACCCGCCCCGCGCAGCCCTCCAAGCCGGTTTACCCCCATCGCCAATAAAGGCAAACAAAAATTAAATCTATAATTATCATTACTAATTCCACTTAATTAGTCACAAGCCAGCAGCCAAATTGGCTTTCTCATAATTATCAGATAAGCAGTAAGCACATCTCATAGATTATAATTAACACTGCTTAATTAAAATCTAATATACATATACCCTTTCCTCAACATATGCCTAATTGGGTTCATGAACAGAGGGGGTGCGAAGCCCCTGTTCCCCCCCCAAAAGGTTTGCTCGATGCCACTTCTGCGTTAAGTTGGTCGAGCGCGGGGAGCTCGCAGTGAAGTTTCTTGACGCGCTGCAAGCCAGGGCTGGCAGCATCCAGCACTCCCGGACTGGCCAAAGTGCTCAGGCTGCGCTCTCGGGGGGGCAAAATTAGTAGAAAGCTTGGAAATGAGCCGAAAGGGGGGAAATTGAAGCCTCCAGGGTGTTTCTGAAGCCCGCAGCTGGCTGGGTTTTGACTGTGCGTAGAGCCAAGCCTTGGCATCTTCTCCATGGGAAGAGAGTTTGTTTAAAAGGAGGGGAAAAAAGGTCAGAAATAGGGGAGCTTGCCCCGTGGTGAGGCTGGATACGCCAGCCTGGCTGTGCGTGGACTTGTTGGGCAAGAATTAGGGCAGGATGTTTTTGGGAGACATGGGACAAGCTGTTTTCCCCGTCCTTGCTCATGAGCACCCTCCCTGCCCTTCCCTCTTCATTTTCTTTAAAACACCCTGGATAGAAAAAAGGCATCTCCCTGGTGGATGATGAACTCGTACAAGATACTCTTCTGACTTAAATATTTTTTATTATTATTGTTATTGCTCCAGCTGTGACCTCTGTATAATCCCCCGTCTATGCTGGGCTCTGCAATAATAAAGCAGCTTGAATAAATTATACTTTCAAAGGCGAAGGCCGGATTTTGGCGCTGAGCTCTGGAAATTGATGTCTCTCTTATTTCCTTAACCTGAGCAGGGTCGGGAGAAGCTGCCGGCATCGCAGCTCCCCAGCTCTCCTGGCAGATGTGGTCTGGCCCCGTGTAAAGCCCCAGCTGGTATCTCTTTCCCCTTTCCTGCTGTGGGGAGGAGATAGTGCCTTCTCTGACGGGTGATCGGTGATGTTCGTGGCCTCCTGACAGTTCACGCCGCGGCAGATGGGATATGAGCATCATTTAGCAGGGGGGGAAAGAGAGATGCAGGCAGAGGTGGGAGAAGAGAGGAAAGCGAGAGGTAGATAAGGGGGAGATAAAACATTGCCTCTGACAGCCTCTACACTGGGGATGAGCAACAGGGAGCGGTTCTGCTGGTGACAGCTGTTGCTCCTGGGGGCATTACATTTGCTCTGGCATCCCCCTTTTGCCCTCCTGGTCTGGATCTCCCCATTGCACTGTTGATTGCAAAGGACCAAGGCTGCGGTGGGTGCAAATCCTTGTGGCTCTGTGGTTGCTTTCTTGCTTCCTCCCTGGCTGTTTACCTCTGTGCACAAAATGCTCTCGCTGACCCCCATCCCTGGGTGCTGCAGCAGGGCTGGGTGCCAGCAGGACCTTGGTCTTCCCTGGGGCTTGTTCGAGGGCTTGGTGCTCGCAGGTGAGAGCCCGCACGTGGTGGTCTGCACGCGGGGTTAGCCCTTGGCTCTGCTTTTGCTGCCTTTGAAAATGGGAAACCAGTGTCTGGGCCAGTTCTGCTGTCCTGGAGCTGCCCTGGCGAGTCTCTGCCTGCCCGGGTGTCGCAAGGGACCACCAAGCCATCGCAGGTGGCCTCAAGAGGTGACTTGTGCACTGACTGCTGGCACCGCAGCTCCCAGCACCTGCAGCATCTGCCGTCCGACCTTGTGGCAGTCAGGTAGCAGCCGTACAGCGAAGCCTTCAATTTGCACAGAAGCTTTCGCATATTTGGCTGCCTGAGAAAAGCGGAAACTACTGATAGTGCTGATTATTAATTAGATCATTTGCCTGCCAGTTTTTGCTGAGCTAATATCTGACTGGTGAGTTTATGTGCCGTGGGAGATTTGCAAGATGTGATTTCCTTCTGAGAGATGCTGAGCTGAGCGCCTTGCAGCTGGGATGGGGGCAGAATCCTCTCCAGGAGCCCGCAGCGAGGGCTCCATCCTGGCTGCTGGGGTGGGAGCTGGTTTTGGGTCTGAGCATCGCAGCTGCTGGGAACGAAAGGGCATCCCGCTCTGTGGTGTGAGAGAGTCTTGAAAGACCTTTAATGCGGCAGCGGTGGCAGAAAGTAAAGGCTTGGCACGTGTTCTGGTGTCAGGGGAGGATTTGCGGATTAGAGATGTGTAATTGTATGTAGTGCATGACAAAACAAAATAAGTGGCAAAAAGAACTCGGTCGTATTAAGAATGCAAAGCAAGCATTAAGCTTTTTTACATTTAAAAAAAAAAAAAAAGCAAAATGCGTGAGGCAAAGTCCCCTTCCGTCTCTGCAGCCTTTGCTCTGCACACATCCCATGCAGCGCTGCTGATCTAAAGGTCCCCGGGGCTGCTCCTCCCGCAAGAGGCTGGCGAGGGCTCTGCATGAGCATCTCCAGCAGCCGAGCACGGACGAGCCCCATCTGCATCCACCTGCGCCCTGGGGCCCAATTCTGGTTGCTTTTACATAGGCAGAACTCAAGCCCCGTTTGGCGGTGATGCTGCAGCTCAGATGCGTGCGTAGGTGGGAATCTGAATTGGTCCCATGGGGCCAGATCCGTTCCAGCAGGCTTGGCTCTGCCCAGGGATGGCTGCTCGGGGAGGAGGAACAATTTCTCCTTTTCGTTTCTAATCTGGGTACTGGCTGGGGATAGATGTGCATTTGGAAAATGAAGGCGAAACATGGCCGGAGCTTCCTGGCTGGTTTTTCTGGAGACTTTGGCATAAACTGGATCGGCAGAATAGCCAGGAACGGAATGCAGGTGCCTTGGGCTGGTGGTGTGGCCCTAATCCCATGGCAGGATGGGCCCCCATCCCTCCAGCCCCTACATGAGTGCTTTAGCAACCGGTTGCTCACAAGCTTCTGCTAGACTGTGAAAGGCAGCTGCATGCTTTTTCCATGGGGATTTCTTGCCATCATAAGATCTTCCCAGATTAAGTAAATAATTTCACATTAGCTTAATTAAGTCTAATAGACTCATTAGTTCATTCTTTGCACTCGTTCCCAAGGGAGCGATGGCCGGGAAGCGTGAAGGGTTGCTGCGGAGGAATCCTGCGGCATCCTAAAGGCAGCAGCGGGGAGCTGTGCTCCTGGCTGAAGGCAGGTCCTTGATGCCAGGAGGGTCATGAGTGAGGAACTCACACCCACGTGGTGGCCTGGATTGTGGGCAGGACTTTCCTGCTCAAAGAGCCGCTGGGTGCTGGCTTAGGGTGGGTGCAGCGTCCCAGGCAGGAGCATGGTCCAGACCATCTCCTGGTGTTGTGACAGCATCCATGTGCTTGGGGAAGCCTTGGCTGGGTTTGAGCCTAACGGCACCGCAGGAGCAGTTTGGCCGCCCCATGGGATCCAACTCGGGGGTGAATTTTTTGGTGCTTTTGAAGCACTTGGATTATTTCTACCTGATGCTGGCTTCATGAAGCCAAGATGTTTCTAAGCCAACTGTGTCTCGGTGCTAAGGTGCGTGGAGGAGAGCGAGGGGCCTCTATCCGATGGCAGGGTTTGGATGGTGGCTGCAAGGATGGGCTGCCGCAGGAGCAGCTCCTGGATGGTACATGACCCAAAGCCACAGATGGGAGGGCATGGGGTGGCTGGTGGGGGACAGATGTTGATCCGAGCAGCAGATGCAGGGGGGAGAAGGCTGAGGCTTCCCTGAACAGAAGGTGATGGGAAAGGAAAGAGCTGATGGAAGCTAAAATACATGTGTGTGTGCAGGTATTTGCCTGGGGAGGGAGCGTATCTGTTTGCAGTAGGGGAGGATTTAGGCTTTTTCTGTTACCTGCCTTCCTGGTGGTGTGTGATATTAAATTATACTGCTGTGCACAGGACGTTTTTATGATGCATTTTAAAGTTATGTCAAGGGCATTGAGAGCATACGGATAGGTGACCTCTTTAGGCGTTTGCATAAATCTAAATAAATAAAATAAAATTGAGAGAGGAAGGCAGGGACCTGCAGATCTCCTCATTCTAGTGGCATGCTTCTGTCTCGTGCACACAATGCTGAGGAGCGGAATCCACAGAAAAGGGAGGTAGACATCTGGTTTCCCTTTCAAAAGTGTTGCCTGTTCTTTATTTATAAAGAAATTATTGTATTTAAAGTAAATACTCATCTCTTGTACCAGCAGAAGAGCAGAGATAGGTGGATAGATTAGAGGGAAGTGGTTTGTGCATATAAATGCGAGTTAATTTTCTGACTCTTTGGGAAAGCGAACGCTAGCTGAAGGCTGTGGGGTGGGGAGTTCCTTCAAAAGCAGCAGGAGGGGGACCTGTCCTGGTCGGAGAGATGGGGCATTGAGGGGTCGAATGGAAAGCTGAGGAGTCAGCTTTGACTGAAACCTTTATTTTTGAGACTTGTTCCTCCAGATCCCACCCGTGGCATTTCTCCGTGCCCCAGGGCATGGTGTAACCGTGGATGGGCAGTGGGGTTTGGTTCTGGCTGTGCATCAGCTCTAGCAGGGGTGGGGATGAGGAGAAAATAGATCGAAATGGTAAATGCACCCAGCAGGAGCCAGCCGGAGCCAGTGGAAACCCTGAATATATACCTATAGAAGAACACAATGTTTCATTTGTTTTGTTTTATTTCACAAGAAAAATCTTCACAGCCCAAACTGTCACTTTGGAAATAATTCGTGGCTGAGGATTTCAACACCCACTCCAATGATATTTTATTCTGACCCTAAACAAAATCAATAGCTTTTTTTTTCCTCCTCCTTTTTCTTTTTCCTTGAGAAAACAGTATTTTTCAGCTCAGTGGAAGAAGAAAATAGATTCTGCCCAGCGTTGTTAAAAAGATATTATAACCAGTGTCTCTGGAAGTGTAAAAAGTACATGATCTAATACTTCTGAAGCAATTTTGAAAGGCTGCTTTATTTAGGATAATGGAGAAGCAGCAGTAAAGCTCATAATCTTCCTGGATGGAGAGTACAGCAGGAGGGTTCAGAGCTGCAGCTTTTTGCCCTGGATGTTTTTTACCTGTCGGAGAGGCAGGGTTCAATGCTGGATGGGGGTGCTTTAAGGAGATGGGGATGTAAAGCAAGAGCTGGGGCTGCGCTGGGAGGGGGGGCACTGGGATGCAGAAAAATCTCTGTGAGGGTGCAGGGCAGCAGGGACGAGGGGGCTTTCTGGCACCAAAGCTGCGTCTTTTCATGTTGCCAAGATCTGAAAGCAGAGAGAAGCCTTCAGCAACATTGTTCAGTCGTTTGCTCTTCTCGGGAATTACAGGAAGTCTTGTTTGTCAGAAGGGAGGCAAAAAAAA